>CM077243.1:8419078-8851578 GCA_039654775.1 Spinibarbus caldwelli
CAATATGGCTATAAAACAACAAAAACCCTACAAACTAGCACAGCAAACCTAATTTTTAAAATCCAATTTAAATCTCAATTGCAGATTTTAGCAGAATTTTGTTTTTACCCTCAAAATCCTGCAGTCCTATTTATTTGTACTTTCTCTAAAAAATATTTTTCTTCTCTCTGAATTTGTCCAAATATTGGTTAATTTGGTTTGCCAAGAAGCACCTAAATATTTGTTTGTCGAAATAGGATCCAAATGTGTCATTGCTTTTCCTGGATCGCTCTTTATTTTCTCTGACATGGTCATCAGCTTGTTGCCGGTTTTCTGGTCAGCGTGGCAGGTTAGCTTGAGGCGGCGTCTAGCTAAGAGGTTCTCTCATGTGTTTAAGTGAAAGGCGGCGTGTTTTTAGCACAAACCTGTAAAGCGTGGCTGGTGCCATTACACAAGGCTGTGTGCCGGCAATTACTGTCATGCTCTTTGATGAGAACATGTACTGTTGTGCATGTGTGATTACTTCTGTGTGGCGAAGGGGTGAAGACTAACCCACTGACCTTCTGACTCTACAAACACATTAGCGTTTGCTTATTCCTATTAGACTTTAAAGCAGGGGCCAGAATATCATAGCGCAACCATATAGGCAATGCACGAGAAAGCAAAACTCGCATTTTCTTCAGAATACATTAAAATATTTTACTTCCAAAAATGAATACAAAATTAAAGGTCAAATTTTGTTCACATTTTGTTTTTCAGACCAGTGCACAGTAACAAGATCATACCTGTTCCTGCACAAATTTTGGTTCTTCAGCACCATCTACTATTTTGGCAACTGGGCTTTCCTTGTGGTAATGTATTTTCCTAAAATGTTCCTTTTTTTAAATGATAATCCTCGTTATTTGTAATGAAGGAAATTATATGAACAAATGAAAATGTAATAATTATAATAATGATAATTATTATTCTATAGCTCTAATAAGTCTTTTGTTGTGTTGCAGGTCTTTCTTATTGGTTTGGTTGTATCATGCTGTAAGGGGAAGAAATCTGTGATCGAAGGGGAAGTTGATGCAGACGATTCAGATGTCAGTGATGATGAATATGTGCATTAACGTTGTACTAAAAGTCCTGTTTTTACTTGGTTTGGTTACTAGTCAGAGCTGGAATGAAAAATTGTAAAATAGTTTTTCATCTTCTTTCACATCTTTCGTTCATCATTCAGAGAGAGAAATATTGACTTCTGTAAGACTTGATTGAATGTTATGATGCCAAATAGATTTTGTGTCACTATAGGCATTGTCATGTTTAACTGATAGTAGTAGTCTGATATGCTAACCTGTCTTTACTACTGACCCTTACTACTAACTAAGGGTGTATATGCATGTCGTTTTGCATTGCTGTCTAAAACAATTCAACTAAAAAGTTTTGGTCAAAAAAGACCAAATTTAGTTTGAAATAATTTAAAAAGGTACAAATATTTTTGTTAAATTGAATAAAAAGTTTGAGATCCTAATGCTGATTTATTTAAGTTTTTTTTAATTTTTTTTTTGTTAAGCTGTGCATATCTGTAATTTTTGTCTAAGCATAATGCTCCTGTGTTTCTGATGTGTGTTACTTTAATCGCTGAGATTGAATTGCTATCATTCTGCTTGTGGACACCTGTTGATTTATTTCACACAAGTTTTTATTTTAGAATTATTGGACTGAACTTGCAAATTTCTTGAGATGATGATTAAGACTGATGATTAAAAAGTGTGTAAAAATCGATTTATCATGCAGTATTGGTCTGTTTAGCTGTTTCCTGAAATTAACATTTCTTTTGCAAGATGCTTCTGTTATAATGCAGTTTTGAGTCATTAATAAAGACTACAACCGTATCTCTGGTTTTAAAATGGATCCAGTTGCTTTTTTATGTTTAATTATATAAGATAATTCAGAAGGTAAATAATGTTAAATAGAAATATGTAGATTTACAGATCTGGAATCATTTATTTTGCCAGAAAAAAAAAATAATAATAATTCCATGTTCCATAATTCCAATTCCAATTGTACTATGTATGTTAACCTTTTATATATAATGACATTATATGGCACAAACTGAATCGACCAAATGGCCATTCCAGAGGTTGTATGACATTGCTTAAATATATGTAGAATAAACCATACAATAAAATACAATTTTTTTCCTTAATAGAATGAGACAGTCCGCAAATAGCAGATCTGTCAACCATTTCAGTTCGATGTGGAGAACCGGTTCAAAAGAACAATTCGATTCTGCAACTTTTTAAATCTAGCTTTGCACGTATAGCCTTTACAATATTGAAGCTTAAGCAACAAAAAAGTGAAAAACATCAGTATTTATAGTCAGCTATATAAAAGACACAGAAGACAAGCAGCTCACACTGATTCCAGATAACTAACAAATGATTCTTTTGAACCGGTTCATGATACTGATCGGTTAGAGCAGTTCTCGATCGAATGACTCTCAACTCAAAATCACGATAATTCAACTAGAAATAAACTGCAAGGAATCGCTCCAACCAGCTCACAAATCAGAGCTAACAGTACAGTAAAATCTAGAGTTAACAGTAAAGCGCAAAACTGTAACTAACTGTATAAGTTTGTCAGTTGTATTAAACGTGCAGAAAATATAATGATGGCCCTTATTCATATTGCTTAGTAGAAAAAGAAAGAATAAATGAATATAAAATGCAGTATTTATCTTACTATGCTTGTAATGAAATTATTCAAACAGCGTTTGGGCATTTTTCCACGAATTCGTTTCGTAGTACGTGCTGACGTTATTGCGTGGTGACGTTTTTAAAATGAATTGTTCATCAGAATCGGATTCACAAGAGTCGAATTCTCATCAATACTACACAGAATCGTTTATTTTTCGATTTGGTTCAAACGAACCAAATGACTAAAACGAATCAAAGTTTATGAGAAAAAGTACATTCACTAGCTAAACTTTGATCCTTCGATGCTAAAAATTACCAAAGAAATGAAGTAAGCACAAACCCGGATTTAAAGAGAGTTGCACGCCGTACAATTCAGCCGAAACAACATAATTAAATCACCTCCACTGAAGACCCCTAAAATGTCACATTTTAAGTCAGAAATACTTATTCCAGTATTCATTCTGCCTAAATTAGCATTCAGCCTGCTTAGCATTGTATGCTCAAAGTTTCGACGTGGAGAAGAGAGGGTATAAAGCAGAGTTTTGTGTTGAATATTACTTTGTTTACTCATTGAATTGGATTTAATTCATATCTGTTCTGTGATAAGATTGTTTGTATTTATTTAGAGCTGGAATGGATGCATATGCAAACAACTGTGTAAAAGTGTTTGCAGATCAGCTGTTTACCCTCACTGACATTCTCACAGTTAGGAAGAAGACTTAACTGTGCAGACTGAAGAGCAAAGCAGACTGTGCTGTTCATAGTCCACAGTGCTCACATACTGGAGAGCTGCTTGAGTTTGTGCGTGTGACTGTGTTTGTGTGCTTATCATGTTCTCACCTGGACCAGATGTTCATATGATTCATGGCCCACGAAGACACACCAGCCAGACTCTCCTAACAGATGGTGCAGTCTTTGGAAAGAAAACAACTAATTTTCTCAAGCTTGCTTATATAATCGACAAAAAAGAGGGGTTGGTGACAGCGCAGTTACCAGCTAACTGGCAGTCCAATAATAGAAATGAATAGAAATTTTTGTTCATATACATACATACATGTATATATATGTATATATATATATATATAATATACAGTGGGTACGGAAAGTATTCAGACCCCCTTAAATTTTTCACTCTTTGTTATATTGCAGCCATTTGCTAAAATCATTTAAGTTCATTTTTTTTCCTCATTAATGTACACACAGCACCCCATATTGACAGAAAAACACAGAATTGTTGACATTTTTGCAGATTTATTAAAAAAGAAAAACTGAAAACTGAAGCATGTATTTAATCTTTATATATATATATATATATATATATATATATATATATGCAAGATGTTAATAATTCTAATTAATAATACAAAATAAGAAGGATCATAAAAATTCCATTTTATTCATTTTTTTTTTTTTTATTTAGTTAACTAACATTTTATGAGTAGTTTATGGCCAGTTTGTTAATTATATAATTTTCAGATAATTAACATTACTTAATTACCTTTTAAAAATAACATTCTTAATTTACAGGTAATATTGATTAACAAAATCGATCAACTGTCAACGCTCATTTTATTGATAAGTTGTAAACTTTATTTTATTTATAATACAATATTAGAGGGAGAGAGAGGAGGAGGTTTTAAGATCACAAGAAATATCTCTTTTTTTAAATCTTGAAATGATCTTTTCTGTTATAAAAGAATGATGTTAAAGCCACATTCACTTTGAAACACACAGTGTTCTTTAAAAATGCAGGAAGCGATGAGACATCTTTTCTTATCCATTCTCTTCATTCATCTTTAAATGGAATATATACTCTTCCCAAAGACAAAAAAAAGCTCTTTCTCATGCACCAGGGTGTTTTAGACCCAAGATATAAGGCAGTCTTCTGGGTCAAGAGGATTTTCCAAACAATACTTTAAAAGCAGTTCTGCACCCTCTGACTGATTTACTGTTGAAAGTGACTCACAGAGAGTGTGCTGTTAGATTGAAGGTAAAGTTCACAATCACACACTCCCACTGGAGTTCCTGTTTGCCTTGCGTTCATACAAAGTGGCTGCATAAAGCAGTATTGATTTAAGGAGAATGAATTACATTATTTAAAATGAAATTCATTCATTTTGTTCATCTGGAGACATGTTTGTGATCTTACACTTTGCATATAAATGCATTCAAGATAACTTAATGGTGTGCTTTAAATCTTCCTATTGAGTTATATTCTTTCAATGTCTGCCAAAATTGTACACCCATCATGTTGTGTCAACAACAGACAGGACAGTAAGGAGGATTTCCTTTGCCACTGAAAGAGCATTAGGTGATGGTTCCTTTGACAGACATCAGAAGGCATCACTGTCAGCGGCTATGAGGAGAATATCGCTGATGCAATAAAAACACTCCGAAGACAGACTGAAATGTACATAACACTGAAAGACAGGCTTTTACTATTTCCCTCTGGCTTTTCATTTTAATCTTTATAATTTATAGGTCGACAAGTGTTCAATTTTTCACGTACCTTTTAGTTTTGTGTGTTTTAGTTCTTTAGTTTTCAAGCCTGATGGATGAGTGTTCAAGGTTTGGAAATATTATTTGTACGGCTTTTTAGTTTATTTTTAGTATTCTAGTAAGTAGTAAGCATTCTGGTAATTACACTATATTGCCAAAAGTATTGGGTCACCCCCTACTAATGAACAGCTTTGACTACTTTAGTCATTTCCATGAGTACAAATCATAATGTTTAAGCATATAATCATATTCTGGGGAATTGTGTGCTTTTAATTTTATAGTAACAGTTTGGACAGAACCTTTTTCTATTCTAACATGACAATGCCTCTGTGTATAAGGCAAGGTTCAAAAAGAAATGATTGATTTAGTCAGCGTGGAAGAACTTGACTGGTCTGCAGAAAGCCAAGTCCTAATCCAAGCTGAACATCTCTGGTGTGACTTTAAATGCAGACCTTGAACCAAAAACTCTTTACCAAACACCAATGACTTGTACATACACTATATGGACAAACGTATTGGGACACCCCTTTCTTTAGAACAGAAAAAGGCACTTCCAAAACTGTGGCAACAAAGATGGAAACATAATGCATGTATTTAAAAATTCTATTTCCATCTCTGTTGCAAGTTTTGGAAGTGTCTAAAATGACTGTACCCATATGTACAAGTCATTGGTGTTTGGTGATGAGTTTTTGGCTCAAGGTCTGCATTTAAAGTCACACCAGAGGTGTTCAGCTGGGTTGACCACGCCCCCCTAAAACGGCTCATTCAAACACGCCCCCACATGTCTACGTCACGGTGTGGGGAGATTTGCAAAACACCACCCAAATGTATACGCAAAGAAAGGGGGCGGGACTTTTATTCTCGCTGTAGTGTTGTTGCTGCCGCCGGCGCCATGTCCTAGAGATGCTGTGTGTTTCATTGTGAAAGTGAAACTACTTTGTTTGGGCTTCCAAAAGAGGACACGACTAGAAATCAGTGGTTAAGTTGTATTTACAACACTGTTCCAGAACAGTTCAACCCAAATATTCGAGTGTGTGCATCACATTTTACGGAGGACTATTTCCTGAACCTGGGAGTAGCCTGCCAGCTATGCTCAAAGACTGTTTCTATAAAGTGGGGCAATTCCAACTTTGCAAGGACAGTCTGGCGCTTCTGACTCACAGCCTGTAAGTATGTTTTCATATTTAAAGAATTTGCTACTGACTATTCAAATGCGAGTTTTGAGCTGTGTAGAGTAGTGCTTGTTGTGTGTTGTTTCTACAATCACAAATGCAGACATGGTAATGTTTACGCGGCACGATGCAACACGACGCGTAAAAAGACAGTATAAGTCATTATAGCCAGTAATTATGTTCCCACTGGATTCAACAAATGCCTCGTTTGTAATGGGTTTTATTGTTTTTGTGTCGTTGCGCCGGGACACGGCATTACAATACGGTAAAGAGCGTAACATTTCCATCTCACGCTTGAGGTATTCGGCCAATCACAACACACTGGATAGTTGGCCAATCAGAGCACGCCTTGCTTCTCAGAACGATGAACTTTGTAAAAATCGGCACGTTTCAGAAAGGCGGGGCATAGAGGAGAAACAATAATGTTCAGTATGTGGAAAATAATGTGTTTTTTTAAACCTTTAACCACATAAACACATTGCATTACACCAAATACACAAAATAATGTTCTTTTTAGCAACGTCATATGACCCCTTTAATATATATATATATATATATATATATAATAAATAATTAAAAAAAACAGTAGATAGAATAGAAATAGAGTATAGAGTGTTAGAAGGTCAGTTTTTTAAAAAATAGAATAGAATAATGTTTTAATAATATAATGCATAAAAACAAAATAAAAAGTAAAAAGGCATTCAATCGTCCCCCATGGCACATCTTGTTTACATAGACAAACATAATAAAAATAGAAATAGAAAGAGATTAATAATGTTAAAAAAGTTCTATTTTAAAATAAATGCTGTTTTTTAGGTTTCTATTCATCAAAGAATCCTGAAAAAAAATGACAGTTTACACAATATAGCTAAATATTAATATTGACAATAACAAATAAAAGTTTCTTGAGCACTAAATCAGCATATTAGAATGATTTCTGATGGATCATGTGACAATGAAGACTGGAGCAATGATGCTGAAAATTCAGCTTTGCCAACACAGAAATAAATTACATTTTAAAATGTATTAAAATAGAAAACATTATTTTATTTTGTAAAAATATTTCACATTATTTTTACAATTTTTTTTTTAAATCAAAATACAGCCTTAGTGACCATAAGATATATTAAAAAACATTAAAAAATGTTACTGACCCCAAACGTTTGAAAGGTAGTGTATATAAAGCAGCTCTCAGTAAGTTTAACCTACTTACACAAAGGTAGCAATATCAGTGCAGTCCTTAAATGACTGATTCTAGACGTGTTGTTTTACACAGTTTGTGCAGAAGTCACTGCACAGAGGAAATATGTGTATCATAAGCACAGCTTGTATGTGTGTTTAGACATGTTGTTTAATGGAGGCCGGTCCTCAAGGAGTCTGGAAGTAGGCAGTCAGCGCTAGTAATATGCCTGTGTGTGTGTTAGTGCTTGTTTGTTCTTGTGCTCCACTCTCGGCTCTCTCGGCATGTTAACCTCTCTGCCCTTTTTCCAATGGGAGTTGCTACAAACGATCCCATTGAAAAACATTTGGGTCTGTCTAGTTGAGCTGTTAACATGATCTGTTTCAGCACAAACTGATAGTTACACAGGGACTTCCCTCTAACATCTCCGCTCTGCTCTTCTCTTTTATGGATGCTGGAAGTCTCATAGGAAGGCTCAGACTTTACAGTTAAACATTTGTCTGTATCAAGTGTGTGATCGGCTGTAATATACTCTATGGTCCATAAATGACAAAATCCACTGTCATATCTGCGCTCTGGTGCTGGTAACCTTCCAACTCAACAAACCCCAGAATGACAAACCTGCTCTGAAATGTTAGAGAGAGACACACACTCCTCCACCAGCTATTTAAATAATAGACTTGATGGATGAGGAAATAAATATAATTTGGGACACGGAATGCACAAAGGCCATTGTATGCAGCATTAGGCTCAAGCACAGACACAATTTCAATCAGTACGAGGATGAAATGCAAGAGAAATCTGATGTTCATTTAGAAGAGAGTAAAAATATCTGCACTTAGCCTAATGCCATTCCAAATCCATACAACTTTTTTCCATTTCAAAGCAATTTAATTAAATATGTGTGATGTGGGTTTTCAAGATGAAGCGTGGCACTGTGTTTATTTACACACATGCAGCTCATGATACTGTATATACACTTATAATGTAAGCTAATGTAAGGTCCCTATATAAAGTCTCATAATGGCTTGGTTCATTTACAGTGAACTTAGATGCTGAAATCAAAGATACTCCCAAACCGATCTGGGTTGCATTTCCCAAAAGCATCGTAAGCTTAAGTACATCGTAGACCCATTGAAACCAATAGTTCTATGATCAACTTAGGCTTACGATGCTTTTGGGAAACGCAGCCCTGGTTGCTAAAAAATATATATCATGAGCTGCATGTGTGTAAATGAACACAGTGCCATGCTTAACTCAGAAAGCCACAGCACATATATTTATTCTCAGACAATCTGCCAAAATAAAAGCTTGATGCTTTGAAAATAAAGAAACTAAAGTGTAAATATTATATTGTAATTTTACAGGTGTACAATATAATATATATTTTTATTTTTATTAAAATATTTAATATTATTTTAAAATATTTTATTAAATATTTTAAAATAATTTTAAAAATAATTTTAATTATTTATTTTACAGTACAATATCATTATTACAATATATTTCTTATTTTGTTTAATTGTTTCATTTAATAACAATTCCAACAGAATTCATAACAAGAATTAAAAATAAAAGTTTAAAGTCATATTGAATGGGTCAAAAACACTGGGAATGTGTCGCATGAAAATTCAGACGTGTGTTTTTAAATTTCTGTTTGCTTTATAGTTACTGAAAACAATTTCAGTTGATTAGTGAAGAAAATACCCAGGTGTGAACACTTCAATTTTTCATGTTTTTTCCCAAATAATTCAGGCATAAAATGGTTCATTTAATTAATTTTATCATTCTAGAATGATTAATTCATTCTAAATAAAGCTATTTTAAGTTATAAAATAACTGAAAAATGTTTTGATAAAATTTAAGTATTTTTTTCGATCGCAATATTTATCAAATACAAAACATCACAATGTCAATTTATCATCTAATATCATGCCGTTCTAAAAGGAAGTAAGAATAATTAACATATAAGGTCTAAGATAAGACAGTAATTAACATATAAGGTCTAAGAAGTCTAATAGGGTATAATTGTCCAGAGTTGGCCCATTGTTTGACCATTGGCCCATTACTGACCATTTCCTAAAATAGCAGCAGCAGCCCATCTGGAGCAGAAAAAGCCATCCTTGTGGGGATGATAATTACTTAGCCAGAGGTCAAAGAATAGAAACTGGTAGTTGCTGTGTGATGTCCTGTGCCATTATGAGCGCTGTTAAACTGTGTCCATAAGGAGCTGCTGGCAGCTGGGGAGTCGTACAGCTGAGTAAAACACAAGCTCATCCTACAGGGATCCATTAGCAGAAGCATCTACTTCAAAGCAATTAGAGAACGTGTTGGGACTTGTAGTGTTTATTGAAATAATTAAATGTCCCCTAACTACAGTATGTACTTCAGTAGAGTAATGAATGTTTATGCCCTCATAGTAGACTGTGTGATAGGACGCCTGAATCAGTGGCTTATGAAAGAAAGATGGTTTAATAGCATCTCAGATTTAAACTTCACAAGCAAAAATAGCTTATGTTAGATTAATTTGCGTGAATTGGTTCAAACTGTGTCTGCTGAATATATCATTGCCTGTGGAAAACAGACTAGACTCCACTGCAGTTTATTCTCCATGGAATAATTTTCTCTGGTAATTCTTCATTCCAGATCAGGCTAAAGTTTGTTCACGCATTACAGAATTTGACTCTTAAAGAAAGCAAAAACAATTCAATTATTTGCCAGTGTTCAAGTTATTCTAAATGTAAGATTAAGCTTATGCAGCTATGCAATTTGCCATTCATTTTAATATAGTTACCTCAAAATGTATTTAAGTCAGACTAAAATTTGTGCTGCATTTCTTCATAATAAATAGTTTATCTATGCAATGACATTAATGCATTTGAACAATTGCAAATGTCTAAATTCGTTTGGGGTCACTGTGTATGGATCTATAACCAACAGGCTGCTGTCCATGGTGCTGAATCCACAGCCACTTTCCCTTACAGCAGTACAGCTACCCAAATATACTACTAATATAAATATATGCGACATAGAATATTCATATATATTTTTTCCCTTTAAATAACTATATGCTATTTTTAAATATATTAAAACAAATATTTAAAAATATATATTTTTCTTAACTATAAGTTTTTTTTTAAAAATATTAAAAGTTTATAGAATTTTTGCTTGTTAACATCACTTTCTCTGAATAAGGTGCAATTTCCTTAGATAAACTTAATCTTACATATGATCAACTCAGCAAAGTGTGGTTTAAATGCATCAAATATTGTCTACACAATAATAATAAAAAAACCCCCAGGAAGTAACATTTCGATCCTTTCATTTTTCATCGTTAAATTTTTACACACAGAAAATTATAGAAATGTAGAAATTAATACATTCATAATTTCAAATCCTTTTACAAAGGTTATTATACATATTTAATAAATTACATGTATGTGTATATTTATATATGCATACATTTTATGTTTAGATAGATGCAATAACAGAAGTTTAATTTGATTTCAACTTTATGATTTTAATATTATTTCGAAGCTTTTCAATATAATGCATTATAAAATAATTTTGATTATGCCTTGTAATGCACCATATAATGCATAGTATGATTTAATTATTAATTGTAACCAGTTACAATACATTGTAATAAATTACATGTATGTGTATATATTTATATACAGGTACATCTCAATAAATTAGAATGTCGTGGAAAAGTTAATTTATTTCAGTAATTCAACTCAAATTGTGAATCTCGTGTATTAAATAAATTCAGTGCACACAGACTGAAGTAGTTTAAGTCTTTGGTTCTTTTAATTGTGATGATTTTGGCTCACATTAACAAAAACCCACCAATTCACTCTCTCAACAAATTAGAATATAGTGACATGCCAATCAGCTAATCAACTCAAAACACCTGCAAAGGTTTCCCGAGCCTTCAAAATGGTCTCTCAGTTTGGTTCACTAGGCTACACAATCATGGGGAAGACTGCTGATCTGACAGTTGTCCAGAAGACAATCATTGACACCCTTCACAAGGAGGGTAAGCCACAAACATTCATTGCCAAAGAAGCTGGCTGTTCACAGAGTGCTGTATCCAAGCATGTTAACAGAAAGTTGAGTGGAAGAAAAAAGCGTGGAAAAAAAAGATGCACAACCAACCGAGAGAACCGCAGCCTTATGAGGATTGTCAAGCAAAATCGATTCAAGAATTTGGGTGAACTTCACAAGGAATGGACTGAGGCTGGGGTCAAGGCATCAAGAGCCACCACACACAGACGTGTCAAGGAATTTGGCTACAGTTGTCGTATTCCTCTTGTTAAGCCACTCCTGAACCACAGACAACGTCAGAGGCGTCTTACCTGGACTAAGGAGAAGAAGAACTGGACTGTTGCCCAGTGGTCCAAAGTCCTCTTTTCAGATGAGAGCAAGTTTTGTATTTCATTTGGAAACCAAGGTCCTAGAGTCTGGAGGAAGGGTGGAGAAGCTCATAGCCCAAGTTGCTTGAAGTTCAGTGTTAAGTTTCCACAGTCTGTGATGATTTGGGGTGCAATATCATCTGCTGGTGTTGGTCCATTGTGTTTTTTGAAAACCAAAGTCACTGCACCCGTTTACCAAGAAATTTTGGAGCACTTCATGCTTCCTTCTGCTGACCAGCTTTTTAAAGATGCTGATTTCATTTTCCAGCAGGATTTGGCACCTGCCCACACTGCCAAAATCACCAAAAGTTGGTTAAATGACCATGGTGTAGGTGTGCTTGACTGGCCAGCAAACTCACCAGACCTGAACCCCATAGAGAATCTATGGGGTATTGTCAAGAGGAAAATGAGAAACAAGAGACCAAAAAATGCAGATGAGTTGAAGGCCACTGTCAAAGAAACCTGGGCTTCCATATCACCTCAGCAGTGCCACAAACTGATCACCTCCATACCACGCCGAATTGAGGCAGTAATTAAAGCAAAAGGAGCCCCTACCAAGTATTGAGTATATATACAGTAAATGAACATACTTTCCAGAAGGCCAACAATTCACTAAAAATGTTTTTTTTATTGGTCTTATGAAGTATTCTAATTTGTTGAGATAGTGAATTGGTGGGTTTTTGTTAAATGTGAGCCAAAATCATCACAATTAAAAGAACCAAAGACTTAAACTACTTCAGTCTGTGTGCACTGAATTTATTTAATACACGAGTTTCACAATTTGAGTTGAATTACTGAAATAAATGAACTTTTCCATGACATTCTAATTTATTGAGATGCACCTGTACGCACACACATTTTATGTTTAGATAGATGCAATAACAGAAGTTTAATTTGATTTCAACTTTATGATTTTAATTTTATTTCAAAGCTTTTCAATATAATGCATTATAAAAGAATTTTGATTATGCCTTGTAATGGACCATATAATGCATAGTATGATTTAATTATTAATTGTAACCAGTTACAATACATAGTAATACTTCTCTATTCATTATTGATTGTTGAGAAAATATAATGCATTAAAGCACATGCCAAACAACCAGTTTCATTTATAACAAGAACACTGCAAATATTATTATTCTTAACTTTGGTTACAATTATATAATGCATTACAACGTACATTATGAATACTTTTATAATGCATACACGAAGTCTTAAAGTGTTACCACGATTTCTTACTGTGCCAAGCTTAAGAGTTTATTTCCTGGCTTTCCATTAAAATAATCCGGATTCTGGAACGACGTCAGACACAACACAACAAATATTAAATAGCATCAAATGTTCTATTAGACATTGTTTTGCATGTTCACACTGACAGCGGTCCCTTCTGATCATAAATGGAAGTTGTAATCTGAGCACAAGTGAGAATACAGAGTCTGTGTTGACATACACTTCAATTCCCTCTCCTGCATGTCTGTCAGAGATGAGTCTGATCCACTTCTCGATGTGTCCCCTGCTGGACTCACAAGCACCCACCAGGGCCCGCTCACTGTGTGCGCGCTGAATTTCATTTGCCGTGATTTCCCGCCGGCATGCAATGTGATGGATTTGACATTTTGATTTGCACATTGAAGAACAGAGGACAAACGTATTTTCATTTCGAGTTTCGGAGAATGGAGAACGGGGGCCTGGGATCCGTTGAATGTGTGTCATTGTGTTTGGTCGCTGTCATAATAGGCTTGTCTCATGCGCTTTATTATTTTTAATACGGTGACATCTCCAGTCAATGTCAGTACTACCCGCCTCTTCCTCCACATCTCATTACTGTTTTCTGACCTCAGAGGTCAACATTTGTGCACTAATGAATGCTTTGTCTGTTAATATCCATCATTAGTTTGCAATCTTCTCCAAAGTTAAACTAACAATTGCTTTACATGAGCACATCAAGTTGTTTTTCACGTTGTCTCCTGTGTTTGAGACAATTGACAAATTGGTTCTTAATTACATTACTTTAAATAGGCTCCTGAGTGAGTCATCTAAACTTTGCAAAACTTTTATCATATTTACGCTGGTGGCTAAAAGTTTGGAAAAATTAAGATTTTTAAATGTTTTTAAAAGGCTGCATGTATTTGAACAAAAAAATATAGTAAAATTGTGAAATATTATTGCAGTTTAAAATAACTGTTTTCTATTTTAATATATTTTAAAATGTAATTTACTCCTGCGATTCAAAGCTGAATTTTCAGCAGCCATTACTGCAGTCTTCAGTGTCACATGATCCTTCAGAAATCATTCTGATTGATGAGTTGGTGCACAATTATTAATAATGGTTCTCACTATTATCAATTTGGGAAAAAAATGTGTTGCTTAATGTTCTTTGTGGAAACTGTGACACAGTTAATGTTTCTTTTACGATTCTTTGATGAATATAAAGTTAATCGAAAAACATTTATTTAAAATATATATTTTGTAGCATTATAAAGGTCTTTCTTTACTATCACTTTCAACTGAATTAATGCCTTGATAAATAAAAGTATACATTTTTCTTTTTTTACCCTCAACTTTTGAATGGTAGTGTATCATCTTTTCCACAAAAATATTAGGCAGCAAAACTTTTCAACATTTATATATATATATATATATATATATATATATATATATATATATATATATATATATATATATATATATATATGTGTACATATATATATATTTTTCCCTTGAGGTACAAATCACCATATTTGAATGATTTCTTAAGCATCAGCTTTGCCATCACAGGAATATATTACAATTTAAAATATATTCAAATAGAAAACTGTAACTTAAAATTGTAGCTAATATTTCAAATACATTACTTTTTACTGTATGTTTGATTAAATAAATGCATCTTGGTGAGAGACTTCTTTCAAAAATAGTAATTATTCCAAACTTTTGTCTGCCAGTGTATAAACCACCAACTGCTTTCCACATGGAAAAGTTGCTTTAATAGAGTGGAGGATGAATCCAGGATTTACTTGTGTGATATTAATGCACATCAACATGTAAGATGACGGCACTTGAGGCCCATCTCACAATGTAAGCTGAAGTTTAGGAATATAATCCCTTTGGAACCGCTTTTACTGTCCCATCTGTCATCAGTGAGCGTCCAGTCATATCTGGCAAAAGTATTAAATCTAATCCCAGCGATCTCCACAATTATCTCCCGTATTGCACTGTTGAGGTCCAGCTTGACGGGCCTGAATCACGGCCTCTGTGCCTGACAAGGTGTGTGAGTCATGACACGAGTTTGTAGACACAATCTCATTATGTGAAATTTATAATGACACACCAGATTTCTAAAACGGTAAATGTTAGAGGATGAGTTATATATAGCGCTAAACAGATGCTCCTGACGTCATCCGGAGCTGCAGGTCTATAAGTAGCAGCAGTATGTGACAGCACGGCCTTTTTCTGTATTTGGGTTTCAGGTGAGCGCTACTTATTTGTCTCTTTCTGTGGGAAAGAGTCTCTTTGCGTCAGCTGTTGTACAAATAACACGAATATGAATGAACACTATCAGCCTCATGCTAAAGATATAACAGTTTTGCCTCCAAATTCAGAAAATTGCTCGATGTTTTGAGGGATTGGAAGAATGCACTGTTAAAAAACAGAAAACATCTCGATTTGAACAATCCTCTGGCCTTTAAACTGTAAACTTCTTGAAATTCAAGAGGTTTTGGTTGTATTTCTGGTTCGCTTCTCTCTATCCTGTCAGTTCCTCGGGTGATAGCGTAATCGCACATAAGGTACGCCATATGCGACGCGCCGTTACCCCGAAGTGACTACACTTCCTGTTATTTTTAGCTCCGCTGTGCTATTTTTAATAGCCAGCGCCTCGCACGTCTCCTCCTTTCCACTAATGGCCGTTGAAAAATACCCTGTTGTTATTTGCCGTTAGGTCTGACAAGTCATTATGGAGCATTTTTCTGCAGCTGTTGAATGAAGGACCTTGAGAATGAGAGGATGTCCACAGGGATTCATGTGTGTCCAGAAAAGAGACACGCAGCACGACACAGGAGTAAGTCGACAAGTTCTCTGAAGCAGTACGAACATATTTCCTCTTTTATTTACATTCCTTTTTCAAATGTTAACATTTTTCGCTATAACTCTCTCATCAAGTTGGCATTTTCTCTTTTCTCATTAAAATAAACTTGGCACAAGTAAAACATATGTAGACAAAAGTTTTATTTACACCATACAACATTTTTGATTTTTAAATATTTTATACAGGGCTGCAGATGAGAGAGCTTTACTGAGCTTCCAGGCAGATTCTGCAGTATTAAAGTTTTGAAATATATTATTCATAAAAAAGTGAGTATTACCTTTATTGCATTTAAAGCAATGAAGAATGTAGCTTGACAAACATTCATTTTTAAATGACAGAAAAAAATCCTCTTTGCCTCTGAATAGTTTTGTCTTTTCATATTATAAAGTAAAAAGTGTAGTAATGGCCAAACGGACTTGTTATAAACTTTTTAAAAACCTGCGCAAGTATATACATTGTGTTCCCGTGCTCGTGTGCCGCCGAACAAAAAACCAAACCCAGCCGCCGCTCGTGGGTGGACGTCGCGTCACGTGTCGTTTTCTCGTTGAGGTCTCGTCTGGAAAAGATAACGCTTTTGGAACCGATTATTTTTCCAACTGGTTACTTTTGAAACACATGATGTTCGATATTGTACATGTCTGCCCCCCACTAAATACACGAGTGAGAATACAAAAAAAAGATAACACAGATGTTTTTTTGTCTTTTTCTAACGTCTGTTTAGCCGTCCATCCGTCTTTCCTTCCTTGCTTGTTTTAAAATCTTATTGGCACATATTGTCCCTGCGATACTCCTAGAATCCAGAGATGTCTTTCCAAGGCTGCATGAGAAGTCTTCCATGTTTTTGTTCAGTGCAAAATATTTCCACCTTCATCCGCGTCCCTGCTAACGCTTCATTATTCCTCAGACTTCTGTCTGAAAGTCTCCCTCCTGGACGTCCAAAGGGAGGCTGACACACTTTTCCCACTCAGCGTTAGTCATCTCCAGAGAGTTCTTTGTGTCTGATTCTAGTACATTCATTGTGGCGTAGTTCTGATATTCACTTGCCGCGTTGAAGCTCTCCCAGGGGTTCTTGTTTGGCATTGCCTTGTCCTACGGAAAAGGACGAGAAGCCGCTGTGTTAGAAATATCGCATTTCTGCAGTATTCTCAATATGGTTTCTCGTTACAGTGCCTCGTTTTACGACACTGTCAGACATTGGAAGTTGCACATGGACATGAATCATCAAGCTTTAATTCATGTTCTCTCACAGCGGCCCTAAAAATATTTGGACACTGTATGAAAGTCACCCCATTAGATCAAAATTATCAAACCAAATGATGCAGTGTTCTTGAAAATGTATGTCATGTCACTTGGCTTGATATTTTGTTAATTAACACAATGACATTCATACATCTGCGTCCCAAAATTGTTTTTGGGGCCACTGTGCATACACATCCAGTGCTCAATAATCAAAGTCTTTGACCTAACAGCATGTTTGGAGTGTTTCCAGATTCAGGAACATCTCAGATTTTTCAAGGGAATAAAAACACAGAATCATTTCTTCCAGTGGTTACCAAGCAACAGGCAGTGAATGGCAAAGTTCTGCAGTCTGATTGAATGTGGGCAAAAGGAAGTAACGTGGCCAAAGGGACACGTCGCCAGCTGCTACGACGCCATGAATATACACCTAACATAAACATGCATTTCTAACACGGTACAATACGGTTCAACGTTAGCCAATGCATTATGGTTCTTGAATTAACAATCAACCCATTTCTTCATTTACGTTAATTTAGTAATATACTATTGTTCATTGGCAATTCATGTTCTTTCATGATACATTAATGCTAATTTATATGACTTGAAATGTAGAAATTAGCATTAGCCCAGATTAATAATTGCAGTAGAGCACCATTTCATTGTTGGTTCATGAATGCATTAGTTAATGTTAAAATATAGCACCTCATTGTAAAGTGTTAGCAATGCAGTTTGTATCAGGATCATATCTGGACATTGCATCCGATTGCACTTAGCTGCACAATATGGAAATGCCACTTTTAGAGGCTGCATTAAACAGAAATTTCCATCATTTACACTGATGGATAAATCAAAATGCTTTCCATTATACTGACCACTTAAAAAGGCATTCGGTCCATTTCCTACTTTAGAAACATTCTTAATGCTAATGGGTATTACAAGTGAATAAAAGGAAGCAAATAAAGTTTTTAAGTGCCTTGTGAATCTAGATTGGATTACAGTCTAAAATCAGGTGACCAGATCGCAAGACCACAACATTTACCACCAGCATCGAATAGAATCAAAATGTATTTTCAGTGATCCGATCACAATACTTCTTGAGTGCACTGGCTTTCATCGAGGTTGAGAGGGTTTCAGCTGTGATCCAATCACTGAAATGCTACTGTAATAGCAGGAAATGAATTGTAGGCCACTATACTGAGGCTGAGCTAATTAAAAAACACATCTAAAAATCTGTTAATTGCCGATCAGAGTGAACCTCACAGTGCCAGTCAGCTGGATGCCAAACGACACTGAACGTTCCTCTGCTGCATGGTGCTGGATGATGAAATGCGATTGTGTTGCAATTGGCCTGCTCCAATCAAACAATCCCACCGGCCGTACAATTACAGATAATTAGTGCATCGTACTGTGGAAAGCACAGAGAAGCTCTCAATATCTGAAGCAAATCAAGTGTTTTTTTGTCCCGTGCATTCACCAAGCAGCGATTAGCCAACAGAAAAGGAAATAATAAGCATGTCAGCAGATCACGGCCTTGTGTTTGAATGAGTGCATGAGCATGGATCGCAGTGACGGCTCAGTCGCTTTTCCTCGTCTCTTCTTCCTCTCTCATCTCCTAATACCTCCTCTTCCACCCCCCCGGAGCAGGCGGGTGTGCTATTTTTCCACATGAATACACTGGGTGGATAACTATTAATTCCTTCAGTCACTCACTTCCTGTGCACAAGACTGGGGTGCCACAAGAAGACACAGCTAAACATAGACAACGCGGCACAACCCCCGGTACTCGGTAATGAGACACACTGAACCCCGTTTCCTGTTACTCACCATGCCGCCCATATTTGGTATGTCTCGAAATCGGTCCAGGGTTTGAAATTTCTGATTGAGTTCCTGGAACAGCTCCATATGCCTTTTCCTGGTGTGCATGACTTTCTGTAATGGCAAGGGTGGGAGGGGAGGGAAGGGGGGTAGGGGGTGGGATTTGGAGTTCAGTCAAGCTGAGAACCAGAACTTTGCAACAGGAAAAAACCTGGCTACTTTCAAAGAATTGATAACTGTATAAAAACGCCGTGCTCACCCTGCAAATTTGGCTGAATGCTATGACAAGGTTATGACAAACGGCACTGGCATATATGAAGGGTCAGTGGTAGCACTTGACATTCAATTTCATTTTTTGGTAAAGGGCTGAAACGCTCTGGGGGATTCTGCAAGTGACCTTAAAAATGTGAAAATATACAGGCTATTTTTTGATTTTCAGCTTGAAGTCAGGGGATGTAAAAGGATAAAATGGGAATATGCGGTGGCTGACGGCATTGCTTTTACGCTAAACCACACAACGCTTCATAAATCGCAGTTGTGTCAGGACATGCTACTCCAATAAGCTTAAGTGCTACACAAAGTAGTTGTAAATTAAAGGGGCGAAACACAAACGCAACAAATGGCCCTTCGCTTGGTGCAACAAAGGCCTGACGCATGCACTTCGCCAAGCAAAGGTTTCACTCACCTCGAAGTCTAGATCCTGGTACCTCGACTTTCTTCTCTGTAGAATCCAGACAGAAAGACAAAAAATAATGTAGTTAGATATTACGAAACCTACAGAAATAATCTGCTGAAATCTGGCCCCATCTCAAAAATGTATATGAGCAAGTATGTTTCTTGCGCATCAGAGCTAGACTTGTATGCCTTCAGGCTTTTGGCAGAAAATGGATCAGGTTCAAATGTATTTTCCCCTCAAGGCAGCCGGTCGATACCAGTGCTTTTCAAAATTTCAGAAATGATGAGAGGTTGAAATGTCTTACAATGACTCTGCAATGATCTTAAAGGCCAGTCTACAAGACGCACGCAAACGCAGGTAAAAATGCTTGTTCTCGTTGGACGTATTTAACACAAAAGGAGATACTGTCAAGAAAGTTGGGGTCTGAACAACAAAAACAGATGTGGACAAAGAAAAACATTTTTCTAAACATCTATTGCGTTCTTTGAAACAAAGTCAGTCATACAGATTTGGAACGACATGAGAGTGAGTAACTGAAGACAATTTTCATTTTTGGAGTGAGCTATCCTTTTAAAGTTGGCATGAAATGAATGTTTCTAATTGCACGTTACTGATATTTTTGAAAAATCATCTATGCATTTTTGCATCTTTTTAATACTGTAATTTTTAAACAAATTGTCACAACTCAATTTCCTGGTAAAAACACAGAATTTAGTCTGGTGACGCAAGGCAGACTTCTCCAATCATTTAGTCTACTTAAACCCTACCTATAATCGATTACAAGCTTGCATTCAGATCTGCCTCCATCCAATCAACAACCCATTTATGAAATTGGTTGTTAAAATTATTCAGACACCAGATATAATTTTGGATATTTTTTTACTAGTGGGTGCAGGACACTATAAGTTTATTTATGTAAGTGAGGATTGCAAAATAAAGTAACTGTGACATACCCAAAAATTCTTCATACAGTGGACTACCAGTAAAACTGATAAAAAATTGGGACCAAAAATTTGATTTGACACTTTGACCTGACTATGTTTTGTTACATACCTTTCTATCAAAGTTATCTGACATTATCAAGATTTGTTCTGACACAGTTTAACTCTTGAGTTCTTGTCATATTTTATTACCATTTTCTAAACTATAGCGAATAAATTGTGATAATGTGAGAAATGTTGAAGGTGTCTGAATAAATTTTGGTTTGACTTTGTCAAAATAGGGAGGATTTGTCACTACTTTCACTTCTTTGCAAATTGAACTTCCAATATCTTTAAGTTAAACATCTCATGCAGTTTTTTTTTTTTTTTTTTTTTTTTGCCGTAGTCATCTTTGACCTAATTTGGGGGATTAAGACATTACGGTGCAAGATTCTTTTCAAATTGACCGTATAGAAGACGCACTATGACGCACTTGTGGCAACACTAAAAATGCATTGCATTATGAATTGCACTCTGACACATCACGCTTATGTAGCTAGAAGCATCGGTTTATGTACTTGTGTAGAGTTTACTTCTGTCTAACTGTCTAGACTCAAAGTCGCACCTCTAAAGAGCTCATCGATATAGTTGAACCGGTTTCGCTTCGAGACAGTCCTCCGCTCTCCTCCATTTCTGCCAGGAAGTTCTTCACAGCCGTGCGTGGCTCGAAGGGCAGATTCTGCATGTGTTCGGCCTGGACGGGGTAATGCTGTTCCATTCCCATGTGCTCCATCCCCGAGGGCCCGAGGTTAAACTCAGCACCCATCTTGTAATGCATCAACCTGTCGTGCGACAGAGAGTCCATGGTCATGCTCATCTTGCTGTCTTCCTTCAGTAGGGTGGGAACGCTGCTGGACCCGGCCGCCGACACCACCGCAGCGGAACTGCGAGGCAGGACGATGTAGTCTGTTTCCATCTGTCCCGGCTGGGGGTGGCCGCTCAGGTCGTGGGCACTCAGCTCCTGCTCGCTCTGCCTGGTGGTGTCGTCTGTACACAGGTATACGGTCCGACGCAGGTCTGCCGTGCTGTCCAAACACTGCTCTCCCAGATCGCCCATGCCCATGGACATGTGAAGTCCAGAGGGCTGCTGGATGATCACTTTAGACATGATGTTGCCAGGTAACGTGGAGTAATTGAACCCCTCGGGACCTTTCTCTTCCTCCTCATCATTGAGAGAGATGCGGGAGAGGGTGCCGGTGATGGTGGCCGCTCGGCAGGAGCCCATGTCTTTGTGGAGAGCTGCAGGTAGGAAGGAACATCATTAGTCAAAGTGTGTGATGCAAGAATGTATGCTATGCTTTAAATGTTGATTTAGAACTGAAAAGAACTGATTTAAATGCAACAAGCAATGTAGCCAATCAGAATACTGAACAATGAGCAACTTAACTATCAGGAGTTGAACATTTCATAACAGACCAGGCACACAGTTGAAGTGTTAATTAGGGCTAGGTTTTGACATATTTCATGATTCGATTCGATTCAATTCAATAACGATTATTTTGGATACATATCAGGTACAGTACATGCCAAATTTTCTCAAGGAAAAAAAAACTGTAAAATGCTGTAAAATATAAATGAGAGTCAGTTGGTACTGTGTACATTACTAAAATTTTAAAGGTTAAAATTAACTGATTTGTATGCAAATGCTTAATTACACTCAATGAAGTTTTTATAATAATAAAGTTACAATTACATAGCCTAATTATATTTCTACTCCAATCCGTTTTTATTTTAAATATAAACATTTAAATGGTGGCTGTCAAAAAAACTTGACGGATTTATTTAAGCATAAATTAAATATTGAAGAAGAGTGAAAAAAAATATAAAGAATATGTTATATGGTGATTATTATTTAGCAAAGTGTTCCTCTCTAGAGTTCATTTTTCTAGCTGACTAACGGGCTTATGGTCACTGAATATGTTTTTTCTGAGGTAAATGTGAGGTTACGTGACATTGTTTACAAGCTGTTATGTTGACATCTTTCCACGGTTGAAACACTGATTGAATGATTACATGAGAAGGATACGGATTTTGGTAAGTTGTACTCTTTCTTTTAACATACCTTCAGATGTTTATTCATGTTTATTTCGCCCTGAAACTGGTATTATAGCGGAGGAAATGATCAGTTCACGTGTGCTTCACGTTGACGCTTCTCTTGAGCTAAGCAATCTGTCACTCCACATTAAACAGCACCAAAACGGTATTTATTGTTTGAATACTGTAATAAAATGGTAAGAATTTGAAATCTGAGACTTCAAAATTAACAAAGCATAACGTTTATTGTGATTTATTGAATGGGAAGAGTGCTACAATGTTCTGTTCATTAACTGAAAACAGGCTAGACTAATCGATTCTTTGGATTTAAGAATCAATATTGTTTCGTAAAAATAAGAATCGATTAAAATTGAGAAATCAATATTTTTTTTTTACCCAGCCCTAGTGCTAACAATAACATATCCAACAATAACGGCCCTAGTGAAAACCAGTGATTTTAATATATTTGCTATTAGAATTGTAGCTTTATATATCAAACAACAGACTCGAGCAGATTTAAAAAAGAATAATTGTTCATCCTGGTTCAAGCATATGTCAAATGGGCCAACTAGTTTAATCATCAAGAGCTTAAATCACTTTAGTTCAGTCATCTTTTAAAAGAGACTAAAATTAGGCCTCTAGTATAAACGGGTTTTGATCTACAACCAACTTCTTAAAAATGGAGGATTGAAGATCAACAGGTTAACTATCAAGACTTTTTTGGCTGACCAGTTCATCACAGAGAAGCTGTTGTTTTGATCTAGTCTAAATATGTCACTACTTTGGTTTTGTTAAAAATGATGGGTTGAAGATGAACAGGTTAACTATCAAGAGTTCTTGGGTTGACCAGTTCACCAAAGAGATGCTGTCCGAACAACTTCACCAACTTGTTCAACACCATGGTAGTACTAGTCCATCAGCACTAACCATCTAAGCCAATCTTTCCAACAAAGACTATCAATATACAAGCCTTACAATATCTGCTGTTATAGAAACGTGTCCATATTTAGACTGGATTGATTCTGTTCACCTGAAAGAGCCACTCACATCTCTAAATGCAATGACAGAAGATGCATCAGCACTGTGAGCACAGCCTGTCCTCTGCACGGAGCTCTATCTCCACAAATCCATAAGGGAATTACTGCCACTGTTCATAACACAACAACAAGGAGACCAGAGGACAACTACGGCTGGTTAAAAATCCTCCAGCTCTGATGGTAGTCCAAACTAATGCATCACACAACATGGTGTCTGAAGAGCGCAGCTGAATACTGATAGAAGAACACAGAAAGGGCTTTAGGCTCAAGACAAGGACTCTCAGGGTGAATCTCATGAAATCTGTCAAGAACCTGGTCATATTACACCCCAAATTCAAATAAATATATAAATTATTTACATTTGATAAAAAAAAAAAAAAAATAGATGTTTAGGACCATTACAATTGTTGTAATTGTACATTTGCCTCCAACATTATGTTTGTTTTAAATTTTAAATCTCATGATCCATTGATCCATTATGGTTGAATTTCTTCCCCCCCTGTTAATGGTCCTAAAATAATTAATTAAATAGGGTTTGTTTTTTTTTGTTGTTTTTTTGATTTTGGGGTAAAAATATGACCTGATTTTCCCCACTTTTCTGCTTTTTGGAAGTTAAAGTAAACCTTGGATTAAAGTTTTATTATGCTGTCCTAATGAAGGACACACAATGTCACACAATATCACACAATATCACCTTCTGAGCTGATCTTAATCCAGTTTTAATGAAGAACACTAGAGTCACACCACTGTAATATTACACTCATTTTCAAAACAAAAACAAAAGGATTAGCAAATTATGTTACTTGCTGCATTTCAGGGCTACAGTGTAGGCTAATTATCTGATTTACTATGCCCTTGTTAGTCAGCTAGTTTTTACAGACATGTTTTAAATAACATGTGCCATAAGTGCAGATACACACAAACAAACATTCAAACAACTGTCATGACATCTCATTATGCAGTGAAAGTAATTTAGCAGCTCATATCAATGTCTAAATGAGCTCTGGCTGCGATAAGTGACAAAATTTTATCAGTTGCTTGGTTTCTATTTATGTGGCGTCACACTGTGTAGTCCCACCCACAGTGAAATCTCATTGGTCTAAATCCCACACATAACCAGCTAATAGACTGTGTTGCATCATGCAACATTTTCACCTACAGACAGACAAACAAATTCAGTCAGTGCTTTCAGGAAATGTGAGAAGAGTCACCATGCTGTCTAGGGGTATAGCGATGCTACATATAAACTGAAAAATGGCTGTAAAGAAGACTTCATGCTGTTTTGAACTTTCTTGGCTGGATGTCAGAAGAATGACATTTTTTAAACAAAAACTTTTCAGTACAACAATAAAACAATCCTGTCTAAACTTTGAAACAAAAATATTGTTTTGAACCTATTTCAAAGCACTAAAAAGCTTCACTGTTCTTCACCAACCATTTACTTTAGGGAGACAATTAAAAAGGCGGCAGCTAGATAAAGAGGAACTAAAGATAAAAGAGAATAACATATGTGGAATAAAATAAATATGACTAATTCTGATTTTGATATGTACAGTATCAATATATGGACATCTTCTAAAACATAAAAAAAATTTTGTACTTCAGAGGCGTACACGTTTTACTTCTTGAATATTTTAAGACTGGTCCAAACTGAAATAGCCAGTTAAGTGTGCTTAATAAATTTAACAGCATTAAATATATTTTAATTAGGTTGATATATTATTAATACAATGAAAGTAATATATAAAGTCCATGAATTTAATATTCTGTGAACCTCAAAATAGGGGATTCAACAATGATATTGTACAGGTATGTATCCAAAAACCTACACTTCATGTATGAATACTATCCCGCTGGATGATTAGCCTGGTGCCATTGGGACTCTGTGATTCTAATGTGCAACCTGAATGTTTATTCTCTTGGGCCGTTTTGGCCCAGGAGAGGAGAAGTAATTAGGAAACACATTAATAGTGCACCATCTGTTTCTTACCTGATCGACATGCGATGTCCACATCTTTCTCAAAATCCGTCTGTGGAAAAAGAAAAAGAAAAGCAGACAAAGTGAAATGTAGACATTCAAGAGGAGTTTGATTTAAACAGAACTAAAACATAAAAGCTGAAGCTTTATTTTAACTTTGACAGTTGCAGATGAAAAAAGCATAGTCTAATCGACTATGTAAGATCAGAATAATACATCAATTATATAATACAGCCTAACATATCTATGCCGTCATGGGATTCTTCTCAAATTGTATGATTTTGCTGGCTTGTGTCTGCAGTCTAACCACGTCCCACAGAGAAAACAGTCATCTGTTGAAACCGCTTATAAATAGAATCGGATTATTCAGGTATCACAATAGAGGAGCCATCAACAGCGGCGAATCAAAGACAGTCTGCACATTGGAGGCCTCATTATAGTGAAATGCTTCTAGTAAAGAAACTTTAAATCAAAACACAAATGAGAACTGTGATCATTATGTGCCAGTGGTTCTGTGCGGGTCACGCATCTCCGGAACCATTTTAACAGCAATTACTCCCTCAAGCCAGTGAAGGATGAGAAAGAGCGGTGTGAAATACGACAAATGCGTCTCATCTGAGAAAGGCGAAGGCCAGAGGAAAGCCAAAGGACATGGATAAAAGATTTGCTTGTATTAATGAAGCAAAGACAGTTCCCCTTTCAGTCGGTCACTCCGAGTCACGTCGGATGACCGACGAAATTGGGATCTCGCCAGAGAGACCAATCCACTTCGAGTGTAACTAAACGAGCCAATGGACATTGGCATGCGATTATTGCATCCAGCTGCCGCTGATCACAGCGTGAGCATAAGAGGCAGCTGATGCACCGCATCAATTATCCTTTCGCTTCGGAGCCGAGCGGTAGTGGTTAAAGCTACTGCTCTCCCTTCCAAGAGAGTGTTCTGCGAGCGAGTGCGGGCGTTACGGCGCGGCAGCGGTGGTCACGGTGTCCGGGAGAGAAAGATCGTCTTCCTGCTGACAGCCACACTAGGAGTGTGCGGTGGCCAGCTCCCCTGCGTGCTTCAGCACTAAAAGAGCATTTCTCTGAAAGAGCAATTTCTCTAAAAGAGCAACACGGGTGATCGCGTCTTTTTAAAGATGTCTTTTCACCCGTGCGTTTCTGGGTGTGGTCGTTTCCTGGCGCCTCAGGACGGTCACGATCGCTTCCTCACGTGTCTGGGCATTCAGCACGCTGAGGTGGCTTTCGTGGATGGTTCATGTTCTTCTTGAAAAAAAAAGGGGACATGACCATCTCGGAGTGCGACTCTGCTATGTCAAACATGGCAGAGTCCCTCTGCCTGCCGTGATCCGGCGTGCACACTGGATCCGGTGGAGTCAGAGGTGATTTGAGGATTACGGTGAGGGCTTCCCCAAGTGGAGCTCCTCACCCCTCAAGCACTCCGCAGCCGGTGGAGCTGCCGAAGGAGCGCGCTGGCCACGCGTTTCCTTCGGTGCCCCCTCTGACGACCAGATGTCGATCACTGCATCGGAGGGCGGGCCCTCTCTCTCCGGGGATGACGACCCGGCTGCGTTGCCCCCTTCGGGTGTGGTAGCGTTGTCCGTGCCAGACCCAGAGATGACGGCTATGCTTTCCCGGGCCGCCGAGAATGTCGGGCTCGTGTGGAATCCTAAAAAGCCACCGTGTCCCGATCCTTCGAGGCTGGGCGAGTGGTTCCTCGGTGGGGGTGGCGCTGGTTCTCAGCGCCCCCCCTCCGGTGCCATTCTTTCCGGAAGTGCATGAGGAGCTGACAAGATCGTGGAGGGCACCTTTCACTGCCCGAAACACATCTTGTAGTTCTTCCGCTCTCACCACCCTCGATGGTGGAGCCGCTTTGGGGTATGCGGGCATCCCCTCGGTGGAACGGTCTGTGGCCATGCAACTGTGTCCAACAGCCGCTTCCACCCTGCGGGGTGATCCGTGTCTCCCCTCACGGGCCTCTAAGTATTCGTCAGGTCTAACTGGCAGTGCTTATAGAGCCTGTGGGGAGGCGGCTTCCGCCCTCCACGCTATGGCGTTGCTGCAGGTCCACCAGGCCAAAGCACTGAAAGACCTGCACGAGGGTGGTCACGACCTGGCGGTTCTACATGAGCTGCGTGCTGCGACGGACCTCGCGCTACGAGCGACGAAGGTGACCGCACAGTCTCTGGGTCGTGTGATGTCCAGGAGCGCCATCTCTGGCTGTGTCTCGCTGACATGAAGGAGCAGGAGAAGGTACAGTTCCTGAATGCTCCCGTGTCACAGACCGGCCCTTTCGGCGACGCTGTCGAGAGCTTTGCCCAGCAGTTCTCGGCAGCCCAGAAGCAGACTGAGGCAAACACATCATGCGCCGGAGGAAACCTGCTGCTTTCACTCCGGCTGCAGCCACTCAGCCTGCTCGTCGCCGTGGGCGCCCCCCTGCGGCCGCCCCCGCTCCCGCGCAGCCGCAGCAGCCTTTCACCAGGCAGCGTCGTGGAGCCGGTCGCAGGCAGGACGCCCAGCCCGTCCAGGCCCCCGCCAAACCTGGCGGCAAGCGCAAGTGCAAGAGGCCCTGGGACGGTCGACCCAGAGATGGAGGAGACTGCTCATCGGGAGATGGTGACTGCACCACTCCCTCCCCCGGAGGAGGGCCGGGTGGAGTATCTTTTGTTCATTTTGTTCCGCCGCTGGCCCAGCAGCCAGCGGTACCCAAAACATCAGTAAAGAGCGGTCTCCTCAATCTCCGGGTCTCAAGAGGAGGAGAGTGGTGATCCGTGCATCACAGGATCGCTTCCCTCCTCCTCTCTCGCCAGCAGGCAGCGGGTGGTTGCCCAAGAGCACCCCTCCTGCCCATTCGTGGAACCAGGTAAGGGCAGTAGCACTCCAGTCCCCGCTTCAAGTCGTCAAACGCCGGGCTGTCACAAGCCTCAAGCCGGGTTCCTGTGTCTCCTCCCACGCGAGGAGAAATCAGGTGAGTGCTACACTACACACCCAGACCCCGCCCCCTGCCGTCACAGGCCAGGCCGTCACAGGCCCTGGGGCCGGTCCCTGTGTTCCACCTCGCTGCCCCACCGCGGGCATGTCGGTGGGCCCGTTGGCCCCGCTGGTGCGGTCTCTCAGAGCCTGGTTAGCGCTCCCCAGCCCGTCCCGGTGGCTCCTGCGGTCCATCAGACTCGGCTATGCGATTCAGTTCGCCCGGCGTCCCCCCAAGTTCAGGGGCATCCGGTTCACTTCAGTCAAAGCCGTCGATGCCCCTGTCTTGCTCGCGGAGATTGCAGTCCTACTGGCGAAGGATGCAATAGAGCCGGTCCCTCCAGCCGATATGAGGTCGGGGTTTTACAGCCCTTACTTCATTGTGCCCAAGAAAAGCGGTGGGTTACGACCGATCTTGGATCTGCGAGTTTTAAACCGTGCACTTCACAAGATGCCGTTCAAGATGTTGACGCAGAAACGCATTTTTGGATGCGTCCGTCCCCTAGATTGGTTTGCAGCAATCGACCTGAAGGACGCGTACTTTCATGTTTCGATTCTCCCGCGACACAGGCCATTCCTGCGATTCGCGTTCGACGGTCGGGCATATCAGTACAAGGTCCTGCCCTTCGGGCTGTCCCTTTTCGCCTCGTGTCTTCACCAAAGTCGCAGAGGCGGCCCCTTGTTCCCCTGAGAGAACGGGGTGTGCGCATTCTCAACTACCTCTACGACTGGCTCATACTTGCACAGTCTCGAGAGCTGTTGTGCGCACACAGGGACCTGGTGCTCAGGCACCTCAGCCAGTTGGGCCTTCGGGTCAATTGGGAAAAGAGCAACTCGTGCCAGTGCAGAGGATCTCTTTTCTCGGCATGGAGTTGGATTCGGTCAACCAGACAGCACGCCTCACCCAGGAACGTGCTCAGTCGGTGCTGAACTGCCTCAAGACTTTATCAGGCAGGACAGCGGTCCCACTGAAACATCTTTCAGAGGCTCCTGGGGCATATGGCTGCAGCTGCGGCCATAGTTCCGCTCGGTCTGCTCCATATGAGACCGCTTCAGCACTGGCTCCATGGCCGAATCCCGAGGTGGGCGTGGAAACGCGGTACTCACCGGGTTCAGATTACACCGGCCTGCCGCGAGACCTTCAGCCCGTGGTCAGATCCTTCGTTCCTTCGGGCAGGAGTGCCCCTGGAGCAGGTATCCAGGCATGCTGTGGTATTCACGGATGCCTCGGCCACCAGCTGGGGTGCCACGTACAACGGGCACGCAGTATCAGGGGTTTGGACGGGCCCCCTTCTGCGTTGGCATATCAATTGCCTCGAGTTGCTGGCAGTACGCCTTGCCCTGTGCCGCCTCAGAGGGCGCCTTCGGGGCAGGGATGTTCTGGTCCGTACGGACAACACTGCGACCGTTGCCTATATCAACCGGCAAGGCGGTTTGCGCTCCCGTCGCATGTCGCAACTCGCCCGCCACCTCCTCCTCTGGAGTCAGAAGCATCTGAGGTCCCTTCGTGCCATCCACATCCCAGGAGTGTTCAATCAGGCGGCCAACGAGCTGTCTCGAGCGGCACTTCCTGGGGAGTGGAGACTCCATCCCCAGGCGGTCCAGCTGATTTGGAGTCGGTTCGGAGTTGCTCAGGTAGACCTGTTTGCATCTCCAGAAACCACCCACTGCCAGTGGTTCTACTCCCTGTCCGAGGCAACGCTCGGCACGGATGCACTGGCACACAGCTGGCCCCAGGGCTTGCGTAAGTATGCGTTTCCCCCAGTGAGCCTGCTAGCACAGACATTGTGCAAGATCAGGGAGGACGAGGAGCAGGTCCTGTTAGTGGCTCCATATTGGCCCAACAGGACCTGGTTCCCGGAACTCATGCTCCTCGCGACAGCCCCTCCCTGGCCGATTCCTCTGAGGAAGGATCTGCTTTCTCAGAGACGGGGCACCCTCTGGCACCCGCGTCCAGACTTGTGGAAACTTCATGTGTGGTCCCTGGACGGGACGCGGAGGTTCTAGGTGACCTGCCCCAGGAGGTAGCGCTCACTATCGCTTCAGCACGAGCACCGTCCACAAGACGGGCCTATGCGCTGAAGTGGAACCTGTTCATCGAATGGTGTTCCTCTTACCAGGAGGACCCCCGGAGATGTTCAATCAGAGCCGTGCTTTCCTTTTTGCAACAAGGGTTGGAGCGTAGGCTGTCCCCCTCCACCCTTAAGGTATATGTTGCTGCTATTTCTGCCCACCACGACCCCATAGAGGGGAGGTCGGTGGGGAAGCACGATCTGGTCGTCAGGTTTCTTAGGGGGGCCAGGAGGTTAAATCCTCCGAGGCCTCCCTCCCTTCCCTCTTGGGATTTGGCTTTGGTGCTAAGAGCCCTACAAACTGCCCCCTTTGAGCCATTGCAGTCAGTCGAGTTGAAGTTTCTTTCTATGAAAACCCTACTCCTGACTGCATTGGCCTCAATCAAGAGGGTGGGGGACCTGCAGGCATTTTCGGTCGACGAGTCGTGCCTTGAGTTTGGGCCGGCTGACTCCAGTGCAACACTGAGGCCCCGGCCCGGCTATGTGCCCAAGGTTCCTACCACGCCCTTCAGGGACCAGGTAGTGAGCCTGCAAGCGCTGCCCCTGGAGGAGGCAGACCCAGCCCTAGCTTTGCTCTGTCCTGTACGCGCACTGCGTCAGTACGTGGATAGAACTCAGAGCTTCAGGACCTCAGAACAGCTCTTTGTCTGTTACGGAGGACAGCAGAAGGGGAAGGCTGTCTCCAAGCAGGGGATGGCCCACTGGATAGTGGATGCCATCACCTTGGCCTACGAAGCACAAGGTGTGCCCTGCCCGCTCAGGTTGCGTGCTCACTCCACTAGGGGTGTCGCATCGTCCTGGGCGCTGGCTCGTGGTGCCTCGCTAGCAGACATCTGTAGAGCTGCGGGTTGGGCGACTCCCAACACGTTCGCTAGGTTTTATAGCCTACGTGTCGAACCGGTTTCCTCCTGTGTTCTCACCTCAAACGGGTAGTGGCACTGAGAGGGCCGGCTCAGAGTCGGCTTGCGGCGTCCTTACGCCTAATTCTCCAGAGAGTTCCTTAACCAGGCAAACCCTGTTGAGTCCTCCAGCACTCCGGCGTCCGGACGTGGCGGGGCGTCCGGCGCCAGGCCTTCAGCCAATGAATTCTTGAAATCTGGTGCGAGGCTAGTGCCCATATGAGAGACCCTGTCGGGATCCCATATGTGTATTCCACGGTATTCTTATTAGAGCCATGTTTCCCCTGGCGGACCACGTTCTGCCATCTCTAAAGATGCAGCCTGAGCCATCTCAGAGACTTCCATGTGCAATAGGGCCCTTCGGGGTTACTTCACATGTTTGAATGTCACTTAACCCCCTCTGGGAGGAGGTGACTCCGCAGTGTGCCTCTTCCAAGTGGAAGGGCACGCTTCCCAGTGTTATCCTAGTCCTACTGTTTGGGTTGCTCAAGGAACACCAGTAGTTGACCTTCTCTGTGTAGAGCCCGGTCCTATTGTCTGCCTTATAGGAAGGGTCAGGAGCCCTACACAGGGCACTGGAAGGGGCAGCTCCTGTGGCGCTTTGGTAGGGATCCCAATTTCGTCGGTCATCCGACGTGACTCGGAGTGACCGACTGAAAGGGGAACGTCTCGGTTACGTATGTAACCCTCGTTCCCTGAAGGAGGGAACGGAGACGTCACGTCCCGTCGCCACAGTCGCTGTACCACCGCTGAGCTGCCGGGTCGCCGGCTCGGCTCCTCAGCGAAAACATAATTGATGCGGTGCATCAGCTGCCTCTTATGCTCACGCTGTGATCAGCGGCAGCTGGATGCAATAATCGCATGCCAATGTCCATTGGCTCGTTTAGTTACACTCGAAGTGGATTGGTCTCTCTGGCGAGATCCCAATTTCGTCGGTCATCCGACGTGACGTCTCCGTTCCCTCCTTCAGGGAACGAGGGTTACATACGTAACCGAGACGATCTCCATATCCTGTCATAACTGTATAAGCAATAACACTGTATAACAAAGACATATACTATTACATCAAGAGGACTGTGGGAGTTCTGATAGCACAGATGCCAGATGCAAATGATTTCTCAGCTAATTTATAAGAGGAGAATATTCCAGCTGAGTTTGTGACTGTACACTGTAAGAATACTGAAGTCCCAGGAGGCGAGTGTCTTACCATGATCTGTGCATGCCCGTTGGGAAATGTACCAGTAGCATCTGCACTGATGGGGTCTTGACAGTTTCTCAGGCGACATCTGAAGGCATCTTGTACCTATAAACCATCATTTTAGTCACTCAGCAATAACATTTTCTATTGTACAAAACACTTCAGTAGAGCACATTGCTTCAGAATTTGAAAGTTTGGGGTTGGACTGGATTCATTTGATCAAAAATACAGTAAAAACAGGAATATTTTGTAGAATTTAAAATGACTGTTTTGTATTTTAATATATTTTTAAATGCAAGTTATTCTTGTGATGGCAAAGCTGAATTTTCAGCATCATTACTCCAGTCTTCAGTGTCACATGATCCTTCAGAAATCATTCTAATATGTTTATTTGCTGCTCAAGAAACATTTCTGATTACTGTCAATGCATACATTTTTTGACGATTCTAGAAATGTTAAAAGAACAGCATTTATTTGAAGTAGAAATATTTTTATAAATGTCTTCACTGTCACTTTTGATCAATTTAATGCATCCTTGTTGAATAAAGTATTCAGTAAACTTCTTTCCAAAAAACGTGTATAAAAATTAACAAGCCTGCCAAATAAACAAATGTAGCAACAAATGCCTTTTATCCTTGTTTTTTTACGCTCATTGAAATTGCCAGATTGTTTCCTGTAGGGGGTAAAAGGAGGACATCCAACTATTTAAAGGCAACAATAGCAACCCACTTCTGTGAAGCAAGATGTCAAACTAGGAAAAAACATGTAGGGATTTGAATTAATTCATCAGGATTTAATTGGTCTTGGAAAGTGGCTGTTATGTACCAGAATGGGTACCAGTGGATGTGATCTCTAAATGACAGATTTAAAAAAAAAGAGAGCTTGCTGATGTCAGTTCAATAGGAAAGCCATTTTGTGGATCAGTCAGGCAGATTTTAAGGGTGAGTTTGGCTTGTTCGGCTCTTCTGAAAGTGGTTTTCTTTAAATGTATAGTTCAAAATTTCTTCTTTTGTGTTTCACAGAAGCAAGAAAGTCATACAGGTTTGGAACAACATGATGGTGAGTAGATGATGACAGAATATTCATATTTATCCCTTGAAGTAAAACTGGACAAGGAGTAAAATAAATTGAGCCTCTGAAGATATTAAAGACGGTATGCTGAAATGCTGAAGGAAATAAGTAAGAGATTATAATGGTTCCAGCCCTACCTCTTTTCTGAGGATACAGTGGACCATGACTATGACAAAGCCCTGCAGGGAGTCAAAGACCGCGAAGAGGATCTGGAATAAAATTGAGCGTTTGTCCGTCATAGCCAGCACCGCAGACATCCAGGTGAGAGCTAACAGAGGAAGGACAACACAGGAACTCCACAGGGAGGCCCTGAGACAGAGAGAGAGATAGATAGATGGTGGACTGAACAATAAAAAAAAAAATGGATTTTTGTTCTTGGTCCCAAAAGTATTTTTACCCATTCATTTTCTCCACAGGCATTAAAAAACACACTTTAATGAAAAGCTCTAAGTCTTGAACAAACCAACCAACTCTGAGTCATAACATTACAGTCTTTGATTTGAATAACAAAAAAGTAAATGAAAATCTGAAAAAGACAAAAGACAATTAAATTAGCTTATGAGGGAAAGAATTACTCATCCCATAAATCATTATGAATGACTCTTGACTAGTCATTGACAACAAGTATAAAAAAACAATATGGTTGTTTGCCTGTTGTTATTATTATTACTACATTTTTGTAATAGTAAAATATATAAAATAATCAAATAGACTAGTCTTTGAGTATAAAAAAGTATAAAATACAGTGTTTATTATTATTATTACTACTACTAATACTATATTTTTGCAATAATAAAATATATAAAATAATCATTTGATAAGATGGTAAGATTAGACTAGTCTTTGACTACAAGTACAAAATACAATGTTTATTATTATTATTATTTATTTTTTATGATATGAGATTATTATTTCAATAACAATAAAAAATCTATCATGGACTATAGGTATAAAATATAATGTTTATTATTATTAATATCATTACATTTTATTGCAATTATAATAATTTAAATGTTTATTATTATTATTATTATTATTATTACTACTACTAATTTTTTTTGTAATAAAATATATAAAATAATCAAATATTCTAGTCACTGAATACAAATATAAAATACAGTATGTTTATTATTATTATTATTATTATTGCTGTTATTATATTTTATTGCAATAATAATCATAATATAAAAAATATTTAAACCTACTATGTGAGTAATTTAGATTGTAGGGAGGCTACGATGCTTATACGTTAAAAACAAACTAACTTGTGGCACTGCCTAACTTCAGATCTCATGGTAGGTCTGTTAAGAAAGGTTTATATGCAATTGTAAAATATCACTTTCTCCATGGAGAGAAAGACTGGGATTTTTACTTTACAGAAGTCTACTGTTGAGCTCTGTAAAACAGATACGATGAAGAGGAGATAGATGTAATTTGTTTCCCAGTTTCATTCCAGATGAAAGCATGCACGCACCCAAATTATCCTAAATTGCCATCAACACAAATGAGTCCAGGAGCACACAACAACCAAAGCACTGTTCCAATAGAGTGTGTCGACATATTACAGACAAATAACAAGAGCCAGCTGTTCATTTAACACCTCCACAAATCTCCTTCCCCGAGGCAAGGGGAAGGATACACACGCATAAAGTCACATGCACACTCTTGCATGCAGCTTAATCAGCATAATCGATTTGCTGAGGCATCGGTGGGCACTTACATGGCGTTGCTGGCCGTTGTTGCTGATAAAGCAGTAGTTGAGACGACGCCACATTTGGCACATTTTAAAGTTAATCCTGTATGAGGCTCGCTCATCTGCCTGCAAAACAGCCAAATAACCAGACAACACAAAGGGAATATATTTACATGGTGGTCTGATTGTACCAAAGCAGAGGTGGTGGATGTTTCCCTGGGAGATACGCCCCTTTGTGGACTTCATCAAAGATGAACTGTGTAATTTCTGCACCTTTTGTAGCACCAGAATTTTAATCTGTTTGTTTGAGCAGCCGGACTGGGATGGAAATATCTCTATTGGCTCAACTAATGGTGTAATTTGAGGCAAGGCTACCTGTTTCTGCAGTTTTGACACTTTAGCTCTGTTCCCAAACCTAATGAGGTCCACAGCCTACTGTCAACATAGGCAACCATCTTTTAAAGCAGTTTAGTGTGAATCTCACAGTTGACTCCAATAGTTTGGTGTTAGGATGATGCTAAGAAAACAACACAATACTCTAATAAGCATAAAACATATGTAGCACACACAAATATCAGGCAAAGGAGAAGTTTTATTAGCTTATGGTGAACAGGTTTTTATTAGCAAAACATCTTGATTTTTTTTTTTTTTTGTGAAGAAATACACTACAGTTCAAAAGTGAGGGATCGGTAAGATTTTTAAATGTTTTTGGAAGAAGTCTCTTATGCTCACCAAAAGTAAAAACAGCAATATTGTGAAATACTATTCACTGTAATATTTGAGAAAAATATTTTTAAAAATCCATTTTAATATATTTTAAAATGTAATTTATTATTGGAACGGGAAAATAGAATTTTCAGAGGCTCAAGAAACATTTCTTTATACAGTTGAAAACAGCTTAATGTTTTTGGGAAAACTAAGATTTTTTTTTCAGGATTCTTTGATGAATAGAAAGTACAAAAGAACAGCATTTATTTGAAATAGAAATCTTTTGTAAAATTATAAATGCATTTACTGACACTTTTGATACATTTAATGCATCCTTGCTGAATAAAAGCATTCATTTCCAAAAATAAATAAATAAAATCCCAAGACCACAAAACTTTTGAACAGTAGTGTAGGTACGCTTCTTTTCGTAACGTAATTTCTTCACCTTAGCTATCTTGCTAACTGACAGGACGACAGAAATCAGCAACAAGTTATTGCAAGCTGTCCAAATTGTCAACAAGATACATTACAATCTGATTTGCTAAAAGAATTTTAGAATGAAAGTATCAGCCAACTAACTTCCAATTTCTAAGAAAGAGGTTTCCTTCTTGACAACAAATGATACCAGAGGCAGTAGATGACAGAGCTAGTACAAAATATTTACATTTTTAGTAAATTGTCAGGACACAGAAGCATCTTGTCAAACCAATATATAGATTTTGGAACAGAACTTATGAGTTTGACATTTCTCATATATATGTGTTTGTGCACTTACCCTGCTCTGTGTTTTAGTTTCTTATCCAAGATCCCATCTCTCGAAACCAGTTTATTAAACACTAGAATACCAATCACCATGTTAACCTGTAACCACAGACACACAGTAACACTGTCAGGGCCTGATCTCATCAAATTGCAGTAAATTAACAGTACAGCTCAAGCACTGTCTTTCTTTCTTTGAACATAAAAACAATGAAAGTACTTTCCAATGCACTTGAGAATTTTACAACTACCTTCAAGCTAGATTTTAAAAATGCAACAATATAGATCTAAATCTACTGTTTTGTATTGTGTAGATGCATGGTAGTGTGAATCTGCAATACTATTACAACTTAATTCAGTCTAGAGACAAACTGCTTAATGATGCATATAAATGACGGGGGTCACAATCTTCAAACCGTCCCACGATGGAGTGAGGCAATTTTCTATTTCAACGTTGGCACGGCAGACTAGCCCAGTAAATGACATAAAACATTATAAAGGCACTGGTGTGTGTAGTTAAGACTGGTAAATGACTGTAAATAAACAAAGTGTAAAATTACCAACACCACTGCAGCGGCAGGTCCCACAAATGCATAGAGAAGACCACCTTCCAGAGATAGCCAACAGCTGCAAACACAAAAAACCCAAATATCAGCAAATCTTGCATAAAATTTAACATCCAGCATCAACTTAATGGGGCATGGCAGTACACAGTCGTATCGTCCTTGAGTGTCTGGGGATCTGGAGCCATATGCCATGGTTCTACATGAGAGACTTTTAGTATGGAACAAGAACTCTAAAGAGATCTTAAAATACTGTTTATATCCAGGTATCCTCGGGAGAACTACAGTAGGTGGGACTGTTGCAATCTCTTGGCTCTGACTCATTACTTCACGCTACTGTTTTAATTGGAAAGATTTTCATGTGGGGTCTCTTAAGTTTTCTGGGTAAACATGAGAAACAGAAGAAAAAATAGGTTGTCTTACTACTGAGGTGTCCCGTATCCTTTTGCTTTTGTGAATCCCATTGAGATAGCGACCACCAAAGCAGGTAATCCTTCAAAAGAGACACAGGAATGATTAAAGGCCACATACTGGGTAATCCTTCAGGGCTGGAGACTTTCACAGCACATGTACAGTGGCATCAATAGGAGGTTAAGAATGAGAAGAAACTAATGCGAGTGGTGCTTGCCTATGCAAAACCAGCCACTACAATGTTAAAGTGGGATATTTTGGCTGTTTTATTGCTTTAAAAAGTGATAAATGGCTGACATTAAAATTCTATATAATTTTGTATAAATAAAACATATATTTTGAAACTTTGTATTTAATTGTTCAACTTATTTTTATTTTAAAAATACATTTAAAATTTATTTTTGAAAAATAAAAAAAACTATAATCAATTGGTTTAAATGCTCCAAGTGAATTTAGCCATCACAATATTATAACTGTACAGTATGACATGTATGTATTTAAGAGTGTTGTTGTAGTTAGTGTTGATTTGTTTTACATATTTGTTTTATTAATAACCCAAGTTTGAGCAATAGTTTGTGCTGTTTGCCTTAAATAACACCACTGCAGGTCTTCAGAAGCACATCAGGTTTTCAAGAAATTATATAACTTCTAAATTGCGCGTGACGTGAGAGCAGGTAAACAATCTAATAAGAATCCCTGGAGTTTTACACTAAAACCCAGCATGTGAAATGCAATTAGCACAACTGCTTTTGAACAGAGAGGCTGAGACAATCAAACAGTTCTTGAGCTGAAGTATAATATCATATCTGCTATCTTTCTAATCCCCTCTCTCTATTTTTCCGTCTCTCATTTTTGCTAGTCTCGAGCAGGACTGCCATTATGAAAGGGCTCTTTCTGCTCTTGCCACTGTCCCGTGATCTGAATATTAACACCGTCCCTCTCTCACTGGTGGCTCAATTTATTGATGCAATCAGCTTGTCTGAAGAACCAGCGAGGGCTCTTGCGGGCCCTCCTCCCCTTGCTGAGTCTAAACGAAACTCCGCCCCTAGCCACCAAGCAGTTTTGTCCTCGACCAATCGGAAAGCACACTGCACCGCTGTTCCTCCCTCAAAGGTAACATTGGTCTCCGGATGGATGAAAAAAGAGAGAGTATCTGAGAAGGGTTAATGAATTTGACCTGGAAACTGTCCATGATGATATGCTTGTTCCCTCACAGATACAAATTCTACCTGTGGATTTATAGTTCAGCTGAAGAAACACAACATCGTCTGCCAGATAGCAAGAATGATGTGCCTCTTGTGTTCCTATGACCTGAGTAGGGGTCATGCAATTGACAGGGTTCTTACACCTTTTCCAAATTCAAATTCAAGCACTTTTCAAGCACTTTCAAGGTGCATTTTCAAGCTTTTCCAGCACCTTAAACTGTGGTAAATTACATGTTTACACACACATACACTTGAGTTTTTCACTTTAAATCAGATGTTACTGTGCTATTAAAAACCACCGGTCTGGATAGAATATAGCATAATATAAATAGCCAACATACAGTATATAAGTTATAAAATAAAAAAGAAAGAAAGAAAGAATTTACAGGGTATCTGCAGGATTTTTAAAATAATATTTAAGGCATTTTTACCCTGCAAAAATAAAATAAATACTGTATGAGTGGGGTAGGGCAATGTCTATTGTAACATATTAAACCATAAAATGACTTCAAGAAACATGATTTGCAGTTCAAATACAGGTTTTCACAAATAGAAAGAGTTGTATAAATTGACAAGCCCCAGCCTTTAAAATATATTTTTAAAAAATAAAGAAGGAACAAGTCAAAAGTATAATGAATTTTCATTTTCAATAAGCCTGTCTGCTGTTTTTGTTCAGAACAAAAAGCTAATGTGCCTTCAAAAATCTAAAAAAAATTAGACAGTAAGATGTGTGTGCTTTAAATTAAAATAATTCTTTACAACCTTAAATTAAAATAATTCTTAAAAATTGTTTAAAGGTCCCATGAAATCAAAATTGAAGTTTGTTGGGTGTTAGTATCAATATGTTAGTCTTAAGGTTATCTGTATTACAGTGTGCTCCAAAACCGTGACAAAATTTGCATTTAGAAGATATAAGCATTCAAAGCTTGCAGTTCGTCACTTCCGCCAAAATGGCTCAACGATTTTTTTGACGTCACATCATACTTCATCTTCTCATCAAACTTTCTGTCCAGTCAAATGCTCTCTAGAATGCAAAGCGCCCGCCCCCTACACTATAAATAGACACTGAAGCCGCGGCTGAAATAGGTCACTAGTTCACAGAATTAGTATTTTCTGTACGGTGAATGGCAAGTAGTGCACTATATAGGGGACAGGGAACGATTCAGACAGTGTAAATATGCTTTCCATTGAGGAAAAAAAGATGTCTGGTTTCACCCTGTGTCACGCTAACCACCGCACCGCAAACACACTCTGCTCCGGTCCAGAGACACGACAACACGGAGCGGATCACATGCGCGAGTCGGCGCAGACCACAAAACGTATTGGACCTATTTGAATTCTTCACAGAATGCTATATTTTATAGTAATATGGATGAGATTGTGGCTGTCATACCCTGTCAAATGTGGCTTTACAGAGCTCAACGGCTCTGAACGGCTTTAGCCCAAGCTTTGATATAAACGAACACTATTGGCTATTTTAAAAAGGGGCGGGGCTACTTGATATGTCCCGCACTGTTTTCCTGTTTCAGTTAAAATGACGTTAACACATAGAATAACGCTGCGTGTTTCAAAGCAAAGGCTAAAATATGAGGTTTTGTCTGCCACTGGGTGGTGCTTTTGGAGCTGCATGAATACAGCTGTTTCTCCGGCAACGGCTATACACAAAGCGCTGGCTCACAAAAGCTACTTTATCAGACATTATACGACAGTGAGATGAAATGATAATGCCACTGAAACTTCTCTCAAGGCAGTCGGTTCACTTCAGAGATGCATTAATATAAAAATACCCGCGCTGCGTTTTGACTTCGAAATGTTTATTTTATTATTTCACTTTAATCGCGACAGTCTTAACATAGTTTAACTGAGCATGGGCATTTTTGCTTACCTTTTACACGGCTTGAAAGCGCAGACTCTCCCATAAAAAAGCAGACTTTACAGGAGACTTTACATTATTTTAACCATAATTTTGTTTGTCGTTTTCAAGCCAACGCTGACTGAAGAAGCAACCTCCCGACATGTTTATATCTCCCGCTCTGCTCCATCAGAGGGCGCGTGTCAATAAAGACAGACGTGAGTCGACTTTTTATTTTTTTATTTTTTTTACAGTCTATGGTCGCGCGGAGCTGTTATGGAAGGATTTTCTGGACTATTTTCAAATTGAATTGCAAATTGTATTTTCAATTGCGTTTTCCATATGTGGACGCATAAATTGTGACATAATCCAAATGCAATTGCAAACCTTGCATTACTGTTTGCATTTTCGCTTTCGCGAACGCACAGTGACTGCCACATTTCAAATGAAAAAGCAAAGTCTATTTGCAACTGTATTCCAAACGGTAATTGTTCATTTGCAATTGCATTTGGATTATGTCACAATTTATGCGTCCACATATGGAAAACGCAATTGAAAATACAATTTGCAATTCTATTTGAAAATATCCGGTAAATCCTTCCATAGCTGTTTTCATTTTATGCAAAAAGCATTTTGTCTAGAAAGTGAACTAACGTTATTCAGTAGTAAAGCAAATTATTACAAAACCAATGCAATTGCAATTTCAAGCAGTTTCAAGCACTTTATCCAAAATTCAAGCACTTTTCAAACCTTGAAACCACTACGTTAAAATTCAAGCATTTTCAAGGATTTCAAGCACCCGTACGAACCCTGAATTAAGGAGACCAGCTGTTGGTTTTTTGATCCTTAAAAGATATTTTAGAGTAGTACTTGTACACTAAGACACTATTTATCAGAGACACCATTTAAAAAAAAAAAAAAAAAAAAAAAAAAAAAAGAAAACAAAGATGATGAAATACTTTTTTTTTTTTTTTTTAAACTTGTAAAGTTTTTAATAGACCACTGAATTAACCAAAAAGATATTACTGCATGGATGTTTACTATATAAAGCCTCCAGAGTATAAATATTAGAGGTAAAAAAAAAGTGTCAGTTGTGCTGCTATTTTTGGAGAAATTGTGATTTCTTTTTTTTTTTTTTTTTTTTTTATGAAAAGAAAGTTCAAAAGAACAGCATTTATTTGAATTTATTTTATTTTATTTTTTGTCAAGTATAAATTGCTGGAAAGTATACATATTGTTTACTTTTATACATTCTATTATTATATAGAATGTATAGCATATACTGTTACAGGCTAACCAGTTTGCTAGATAAACGTGGTCTTACAGACATACACTCATATCACTTGTACTGTTCATTGCTGGCAAATTAACATCTGGGTACCCTACACACATGTTATGGAAATTTTGGTGTTGTTAAGTCCTACCTTTGCTACTTCTGTGTTTTGTTGTAATTTTCAAATCTTTACAGTTTGTTTCATTAAGTATGTAACTGTTTTTTCTATAAGAACAAAATACTAGCACACAACTATTCATGTGACAGTTACCTTTTATTTTCACCAATCCTTCACAAATCTTGATGTAGTTAAACTTTCAGTTCTCATTCTGTACAGCCAAACCAATAATCTAGTTCAAATGGGTTTTAAAGTGTAATTGGTGTAATGCCTATTTTCTCTTTTAATTTGCTGTTAAATTTCTCTTCTGTTAATGTTTCTTATAATATTTGTTTTGGAAGTTTACATTTTGTTGTGTTTTGTCTTTATATTGTTTAATTTGACTGCTGCAAGCTTTTCAGTTGGTTCCAATTATGATGGTTTGTCCTGTAGGTGGGGCTCAAGCCTATAAATAGGCTTGCTACCTGAGTTTATTCAGTTCTGCTAATGGACTCAGAGAAGTTAAGTCTGAGCAGTGTTGCAAAGTTGGGCCAATTGGTTTAGCCAAATTAGCACATTGTTGTGGTTTCATTTCATTTTTGTACAGTTTTTATTTATTTTTGTCCATTTGTCCTTCACTGTAAATATGCTACACCTTCCAATACAGCACCAATTTTTGCATTCTGCATCAATTTTTGTACAGCACGTCATTCCTTTTTCCTACTCCAACTATTTGGCCTTCCCACAAATACATATATGTATAAATACATAGTAATATTAATCACACATTCTATTATATATACATACACACACACACACACACACACACACAAACATATTTAATTACATATTTAATTATATTGAATTTTTACATTTTATTCTAATAATATATTACTATATGAACTTTATTATTATATAAAGTATATATAAACTATATGCACTTTATTATTATATAAAGATATACTTAATAGTTATATATAAAAATATTCTTTAATTTTTTTAATTTTTTATTATTATTTTGTAATTGTATATAATTTTTGTGTCGTGTGATGCCAGAGGTAGATATTAACAGAGGTATAATGATCTGGAAGGTGGCTGCTGGCGTCCTTAATTTATTCTTTTTGTCTGGTCTATTCACTGCTTAGCAACCGTTGTTATAGCAATGGAGTCATGGACTAATACAAAGCAGGAGCAACAAGTTCATTTTATAGCAGACATCACTTATGAATTCCACTGCCATTAAGCTCTGAGATACTGAACACAAACCACTTATGATCGGCATATAACCATATAAATCTAAAATTTGAGTCTTGCTTAAAACAACCGCCGTGCACTGACGCGCACAAGAAACATTTCACGGATACCAATAATTGAATTAATCCACCATCAGTGTGTATCAGAATAGCCAAACTAATAAACGGTTCACATATCTGTCTTTGTCTATCTTCTTCTGTCTTGTCTTTTTCCACTGCACACAGCAAAACACTGCAATGATGGAAAGAGAGAGCCTTGTTTGTTGCTAGGTAACTGGAGGGATGAGTGTTAGCTCTTCTGTAATCAATTTGATGTGTGTAAAGTGGTCCTGTATAAGAAACCCCAGGGAGGTATGGAACATTCGAGACCATATTTAAAAATTACCCACTTGCATCGTCCACATTTGAGAAGTAAATACCAGCTGCATGATGATGATGGAGCAGTAAAAATGTACATTAGTGAAGAAATAGAGACTGGGAGGAAGAGATGTAGAGATACTGTAAGCGTTATGGAGATAGAAGCACTTACCCCATCCCAGGCAGAGGAAGCGTTTCCGGATGAGTCTGGTCCGAACTTTCCCCGTCACGGCCATATAGGACTGCCAAGCTTCTGTCAAGACCCAGCAGAAGGACGCCAGGAAAAAGAAGTGCAGAAATGCAGTTGTCATCGTGCATACACCCTGTCCATTTAACAGAGAGAGAGAGAGAGAAGAGGAACTGATAAAATACTTCATTCAAGTCAAGTCGAAATTAGGGTGTTATCGAATTTTGCATTGACTGAGCCAGAGTTTGGGTGAAAAGTACTCAATTCACTCATTAAAATTAATTAAAATCATAAGAAAGTAACGTGAAACTCACTGAAACCACCAAGATTGAAAACAAAATAATGGATCCCGCACTGCATCTACTCCCTTTGATTTTCATACAAGGTGTCACGAAAAGCTTGTGACTCAAAAACAACAAAGTCACAGACAGAGAACATGTTTCGCTCCAGGCTTGTCTAGACCATCGTTTAGAAATTAACTTTGATGGTATGTACTGTTGTGCAAATGTGGTCATGTGGGTATGTATTAAACATTTGACTTTATTTAGTTCTAAACATAAAAACAAAATAATGGGGTCATCAATATATTTTTAGAAAAAAAAACAAAAAACTTTTATTTAGCAAGAATACATTAATCAATAGATCAATCAATCACAGTCACGTCACTTGCAGCTGCATGCGCATTGTGGTGACAGAAAAAGACTGATGGCAAGTGGAGGGAAAAGGGTAGAATCCATGGAATAAGATGAAAAAGTATTATTATTATTGTGGATGTCGGAATCGGAGTGCAAATCATTTTTATAGAATACTGAAACTAAACCCAGACGTTTAAACGGACAGACTATGGATGAAACCTGCTATGATTACCCTACTTTTAAAGCATAAATTTGATTAAAATAATAGGTCTGCATAACTGAATGTTGTATTAGCCCTACAGTTACAGCATGAAATACTATTTAAACCTATAGCATTTTACATAACATTTACCTATTTTATCTCACAATTCTGACTTTTTCACACAAATGCAAGTATATCTCCTATTTCGGATTTTATAGCTCGATTTAACTAAACAATTGTGAGTTTGTCAGTTCTGAGGAAAAAAAGCCAGGAGTGTGGGATATAAACTCAAGATTCTGTTCCAAGGGGATCTAATCAGAATTGTGACACGTAATCTTGGAAAAAAAAGTCTGAATTTTGGAAATATAAACTCAAAACTACCTTTTTTATTCTTTTATTCCATGGCTTCCATAGACTGCTACTATAAAACTGTCTTTTTCTGCCAGCATATAGGCTCTGCCCACAAAAAACATCATCGCTGTTTGCAAACCTGAAATTGGTCTATAATGACAGTAAAGAATTTTCAACTGAAATATACAGTATGTTTCAAATAAGTGCTGTTGTTTTGAACTTTCTCTTTATCAAAGATTCCTGAAAAAAAAGTACCCTGGTTTTCACAAAAATATTAAGCAGCATAACTGTTTTCAACATTGATAATGATAAGAAATGTTTCTTGAGCAGCAAATCATGATATTATTATGATTTCTGAGGGATCATGTGATACTGAAAACTTGAGTAATGATGCTGAAAATTCAAATTTTCCATCACAGGAATAAATTACATTTTAAAACATTAATAGAAAACAGTTACTTTAAATGGTAAATTCACTGGTAAACATTACTGGTTTTGTATTTCCACCCAAAACCTTTCAATGTAATCTATCTATCTATCTATCTATGATATCAATTTATTCATACTCTGATATGTATCATACAACCCACCCCGACCAACATGCTTCTGATTCCAAATCTAGGAAATCTCGCTGCAATCAGAACATATGTGCTCCGGACATTCTCAACACTTTGTCACCAACAGCGAGCAGTCAGAGAGATGCCTTCAGCACCAAAACCACAAAACATTACCATATTTCTCACCAAATGAGTATCTTCCTCACTGAATTTGGCAGTCAATGTGTTTCATGCAAATCCTTTAAGACTGGGATGATCAGCAAGTGACAAAAACACCTCTTTCCTAAAACCGGGGTTCCCACCGCATTTGACAAACCAATGTTCCATGAGACTTACATTAACATATACATATTTTAGAGAAGAGCATAATTAGAAAAATATCTACTCATTTTAAGATTATCTTCTTTTCCATGAAATCAAATTTCCCACCCATCCCTAAAGTCAAAAGGTGCTGATTGCTTGATTAGAATGTTGTAAAAATTCCCTCGAAATTTCCTAAAACTAACTGGTGGATAGGAATGACCAACAATAATGTTGATACAGGAACATATCTTATTTTTGGTAAAGCACATCAAGGGTGGTGAACTTTGAGACAAATCCACCCACCAGCTAGCCGCTGACAAGTGAATCTGACAGAGGGAGAACCTAGATGCTCAAGGCATAGAAAAGAGTTGGGAGCACAGCCAACATGAGCCAGAGACAAGGTGGACGGGATGTAATGAAGACCCTGCTTCCACCTGCTCCCAGTCCACCTGATGCGGCCAGGATGAATGCTGTGAAAAAGGATCAGCTGGCAGCATGCGATGGGACACCTGATGCTGATGAGCTCTCTCACGCTGCCATAAAACCACAATTCCTCAGTAAAAGCAGCTTTCATGAGCTCTTGCAAACAACGTCTGAGAGATTCAGTTTGAAGTTCACAGCCAGTGTGCGTCTAAAGCAGACGACCTCCTGGACCAATGTTCCCTTTTGCATGCGTTGTTACTTGACTTCTAGAATTAGAAGGACACCATGGCCTTCTTGTCTGTGGACAGTTTTTGCTTTCACTGTTGCACTGGTTTGCGTAACACTGTAAAAGAAAAAAAGTAAATTGCCAACACCACTATGCCATCTCTATCAATAAAACTCTACAACTACTATAAATCTTTACAATGTTTACAACTTTTGGGTCATTTTTTTTTTTTTTTTTTTTTTTTTTTATATATATATATATATATATATATATATATATATATACTACCGTTCAAAAGCTTGTGGTTAGTAAGATTTTTTGAAATCAATTAATACTTTTATTTAGCAAAGATGCATTAAATTAATCAAAAGAGACAGACAATAAAGACACTTGTTGCAAAAAAAAATCTATTTCAATTTTTAAGCAGTAACACTGATAAAAATAAGAAATGTTTCTTGAATGCTAAATCAGCAAATAATCATTATTTTTTTCTGAAGGATCATGTGATACTGAAGACTGGAGTAATCACAGAAATAAATTGCATTTTAAAATACATTAAAAAGAAAGCAGCTATTTTAAATTGTAATAATATTTCAGAATATTACTGCTTTTACTTTATTTTTGTTCAAATAAATGCAGCCTCAATGAGTGTGTGCTTATTGCAAGTAAGTCCTACAGACTTTAACAAAATTTTCACACTAGCACGACCACTTAGCATTGTCTACACATACTCCAGAGCTACTTCAAGACACTTACAACTGGATCTTAGCACCACATTTTCAGATGCATTAGCGTCAATGAAGAGCTAAATACATGCAGCAATACCAATCTTTTTTCATTTCTAGGTGTTGGATGTGTTTCGTTCTATTTCCTGCCTAATGCTAGCTGCTTAGCAAACGAGAAGGGAGGTGATGAGGCTCATGGCACATGCATGTCACCGCAGGGCCTCACGGCCATATGGGCCAGTGCTAATGACTGATGAAGAATCACTTATGCCACACAGAGCATAAATTAACTACTATAAATATAGTATCGATTGACACTCTTAACAAGTAGCTTGCGTGACTGTTTAGGCTGTGTTTATTACCGCCGGGTAAGGGGGCAAGCACAAGCGGCAGCCAACACAAATGGACATTAGAAAACTACATGTGACACTGAAGACTGGAGTAATTGCTGATGAAAATTCAGCTCTGCCATCAATATATTAAATAGAAAACAGGTATTTTGAACTGTAATAATATTTCAAATTATTACTGTTTTTACTGCATTTTTGATCAACTAAATGCAGCCTTGGTGAGCATAAGAGACTTCTTTTGAATGTAGATAAATCACACAGAGGAACAAGATGCATTCAGATCACATCTGAAGGTATTTGAAGGCACATGACACCAAAAGCACCTAACCTGAGTGGGAACTTGACTTGTATCTTTAAGTACCAAATGTACTATATCTGTATGCGTGTGGGTTTGCCTGAAGAGCTGGGCAGAAGAGGAAGTGGAGGGGGTGGCACACAGCCTCAGCTGAAATCCTGAGTACACACTGCCCTTTACAAAGGCAAATTGCCGGGAGATATTGAGCCCACTGTGTCTGTATCCATGGCAACAGAGGAAGTTCAGGAGAACAGTAAACTACAACATAACTGACGTAAAGGGAGGCGCGCGTCGATGTCGAAGGGCTGATGCTGGTGTGCGCTGCTGGGATTCATATACATGAGCGTGAGGCCAGGGAGGGTTCAAGACATTAACTATAAGGTTTGCGAGTTCATTTTCATACATGCACGATGACGCTCTGGTGTAATGCTAACTCACTTCAATAAGCTTCCAGACACACAGTTTGAGGTTGAAACAAATAAGCCTATATAATATGCTGCAAATTATGAGAAATATTAAATCACTGTAAACATTGAATGCCTAATGAGATTCATTTATGTATAGAGCTGGGTTTTGATTTATGAGACTGCATGTTCGAACACACTAGAGAACTCTGTGCCCATTATGTCAATTCAATGCCTGTACACTTCAATAAAATGCAATTAACTAAAACATTAATGTAATGAATTGAAAGCAACTCACAAATGCAAAATAAAACATTAATAATCAGATATCCTGAAGCTTCAATTGTGGCATAGCTTATTTTACAAGATGTTTTCTAACAGTGTTCTCTGTTAAAGTTCACTATGTTTTACAATATGTTTTAATCAAAATGAAATGAAATGAAATAAAATATATATATTTTTAGATTAGATTTAACTTCATTGTAACTGTGCAGAGTACAGAGCCAATGAAACGCACTCTTAATGAAATAAAAAAATAATAAATAAAATTAAATAAAAAATAACTCCAAGTTGTTTAAATGTTGAGATGCACTGTCAACCGTTATGGGATCAGATACCTATTCACTGAATCCAAATCGAATCGTGAGGCGCCTAAAGATTTAATTTCCTTTTACGCATTTGTCATCTTACACATCACCAAGGGTGATACTTTAAATGGCACTGCTCTCTTGGTTGTTCAGGAATGTGTTTACGTCATTCTATCATATCACTCACACGTTGCGAAGGGACCAAGCTGTCAGAAGATATCTATAGAATATGGTGTTCCTCACAAAGCTACTAAACTAAAAGGCTGGGGGGGGGGGGAAATATAGCCTACCACCCCAGATAATATCTACAGATGCCAGTGTCATAAGTTTGCCAGTGCAGTAGGTCAGTTTGCCCATTAAGCTTTCATTAATTATTTATCATTCAGCTGTTCAAACATGAAAAAGAGTGACTCATTTTACCCCAAGGCGAAGTTATAGATAAAACAAATTAGAGCATGTTTTTTTTTATTGAAAGCTATCTCTACAGATCATCAAAGTGGCTGATGTGTCAGAAGCATTAAAATCCTTGACTTTAAGCGAAACGATTTGATCTGTGAGTCATCCGTCGCGGTTTATCATCAACACAGAATCCTTTCATTTCAGAAGATTCTTCGAGGGAGATTTAATATTCTCTTTGAAGACGTGATTAAATGATTCCATGAATAATAATAAAAAAAATAATATAACAATCTAAGTAATTTAAAAGTAAATATGTGCTGGGAATATGAGGTCACTGCACTGTCCTCTTCCAATGAGATTTTACCAAGAGGAATAAACCTTTGATAATAGGAGGGAGCATCTTCATAAAATAATTAAACATTTTTGTAATTACAAAAGTCATTAATTCACTAATGTCACAGATAATTTTCCTCAGTAGCAAAAATTAGTAAACAATAAAGTTGCTCTCTAAATTTTTCAATATCGCTTTTAGGTAATAGATCTTGTTACAGCAGCCATTTTTTTTCCAAGTTATTTTATCTCTTATTTTCTAACAGCACTCCCAATGAAGCCTGTTTAACCTTTAATAAAATAAATTAAAAATAAATTAAAATAAAAATATTTAAAAACTTCTATGAATATTTTAGGGAATAATTCAACTGCTTGACAGTCTCATACAAGTGACACAAAGGACCAAAAAAACAAACAAACAAACAAACAAACAAACAAACAAACAAACAAACAAAACAAAACAAAACAAAACAAAACAAAACAACATAGTCAATACTCCCTATATTTCAAGTCTTTCTGAAGCCATATGACAGTTTTCTGTAAAGAATAGGCTCAATATAGACTGATACCAAAGCACTGGTAGCAGTGGATGTTTGTAATAGTTCGGCACTTTCCCAGATCAGCACAATGTAAAGGAAGTGTTGATATTGTAAGGTATAGCTAAGAGTCAAATTGACATGATGCTGATATGCAGGCTAATTAAGCCAGACGTATTATGCAAAAGAAAAGAATATGCTTTAAATGGTCCTTTTTCCTTAGTCTGGATATTTCAGTGATCCTGCCTTTATTACACTCTTGAATTGTAGCACAATATCTCATTTTAACAACTATTTATTCACACTCTGTCAAGATTATTGCTGGAAATGCTTTTGTCCTCGCCAATTAATGTTACATACTCCTCACATCTACCCTGCTACAAACAGCACTCTTCAGCTGTTTGAGCTCGGTTGTTTCTGTTTTGACATAAATGCCTTTCCTACATTAATATTTATGACAAATGCTGCTGCTTCGCAAAGATACGAAAATGTTGCTTTCTATTATTCAACAAGTGTGGTAAAATAAAAGCACCGACACTACAATAGTAGCATCTAAACAATTTATAAAGTATGGCTGCACCAATCTCTGCTTAATAGGGGAATATTTAGAATAGATACCACAAATAATCTTCTATAGTTTCCTTCACTGCTAACTGCACTGACTATTACTAGTGTCATCCTTTACAAAATGAAAATACCACAGGAAAAAACCTCAGTGAGGTAAGTACTTTTTAAATTACGAATGCTTTTCATCATGTTCAAACATTGCTCGGATCGGTTCTCTCCAATCAAAATCCTTGATGTTTGTGTTTGGAAAGGTGCCGCGGGCTATCCTCACATCTTAGTACTTGAGAAGATAACAAGTCAGCAACTGATCAAAAGGAAGTTGCACATAAATACAGACACTACATTATAGACTGGTCTTGAAGGTGAAGATTAGGATCATTTTATGATGTTTTTGAGGTCTGCTGCAAAAAGATACCGAAAAATGGAAAGCTGACCATCGCTTTTTAACAGAGCAGCACGACTACAACATGATGCTTTTTTTCCCCTGTCCTTCAAAGTCAATACAAAATAAATTCATCCTGTTTACTTTATAATGCACTTTCCTGGTCTTACTGTGCATGATTCATCAGTGCACATTATTCAAGATGTCTTTGTAATCTTCTATCAAAATATAATAACAAATATAATTGTTTTAACTAATAACTTTGCTTCTTGGCTGACCTCAAAAGGATTGAGCGTCATACAAAGCTGACTTTTGAATTCTAGTTTAATTACTGGATTTAAACTGAATTGCAGAATAGAAATTTAAATATTAGGAAGCAGAATTAAAATAAATTGAAAATTCCAAAAATTTCATATGTAATTTTTTTGACTACAAAAGACATTTGCTTGACAAATCCTTGCCCAGGATTTTAAAAAGGTTTTAAGGCTGTATGCTTTATATTCACTGAATACTAATAAGATATATACAGCGGTTACTGTTGGAAAAAAAGAATAGAATAGAATAGAATAGATAGAATAGATAGATAGATAGATAGATAGATAGATAGATAGATAGATAGATAGATAGATAGATAGATAGATAGATAGATAGATAGATAGTCACTGTGGCTGCCAAACCAATCTCGCTCAATGAAATGATCCAAAATCCAGGTAATTGAAGGCTGACATACCTGAAACGTCTTATTTAACAATTCTTTTTTAAGTTTGACTAACTTTAAATTGAAAGTAAAAGTTAAAGTGAATAAAGTCTGGTTCATATAAATCCGCTGTTTCATTTCCACTGACAGCAACTACATACTGGCACTCGGATACTTCACAACGCACCACTGGATTAAATGGCACCTTTTCTTGCAGCGAGAGATAAGAGGAAGTCTCGGAGCACCATTTAATAATCCTAGAGCCCCATAAGACACTTTAGGTGCTGCTAATGGAATCAGCGCAGACTCTGCGTCTGTCCAGCTGTGATTCTCTTAAGAGAACTACAGCACAGACTGTACATCTTCAGCTCTCATCTCAACACACTCTAGCAGAATACACATCGTAATTTATCATGGGTCTCATAAATGGTCTATTGCACAAAAAAAAAAAAAAAAAAATTGACTAAAGGTCTATATCTGTGCTACATTTCAGCTGAAAAAGCTCCTTTATTAAGAGCAGGTTTGTACTGAACATCTATCAAAGGTTCCTATTCTTTGCTATTTGTTGCATGTCCTTAGTATTTCAGTCCAAAAACCTGTTTGATTCACTAACAATATAACGAGGTATAAGCATGTCTGTGTCTGTCTTCTACTTTCATAGCTGCCATTAGTCAAACCTTATGAAGATCCAGACACCAGAAAAAAGAAAAGCAAATTACTGACAAGGGACTAAACTGTTGTCAGCGCCTTAATCATTTCGTGGGAGGCTAGCAGAAATGCTTTACATCTTTGATGCAATGAGAATGTCAACCCTTTGTTCCACAAAAAAAAAAAAAAAATTAGTCATTCTATAATACAGATTTTGCGTATAATGATGGTTGCGGATGGGTCAACGTTGTTTCATTTCCATTTTGTTTTCATTCCCAAATAGAATGCATATTTGCAGTCATTTGGGAGAAATGCTAAACCCTCATGCTAAATGTAAAATGATGTGGTGTGGAATTAAAGAGGAAGATGGCAGTGTGTGTGATCAGCACTGACAGGCCTTCAGTTCAGCTCAATGTTCGGAGAAGCCGCAGGCTGAGTGCTCTTCCTCGCATGACCATCACGTCATATGTGCGACCTCCATCTGGAGGCGAAAACCTGCACCCTCTGAAACATATATACGTCTTCTTCACCAGCATGATGAAGCAGAAATTACTCTAAATTGCTGCTTTAGAGCGTGGCAAATGGCTGCAAAAAGAACTGGCAAGACAGTGATACACTAGAGAATAACATTTTATTGTCATGGAAACACAGATGCACTGACCGTTTAAAATGCTGTACTGATGCCTTAGATGTGGACAGAGCGGAGGTCCAGATGTAATTATGGTCCATTAATGGCGGACCGGACCTGCCGCACTGCTGTCATCAAGACTTACGCTGTACGTTCTAAGAATAATGACGTCAATAACTATACATTGTACCACAACAAGCCAAAGCAGATGCATGTCTGATACAAAAAATAAATAAATAAAACAATGTAAATGGCATGTTTAATAGCAAGCAACCCACCAAAGCTCTGTTCCAAAACCTTAAGGCATTGTAGGCATGCTCCCAAACTCAAAAGCTGTTCCAAAATGTAGGCAGCAAAACTATTATGCCTTCTAAAATATCTCATTTTGGCTACATTCTAATGACAGTATCACATATTGCGTTCACGAATTAGGCACCGCAATGCGCATAGTGAAGTTATTCATCCAACATGGTGGATGGGTGGAAAGAAACTAAAAAGCATTAATACAAAATAGTGAATTTTACACTGTGCAAAGAAAAAATATTCAATAATTAATATGAGTAATGTACTGTACATTACTTTAATTATTGAGTACTTTTTCGTTGTACAGTTTTACATTCATAAAAGTACTCTTAAACTAAACCTCTGTTTTCATTGTTTCAAAGATTGCTTTAGAATTATTGAGTCTCTAAAATATTAAAAATGGAGAGAACACTTTACTGCATGCAGCCAAGTCTTTCTTAAAAATCCTTATATTTTTTTAAACAGGAATGTTCTGTCTTACAACCAATCTATACCTGAAGAAGGATTGCTGTTTAAATAAATATGAAGATTTTGGAAACTAGGACTGTTTTCTGTGCAAGTGTCGATGTCCTACACACATGCCTGTAACCATCCAGGTGTATGAGAACAAGTTATTTGATCTATTCTTTCTTTCTTTCTTTCTTTTTGTTTGTTTGTTTAAATGGTAATACTTATTTTTGTTGCTTGGAATTATTTAATAACTTTTTTAATTAAATAATAAATAATTCGAATAATTTCCAGAAACATTACTATAAAAAGGAGAAAACATTGGCCTTTTAAAATGTTTTATAGAGCCAATAAACTGCTTAATTAAAGTCTTTATGTTTATCCCAAATGCATGCTTTTATAACCCATACACCCTCAAGGTGCAGTCAGAGGAACGCCAGTCAATCATCTCACCAGGTTTTGGAACGGAGCTACAGTTAATCTTTTCATCTTGTAATCATTTGATCAGTTTACTAACAGGAAATTCATTTGTTTTAACCTTGGGAATTGACTTCCTTCCATCTCAGAACACTCGTTAGAATTAGAATTGGAAAATGCTCATGTCTTGTGCTGCCTGTACCGAAATGTCTGACTGTGTGACTGAGTAATGTGTTATTCCCGCAACGGCGTTGACTCACTCAGAAGCCCTATCTGTGTGGGCAGCATAGGAATAACGTTCCACTCTGTGTAAACCCTCCTCTGATGATAACCAAAAACCACCAGCTGTGCTAGTCCTGACAAGCTTGTAAGCAGTGAGAAATCAACCTCTTTTATCTTGTTTACTCAAACGAGGGCAAATGAGCGTCGTTTGTAAGCGTGAGAGTGAATAATTAATCTTTGTTCTTCCGAAGTTCTGCAATTTCCCATATCCAATCATCTCTGATGTTGAATTTGAAATGGTGAATGTGAGAAAATTTGACTCTAGGATCCACTGATCAGGATCTGCATCTTATAATTATATCTTGAATGACTTATATACACCATCTCCTCACTGTGAGCTGAGAAAAATAAATAATTTTCAGCTTTTCCATTTAGCTGGGAGCCCATTTAGTCCTTTTTAAAACTAACTGCAGACATGTAAAGAGCTTTAAAATGCTTTCACCCTACCTGGATCCTGAACTTTAGATGTTCCATTCACAATGGCACCAAATGTTCAGATTCACGTGGGCTCTGGATATTCCAGAGAGACTGTTATATAACTGAACCATTTGGACTGTGAACACTAAGGGACCTTTGCTTCAAGTTGACTGTGATGCATATCTACGGATCATCATCATATACAGGATAAATGTTATTTAAGGTCTTGCAAATAATGTAATGTATCAAACAGACAATGCTCAATCCCTGCTTTCCTAACTGAACACCATCTTCGCTCAACCAAAAAACCTGTTTGATGATGAAAGACTGTTTAGTCTTTAGGGAAGCCGATTACTTGGAAATAGGGGTGGGCGATATGGAAAAAATATCATATCACAATTTTTTTTAGAAATATCACGATTCACAATTTTATCACGACTCTTTGTCATGTTGGTTTTACTATTTTGCAAGTTGTCTGAGCATTACAGCCAAACTTATTTCCATATTATAAAGACAAAGCCTTTCAAGGTAAAAAAAAAAAAAAAGAATGGCAGATATTTAGGCCAAAGTGTGCGAAGATAAAAATCTTTGTCATTATTTTATCTTTGTTATTAAAAAATAAGAACAAAGATACGCATTACAACTACACATAATATACAAATAAAACAAACAGTGCTTTATTTTCAGGTACAATATGTATATTTAGCAGGAGCATTCAAGAAACTGAATGAACAAATATAAAAATAAACCACTATATACACTGATTTCTAAAGCAACTGTATTAAAGTTCTTCAGTCAAGAATAGTGAGTGATTGTTTCTCTTTGTGTTTTGTTGTTTTATTAACGTTAAAGGAATAGTTCACCAAAAAATAAAAATTCTGTCATCTGTCTGTCAATTCTGTCATAGTGCTTTATTTTTATACCACCATTTACTCACTCAAAAGTTGTTTTAAACCTGAGTGAGTTTCTTTCTTCTGCTAAGAGCTTTAAGACCTGCACGCATCTGATATACTGACACGTATCCGTTTTTCTCTCAACTGTTTGCTTTCATTTTAGACATAACCAACTGAGTCTATATGTAAACCCTGTGTGTTTTGACAGTATTAGCGCAAAAGATAACTTAGTTCAGTAATCAGGCGCTGTTTGACAGGCTTTAGCTCACGCTTCGGGTGTATGCGGCGCTCAGAATAAGCACACGTCAGACCAGCACGCGAATGAAACATTTAAAAGCACATGCAAATACTGTACTTTTGTGATTGCGAATAAGTGCAGTGTCCTGTGAGAGTAACTCTACCGCTGAGTTAACACTGATGTGAATGTATGTAATGTAGCGTTGTACAATATATGACAGAGGCGCCAGAACTGCAGCTGATAGAATATACGCTGTAGCACGATACTACGATATTTCTTCAAAAGCAGATCATGGAGACATTTTTATCGTCCATGATCAAAAATCGTCATATCGCACACCCCTACTTGGAAAGAGGTTAGGATAGTTGGAATTTTGACGTTAAAACAACGGAACTGCAGCATGTAACAATGTCAATAATTCAGAGTACATTTTTGGTTCACAGTCATGTCTATTCTATTTGTGTTCATATAGACACAATCTTTTGTGTCTTGGACCTGTATCTGTCCATTTTGCATTTGCATTGTATAATTCAGAATACAGCCAGCTGGATTCTGGCTAATGTATTTAGTGGCTCAGAACATAGAGGCATCATCATCATTTCTCCTTGGCATTGGACAGAGAGCAATGTACTCATTTGCTAAAAATAACTTCTGTGACTTGTAGAGTACTAATTTAAGACTTATATATAATCTAGTATACTGATAAACAATGGTGAGAATGCATGGAAGAAACAATTTAGTCTGACATATTTCAAATTAACAATAGAGGAATACAATCCAAATACAATAACATAATAATTTGCACTTCTTTAGCTCACATAAAATTCTTCTAAATACATGCCTTTAGAAATAAGCAACCAGCTCATTTAGGTTAATCTATAACAAGCAATTCATTAGCTAGAAGTTGCAAAATGAACCTTAACCTTGTTTCTTTGGGCGAATTTAAGTGTCCGATGTCTAATCAGCATGTGAGTATAAAAATAAGTGTATAAGAATATGTACAGTACATAAATTGCTTACCACAAGAAAAGAATGAAATTTGTTCATATGAACACAATAATATAAGCATTTAACACAACATGTAGCTCACTACACAAAGACTTGAACATCTGGATAGGTAGGTCACTTGTGAAAAAATTAGGGCAGCCAGCTTGAATTTAAGTGAGCCACAATGCCTCAGAATAGAGAAATTAAAACAATCTGGTGGGGTGGTATGATATACAAACAGCAGACAGAGAGATCTCCACCAGTTTTAATTAAAAGCAGTGTTTCATTTGCATTATATACCCTGCAATGTCTAGATCAGCATAATATTAGTGCAGAAAAGCTGTCTGGCATTCAAGACAAGCTTGCAAAATCAGCCCACACACAAGCCGAGAAATAAATATGAGAATCCAGAGTGGACATTTTGTTCAAATACACATCAACGTTCATTAATGCTTGGTGCCCTATGTCGCAATATCAATATAATCTGGCAATATTTGAGTAAAACACATTGCACATTAGAGATAAAATTGAAATATTTACCGCATTATGTGTCTGCGTCTGTCCAACTAGGATCAGGATGTTAGAGCAGATGATTGAAAGGCAGAAATTGATCAGAATGATTGATCTCTCCGACCTGATGTACCTGAAAACAAAATGTTTAATAAGGTTGCATTCCCCCAAAAGTGCATTATTTGTAATATCCCTTGTACATCTATGCACTTACCTCCATAGAACAGCATACACCACGGCCAGTGTGATCAAGGCCAGGCAGGAAAGACCACAGCCCACTATTAGTGTCACAGATGGAACCCCTGAGTACTCCATAGCCTGTGAATGGCAGACAAGAGCTTCAGTGAGCGATTTTCAAACCCTTGTACCACTAATATATGCCCATTTCAGTGCCTGGTAATAAAGCACATTACAGGATGCTTGCTTATTGCAGCAAGGCCATTTATACTGCCCAAATTTAGAGGATTAAAGGACAAGCTTTTTTTTTTTTTGGTCTGTAATTCATTTCCCCCCTATTCAATCTCCCCTTCACATGAATAAAATGTATTTAGTCTCCATTCAAATGCACAGTGCTTATTATCAACAGGTAGGTGCTTAATGCCACAAAGCATAATTAACTAAAACACATAATCTCTTTTAAAGCAAGTCAGACTATTTAGACATCATCTTTGTAATGCAGGTATTTCCAGACATACAAGAACAGCTTCTTGAATTGGAAAACATGGAAATATCCAAAAGTGAATGTTAATGTTACATTCTAATTAAAAATAAAATATGATAACAAAGCTGTCATAAATTCATCATGCAAAATAATGGCATTAATAATGCACATTCAAGAGTGAACAAACAGACAATGCTTCAATGAAAAAGGTGATTGGGTCTTTTAACTGCAGGGCGGGACTTTCATTTATCTATCAAAAAATACAATTGGATATTTTAACTAAAGTTGGACTTTTGTGAACATACTGAGTGTTACATTTTTTTTCCTATAAATTTTTATATGACTGGACTGTTCCAGCGCTTATAATCTCTCTTGTTCTGTTGTTGAAAATCATTTTGAACAATTTACAATCCGTATTTCATCAGAATACATAAGGCTACCTATCATTTTAAACAGTTGCTTGTATTAGTTGTACAGGCCTTAACTAAGCCCTCACAACGCACATCCATTTATTTATGCCTTTTCCCCCAGAATTCCATCTGACAACCCCCCTCAATCCAGTTCCCAGGAGTCACAAGTCATTGTGACATATCAGCTGTGCATTGCATTGATAGGAGTTATCAAAGTTTGCCCTGCTGCATCACTGAGACGCAGACAACACCATCATTTTCACACAGGAGCCATTTATTCACTGACTGGTCACATGGGCAGAGAAAAAATGGCTGCCTCTTACTCTGCAGGATAAAATAGCCATATTTTGCTGTCTACTGAATCCACTAGTAAAGAGACCACAGCTGATGGCATTATATCACAAATGTAAATCATATTTAAATGCTTCGAGCAGTATATAGCAAAGGTAAAAGAAAGATTAAAATTATACATTAAAAGGGTGAACTGTAATAGAGGAAGCCATAATTACATAATATGAAAGCCAATAATTTATATGCACAATCCTGGTATATCTGCATAATATCTCACTGCTAAGAATTATTTTTATTAATGTAAGTAGCAAACTGAATATTGAAATTGAAGACGCCAGATGCTCCTGCATCTCAGTTGTGAACATATACAAATGCGAACATACACAAATGCTTTGAGCAACATTTAGGAAAGGTAAAATGGAGATTATGATGGTCAGTATTACTTTTTAATCTCAAATTACTTCAATCTGTGAAGGGGGAAGCTTTAATAGATAGTGAGGCCATAATTAAAATATTAAAAGAAATAATATATATATATACATATATATGAAATACTAATAAGTATTTTATTATTTTAATAAATAATTAATGGCAATTACTTAAACAGGGGATTCTGAGCTCTCTCCTGTCTCTCTCTCTCATACACACACACACACACACACACACATATACACACACACACAAGCTTTGCACAGGTAGATTTCTATCATAATCAAACATGACATAATTAAAGTAGATTATTAAACATCCATTTGATTTCAACCCACATTTTAATCAACAGAGCATCTCTTGAGATCCCTTGCAGAAGTCAATTCCAATACTTACTATTTCTCTGGGTTGTTGAGCCAAAATGGCGAAGGTAGATACCCGATCACATAAGCATTTGGTGTGGGATGCATCGGTGAGCACAGTTCTGCATCCTTTAGAGCTCCAGCTGCCCCAAGAATCGTTCCTACACAACACAGACAAGATTAAATCGCTTTAACAAGCTTCTTCTCTGTGAATCCGTCACTCTACATCCTCAACAATGCGCTCTCATCTCATCCACTTCACTTCTTAAGCGACAGAAAGTAAACGCAACGCATTTTAGTGCAGCTCGTACTGAGTGCGACTGAAGCGCTGAGGCTCTGTGGTGCTGAACGACTCACTGCTCACAGATACACTCACACCACACTACAAAATTAACCCGAACCTGCGATTTCTTTGACGCTTTTCCTCTCGTTTTGCTTAAGCGTTCTCTTATCGCTCTCTATCGATATGTATTTCCTCTAGCTTTTCTAATTAGCGCCTTTTGGACGCTTTCCTGAGGGAAAATTTCAGCCTAGAAACGGCGGACGGCATCAGATTGATACTCTCTTGCCTCCTGCCTCGCGCTACAGCGGAGGGGGGAGATGCCTCAGAAATAGTCCCCGTTTCTTGTTCGTTCATCCTGATTTCGGCATTTATTCGCCAACATCTTAAGTTTAGCTGATTTTATAGCATTTGATTTCACAACATGCTTTACCCGAGACATAAACGGCAGGGAAAACAGGAGCTGAACCGTTAACCACCCCGTGAAAACGAGCTGGATGGTAGCAGCCAATTTCTCCTTCTCTAGCTAGCAAAATGATAGAATAGACATCTCACCTATTTATTAATGCTTACACATCTCGGCTGATATTGCAGTGGTTACATCTAAAGATCAGGCGCTTACTTAGCTGGATAATAAATTATTTAAGACTAAAATAATTAAAATAAGCTGATAAACATCATCCAGGTTTGTATTTAATAAGTTTAACCGATTAATGTTTGATAACATTGTTTATGTTGTGTAAAATATTCATATCGAACCTCTGGTATAACCAAATCAGTTAGTCAACAGCTATGAAGTATTATGATTAGCCAGTTGAATACAATCAGTGTAACCTAGTATAAAAGCAACATTGAATTATAGTGCCTCCAAAGATGCATAACAAACACAGCCCTTTTCCGGAGGCTGTATGACATCCTTAGTAACTTTTCCCTGAGGAAGGCTATGAGGATCTCCATAATTAAACCACAGCAATTGCTCTCTTTTCAAGGTTTAATTAAGCTTTAAAACTCACTTTTTTATATGCATGGATAACATGCATAATAACTTTCATTAAAAGAGAGTAACATGCATTATAAAATGGCATACCTTTCATACATATTCATATATGAAAATGCATGATTCACATGAACATTTCATGACATTTCTAAGTACCTGAATGTACATTAACTAATGATCTGTAATGATCCAAAAGCATTTCATGCATAGCAAATAACTCTAGGTTTTGGATCATATTTAGCTCTAGATATGTGTACAACATAAATCAGGCTGGATTGATTCACTCATGCAAGACGAAGTGCGGCCCTGTTTGGTCTAACCGCATCAACAGCAAGCCGATAGCGACTGACTCCAGGCGTTTATTAGGATGTTGTGGAATGGATTGCTGTGGGTTACTGTGTCAGCTAACCAATTTGATTTGATGCACTCAATATGCAGTCAATTCATCTGATCATTGACTGTATGACATTAAAGAAGCAACATTACCTTATCATAATTATCAAAACAAAAGGGCTTTGTTAAAGTTACACACTGTATGTATCGATACTTTGGTAATTCCAGTTTGCATAGCTTATTTACGGAAGTTTGATATATTTTCTACCAGGGAGAAGGCAATTAATTTCCGTTTAGTTGCATCTGTTCTCTTGTTACTCACTTGGCTCTTCCGGTCTGGGAGGAATTTGAAAGACACACAGTCTGTGGAGGAGTCTGTGGGTGTATGAATTACGCTAGGCTCAAGATAGACTCGGTTTCTAGGCAATTGTACGAGTAGAGACTAATGACTTTTAATAGCCGAGATGTGACGCTGTCCATGGTACTGAATCACTACATTTAGGCTAGCAGAATGACACTGTAATCAGATTTGAGTACAATTCTGACATTTGAGGATTTGTCTTACACTTAAGGTTATTCAATATATATCCTTTATATTTAATATCAATTGTACTGTTTGGATGCCAGGTTACTGGCAGTAATGCACTTAAAATAGGAAGCTATGTGCTTTGAACTGCTGGAACGTTGCAATCAGTGGTCTATTCATGTACGCTTTGCGGTTATTTTTGGACTGTTCATTTTATACATAAGCCTGGAGTCTAACAATAATACTTTAAAGACACTTACACAAAGCAACTCAGCATACACCCAATTCAACACTGTATGAAAAAAGTAGTACTGTACATCTGACAAAAATACAGCACAAAATGCTTATCAACCACACATCTTTAGTCCCTGATTCCAACATCAAGAAAATTATATTTTATAAAAATGCATGGAACAAATTGATCAACAAACAGCCTCATAGCATATACTGTACATTGAAATCATGCAATAATCCGTTGCATAGCACTAAACATGCTGTTAATTTTTAATAATTCCTCCTGATGTCAAGATGGGAACAGGCTCTTCTTTTGAAGGTACAGTAACTATTCCATAAATGCATGAAAGAAATAATCCATAAATGTATGAAACATATACCATAATCATTTCCCAGAGAATTTTATGAGTTCAGCAGATTGACCATGAACATTTGTAAATTAATTTTTTTCATCCATTTTTCATCTTTCTACATCTATTTTCAAACATCACTACTTAATTTTAAATGTAATGGCCCTGTTATGTGACAAATTAATAAGAACAAATACTCCATGTACTCTCTCAGTTAATGTAAGTTCATAAATGGTCATATTAATTATAAAATACGGATTAAAATAGTTTTACATTGAATACAGAATACCAAACTGCAGGACTTTGCACTTTGCATGTCAGTTACCCATAAACCAGCACAGCATATTAATGCCACATAAGGTCTTCAAAATTCATACAGATTCTGTTATTCTGTATTTGTATGTTTTTGCTGGTGAATGAATGAATGAATGAATGAAGTAGATCTGAATGTGAAAAAATGCACATAAGGCTACTTTTAGAAAAAGAGCTAATGGCAAACCATTACAAGACCTTTGCTATTCCAATCATCACCTCTATCCCTTCTGTGGAAATTTTTATGAGGAAAAAATGGAGATTTATGCCAAAGTGTGGGCCTCCTGTGCTTTTTCATACATGCGAAAATTGATAGAGCTGTAAGTATTCAAGCGAGAATCTGCATGACCGATGCAGAGTTAAGCAACATTTGGCCTTAGAGAGAAAGATTCTGCTTTTAAATCAAGGTAACTTCTCATTTTTACAATGCTGGGACATATACCACACCTTCCTGCAGTGTTGGGGAAGCTACTCTGAAACTGTAGCTTGATCAGCTACAAGCTATTCGTAAAGTAAAGTAGTTAAGCTACATTCAAGCTACCCTTCTGAAAAAGTAACTAGCTACACTACAAGTTACTATCAAAAAGTAGCTAGCTACTTTGAAACTACTTTCAATTTTTATTATTATTATTATTATTTTACAAGTAACATTACAAATAACTAAATAATTATTAATGAAGAATTATAATGAAGTTATAAGTAAAATATTTGGGGTTAAAACATACTGTAATGCAATCATGATTTCAAAGAGTAGGGTGAATTCCGGTTGATTGGGACACTTTTCCAAGCCATTTCACTGACAAAAATTGTCCCAATCATTTGATTTTGTGAACTATCCGATACACACAATAATAAAATACTGTACAGTTATATAGTTATATTATCTTAAACTGATTGTCAAAGTGCAGAATTGCTACTAAGGTAACATCAATGCAAGAACAAAATGTATGCAACTTAAACTGGATATAGAGGAGTCATAAAATAAGCAGGTTAAACTCACAGATGCGGATCATGCGGTATTTACTGACTGTGAATGGAGACGACAATCATCAGCTGCCCGCGTAAACACTGCGCTTTGCGTGATATCACCACAGATGTCGTAATGATCAAATTTAGTTTGTGATCAGGTCAGAAGAAGATGCTGCGCTGCTTCAATGCATTACAGGCTCGTGACTCTTAAGAACGCAAAACGGAAAGTAGCATTACACCGCTACACCGCTACTTGCTGGAAAAAGTAGTTAGCTACAGGAAAAGCTACACTGTTTTAAAAGTAGCGTTGCTACTGTAAAGCTACTGAAAAATGTAGTTAAGCTAGTAGCGTCGCTACTTGTAGCTAGCTACTCCCCAACACTGCCTTCCTGATAGCTTCAGAGAAACCGCTCATCAGTTGTGCTGGGATGGGGAAGAAATACTTTGAATCTGATTATATACAAACCCTATCCTGAAGCTATGTTTAGGATAATGTAAGCCATTTAAGTGAAAAAAGCTTATAAGCAAACAGGATTGTAATGGTGACTTCAGGTATTCACAACAAATTTTCTTCCATTTTTTTTTTCCTGTTACTCATTACCATAATTGTTTTTTTTAAACAGTGCCTCTGTGCACCTACTACTTTCTTGCAAAATGAATATGCTTCATTGTTTTTCCTCACAAATACAGTGTTAATGGCAATCAACAAAGTGCATTCAAGTTTACATGAATAAGAAATCCAGTCTAGACACAGTTTAACCTCAGTTCCAACCTCGTGTTTTTCCAAACCTGTATGACTTTCTTGCTTTCATGGAACAAAAAATAAATAAATAAATAAATAAATAAATACAATTATTACAATAGACTATGCCACCCCTGTTTTCCATTACAATGAAAAGGGAACTAAAGCTTTCAAGTTTCAAAGAGATGCAGAAGCACCACTAAAGTGGTTCTAAAAAATTGTGCTATATTTCAAGTTTTCTGAAGTCAAATTATTCCTTTGTGTGCAGAACAAAACAAAATTTTAGTCAATATACACTGATAATCTTCCTCTCCAGTGAGCTGTTAACCACAGCAACCGTAGCATTGATTCAGTGAGTCGAAATCAAGAATCAGATCAGTTTGATTCATGACCAAATCATTCAGCCCAGTACTGTGAACTGGGCTAAACTGAAATGATTCACTGAAAAGATTAAATTTATTTATGAATCCAAGGTTCTCTCATAAATGCGCCTAGTAGATCTAGGACGGATGTCAAGATTTTTAGTAAATAGAGACTTGAAAATGAAAATTTGTTGAAAATTTACTCACCCTTAGGCCATTCAAGATGTAGATGGGTTTGTTTCTTCATCAAAACAGATTTGGAGAAATTTAGCAATACATCATTTGCTCAGTGGATCCTATGCAGTGAATGGGTGCCGTCAGAATGAGAAACAGCTGATAAAAACATCAAAGTAATCCACATGACTCCAGTCCATCAATTAACATCATGTAAAGTGAAAAGCTGTGTGTTTGTAAGAAACAAATCCAGGTACTCTATACTGATTATTGTGATGTTTTCATAAGCAGGTTGGATTCTGATGGCACCCATTCACTGCAGAGGATCCATTGGCGAACAAGTGATGTAATGCTAAATTTATTCAAATCTATTCCAATAAAGAAAAAACCTCATCTACATCTTGGACGGCCTGAGGGTGAGTAAATTTTCAGCAAATTTTTAAAATAAATGTTTCCAAATTAAGCTACTGAATGACTTCAAGACTTTTTGTTATGCTTTCTTGGTGCTTCTGTGGAAGCATGACAGGTTCTTATCCATTTTAAATGCATGTAAATGAGACAATCACAAGTCATACAAGGTTTATAACAAGGTTTAGATTTTTTATGTGAATTTAGTCCTTTAAATGTTCCACTCTGCCTGAACCTGACAAGTCAGAGGCTAAAAACATGAGATTTCTCATTCACACTGAGCTTGTATACACTAGCGTACACATAATGACTTCCAAGAAGAGACGCACAGAGTTATGATATGAATGTCATTGATATCAGCAGCTGTTTTCCCTCGTTGTTTTAGAAAATCTCTTGGGGCTAATTAAAATTGCACCTCAAAATATGCACAATCATGCCAGAGAGTGCTGATAGAGTTGTGCATTTGTGTTCTGTAATTGTTTGCTTGCACAGTCCAATTTTGATTTTGTGCACAGAGTAAACACGTTAACTAACAAATTTATTAATGAACATGCGTTCACATAAATAATCATGCAAACAGATTAGAGACTAAACTCAAAAGCAAATTTATTAAAATTTATCATGAACAGGCATGAAATCCACATTATTTGAGCCCAATAAGAGTGGCTCTCGTTTAATAGCAAATATGAAGCCTGTTTATATTCCTGAGCGTTTCGGGGCAGAGACCTCTCCCTCTTTATAAGCCGCATATAATAATACTACAGGGCTAAAATCCATTCCAGTGGCTCAAATTACACTCAAGGGGGCAGACTCGGGTGGCCCTTCATTCAATAAAAATTGAATTTGATAAATACGATTTTTCTGTGTTCTTATCGGTCAGCGCACAGAGGTCTGGCTCATACTGCCTCAGAAGCACCGTGTAATTTTCATATTTGAAGAGGAATAAGATTAAATAGAAGCCATTTTCAATTTACAGCATGGGTCAGACAGGACTAAATAAGTAAATAATTAAATGACTTGAATTATACAAATATCATATAATTACTGAGAAAGATCACAACAAAACAACCTGAATTAACATGATAAACATGTTAAAGGGATAGTTCACCAGAAAATGAAAATTCTATCATCTTTTCCAAACCTAAATGACTTTTTATCTTCTTCGGAACATTTTTTTTTTTTTTTTTGTAAGGGCAAAAACAATTAAAAAAGCAAAAATAAAATAAAATAAAATAAAATAATAAAATAAAATAAAATAAAATAAAATAAAATAAAATAAAATATCAGTTAGGCAACAAGTAGTCAATTGAACAGAGAATGTGCAGTTATTAAAATATCTTCTTTTACGTTCCACAGAATAATGATACGAGTTTGGAACAAAATGAGGGATTGTAAATGATGACAAATTTTCATTTTTGGGGTGAACTATCCTTTAACTACTCAGATCATAATTACTTTTATGATATTTCTTTAATGCTTTTCTAAACTTGACAGCCATTGAACACTATAAAAGAATCTTGTATGGAAATAAAATATGTAATAATACTATATGAAAATGACAAAGCAAAAATAATAGCACATGACATGGTACACACAGTACTAATTACTAATTTAAATAAAACTTGTTAGTACTACAGACATCTCTGTGTGGCCAAACCTGACTCCCGTTTCTAGAAAACATCCCTTTCAACAGAACCTGTCTCTGCACAGCCTGGCCAAAAGAAATACGTGCTTTATTAATTGCACGCTAGGGAACAAAGGAGAAAAGGCTGCCAAATCCAAATGGACCAGATGAAAAGCAAAGACAAGACGAAATGTTTCTAAAGAGGGTCTACGAGCTATAGTCACAAGCGTGAGTAACAATAGAGAATATTAGATCCACCACAAAATCCATCACACAACATTTGTTCTAGACAAAGAGATGTCGCATGATACTGCCAGAGAAGCTGCTCTGGTCATAGTAATTTAGCGGTTAAAGACCTGAGCCCAAAGAATTTAGGTTTAATGCTAGTAAGAATCGACCCATGAACCATCACATCTATGCCTTAGGGAATCTTCCAAGTAGAAAATGTACTGTATGTCACTTTAAATAAGAAAAGCACTTCAGAATAGCAAAATCTCAAGAACAAGTGTTAAATATTGGGCCATCACTGTTTCTACTTCCTGTGTCATGTATCAAACTTGTTTCTTTGGTTCAACATGTACACTACCATCCACTACTGTAGGTCAATAAGCTTTTTTGGTAACACTTTAGAATAGGGAACACTTATTCACTATTAACTACAACTTTTCCCTCAATAAATTCCTAATTTACTGCTTATTAATAGTTAGTAAGGCAGTTGTAAAGTTTAGGTATTGGGTAGGATTAGGGATGTAGAATAAGGTCATGTAGAATAAGGCATTAATATGTGCTTAATTAGTACTAATAAATAGCTAATATTCTAGTAATATGCATGCTAATAAGCAACTAGTTAAGAGACCCTAAAATAAAGTGTTACCGATTTTTTGAAAGAAGTCTCTTATGCTCACCAAGGCTGCATTTAGTTGATCAAAAATAGAGTAAAAACTGAAATTTGTTGCAATTTTTTTATTTTAATATATTTTTTTAAAATGCAATTCTTTCATGTGATGGCAAAACTGAATTTTCAGCATCATTACTCCAGTCTTCAGTGTCACGTGATCCTTCAGAAATCATTCTAAAATTCTGATTTGCTGCTTAAGAAAAATTTCTTATTATTATCAATGTTGAAAACAGTTCTTAACATTTTTGTGGAAACAGTGGCATGTTTTTTTTTCAAGAAAATTTGATGAATACATAGTTCAAAAGAACAGAATTTATTTGAAATATAAATCACTTGCAACATTTACTGTACCTTTTGATCAACCTAATGTATCCTTGCTGAATAAAAGCATTAATTTCTTTAAATAAAAAACTAAACTTCTGAATGGTAGTATATACAGTATTTCTTCAAAAAGCACTTTAAAAAGTGGGAGAATAAGGTTTATAGCATCATAATGTTACCCCTCATATAATTTTCTCCAGCTATAAAAATGATTGCAGCTGGGCCGGCTGTAATGCCTTGCGGTGGTTGGGGATTTGTCCGTTTCATCTTTTACTCATTCTTTAGTGACACTGGAGTAATTATTCTCAAACAGCAAAGGGCGCTGGTGGAAGTGACAATCTAACACTGCAGTTCTGTTTCCTGTAGAAGCTAAAGGTTATGTTAAGGTAAACTGGTCCTTGATCTATTCTGAGAGACAGTTTTCTCAGAATAACATCCGGATACTTATGCTTTCAGAGTAATTTAGTGTATTTCTCAGTAATACAAGGTCAGTTTTCCCAAAATCAACATCAAATTAAATTTCCTAATAGCCACAATTCTATGTGGAACAATACATTCTATATATATATATATATATATATATATATATATATATATACATACAGTATATGGGGTATGATTAGGGATCTAAAATATAGTCATGCAGAATATCACATTAATTTCTGCTTTATAATTACTAATAAACACACACACACACACACACACACACACACACACACCCACCCACCCACACACACACACACATATAAATGTTAAGATATATTACAGAACATAGCAAAAGGCTGAAAAATAATGAGAAATATCAACCATTTTAGTTTTATTGCTTAGCATTAGAAACAAGTTATATCAATTTGATTCAAGATTACAAACACATTTTTTTTTTACTTGAATTGTGTGTACTAAGACCAATGACAGGCATTAATAAAATAAATCGGGTCAGTTCTGATTTCATGTTGACTTTAGAGTGAAAAGATAAGAGGAGCCTGACAGCACCACAAGTGTACAATATATTTTTCTATCAAATGTATTCTCTGAGAATAACACAATCAAAATTCTATTACTGCTAATGTCAACCACTGTTTCACCTCGATGGCAGCGGAAACGCGTTTCCATGGATACAATGGCTGGATATTTCAACAAGCACCACAATTTATTATTGGCCATGAAGTTATTGTATTAAAGGCTTATTTTCACAAATCAGAACACAATCTTGGACACATACCATTTACACACATAAAACTGACTTTCACTTACATAATAGAGCTGTCCCACAGTGCGCAGAATGGATTCATTGTTCCCTGCAAGAAAACAAACACATACTGTGATTGGACACACAATACAATGATTAGACATATCACAGTACATGCCAATAAAAGGACATTTTCACTATGTTAGGCAATATCTCAAAACATAAGTCACGTTATTTAAAAGATAAACAGGAAAGGAGGAAAAAGCCTCGTGGAGAAAAGAGCTCCCATTGTAATCATCTGGGCCATATCTTGATGACACAATGAGGAGAGAAATAACTGGTGATGGCAAATTAATTATTGGACTAATTACTGCTATTTGTCTGTTGATTAATGAGCCTGAAACAAATGACACAGGCATTGTAGAGCTCTCTTTGATTGACTGTAGTGATTCAAAGAGGAACAGAAGACCACATTTCCTTCTGAATTCAGCTCAAATACACACAGATTCTTCTTCTAGTTTCTGTTTAAAAGGCCATGTTTCACTTCATTAATATATTAGCTTTTTACATCAATTACACAATTACATAGGAAGTATTTGCATTAATTTAATTATTGTTGCAGAACAGATTATGCACTGCAGAACCGCATATATATATATATATATATATGTAGATGCACACACACTCACTGGCCACTTTATTAGGTACACCTTGCTAGTACCGGGTTGGGCCCCCTTTTGCCTTCAGAACTGCCTTAATTCTTCGTGGCATAGATTCAACAAGGTGTTGGAAACATTCCTCGGAGATTTTGGTCCATATTGACATGACAGCATCACGCAGTTGCTGCAGATTTGTCGGCTGCACATCCATGATGCGAATCTCCCGTTCCACCACATCCCAAAAGTGCTCTATTAGATTGAGATCTGGTGACTGTGGAGGCCATTTGAGTAAAGTGAACTCATTGTCATGTTCAAGAAACCAGTCTGAGATGATTTGAGCTTTGTGACATGGTGCATTATCCTGCTGGAAGTAGCCATCAGAAGATGGGTACACTGTAGTCATAAAGGGATGGACATGGTCAGCAACAATACTCAGGTAGGCTGTGGCGTTTAAACGATGCTCAATTGGTACTAAGGGGCCCAAAGTGTGCCAAGAAAATATCCCCCACACCAGTGGTGTAGTGGGGGGTATACGCAGGTATACGGCGTATACCCACTTCTATATCAGTCGGCTTTGCGTATACCCACTTCTAAATCCCTTCTGATGTGCAACATTCAGTAGTGTCCTGCATTAGCCAAAATCATGACAGTCCAGCACATGAATAGCTAATCCAATCGCATGTGAATAAATGCAAATATTCCCTAAAAACACCCAGTAAAGACGGTCAGGACCGTGGCGCCGGTTTCCTTTGAAATATGCTTGCGCCCGCTCCCGAGAGGATGCCGACAGAGACAGAAATGCCGCCTGTTCATGCGCGAGAGCATGTCAGGGGAGGCACGCAGAGTGGTAAAATAATAATTAATTATTGATTACTAATTTGAATCAGTACATTATAACGAAAACAATATCTTAAAATGAAAAGAAGCAGGTTTTTCACGATCAGAAATTTCTTAAACTGGTGATCTCCTGTAAACGTTTCAGTCAAGGATCCAGTAAACAAATGCGTTCAAACAGTAAGTTCAAAACAGCTCTAATACAGAGAAGATCTATTGAAAGCAGCCTAACACATCGTGCCAGTTGAGGCTCGCGCAGCCGGTATGAGAGAATATTGTTGAGAAATCAAAACAAATTAACATAACTGCACAAAGAAGAAACATACTGCGGTAAAAAGGCAGTTTTTTGAAAGGTTTAATGAATTAGGCACTTAAAGAATTAGTTTTTTGCACTTAATAAATAAATAAATATTTTATAATTTTTAGAATAAGTATTTAAAAAAAAAAAAACAACAATCCACATAAGATGCAGGTCATTCTCCACCCAACTTATTTAAAGGATTTTGATGACATCCATAAATGGATCTCTGGGATATAAAGGCTGTAGATTCTTTCCCTTGTGTAAAATAAATGGCATATTAACATGCTCCTTTAACCAACAGACCAATAAAACAGTAAAAGAGTCCAAGACTAGGAGGTTTTCAAATATATGTGACCTCCATGCCAGCATTAATTAGCCTCTCTGGATTGTTTTTGTGAAGCGTGTTGAGATCTGACCGGTGCTTACATTAGCTAGATGAGCTAACTCAATCTCCAGCTGGGCTTCTGTAACCCTGGGTTCTGGTCGGACAGTCACAGCAATCACTTTCGAGTTCACAGCAGTGTTATTCCTGTGGGTTAGATCAAACCACACACAACAGTCAGTTCATGCTTGAATGAGAAATGCTAATTTCATTCATTTCAATACTTCCATTATCATCAGCACTGATATTTGTTTAAACTCCCCATTCTGCACATTTTAATGGAAATGGCTCATTTAGCACAGAACTGTCTTTCCAGGTTGGACTCAGTTTAGAAAATCGGTGTGAGGTCGTGATTTTTGGTATTTCACTTCAGATGAGATATTTTCTGCTAGCAGAGTTCAAAAATGATGATATGCTTGACTACTTTTTTTTAGAGGGTGAAATAAATAGACTATAAATAAATTAAATATTATTCAAGATCCAACTCTAAAGATATATTAAACACAACAAATTGAAATCGGTTTAGTTTTTGATTAACTCGAAATTATCGCCTCTGGGTGAAACGATCACATAGAGATGAAAAGCAGTCATTTGTCATTACTAGACTCAAAAAGTTACTTCAAGCACTTTTATGTACTTTATTACTTTTTAGTTTCATGATTAAAACCAATACTGGTTGGCAATGCATAAATTTTAAACATATTCCAGTGCTCTTATCTAATGCAACAGGGGTGCAAAATCATTTTGATATTAACATCTCTCTCTCCTTGCATGCTTCCTCCTCCTCTAACTAAACCAGTTTTCCTTGTATAACATTTGTCGACTTGAACTGTTTAGGGCATGATTTCATGGTCCATTTAAAAAAAGAAGCAAAGACAGAAAATGGATGCCCAACAAGTAGCTTCTCAAGAGTCTGCAGTGAAAAATTAATTTCTAAAAGCAACGACAAAGATGCCACATCTGAGACAGATTTTACAGTCTGTCACAATATTCATTTTTGATTATGGTTTTCAGAACGCATATGAATTGAGTGGACTTAGCCATGGAAAATAAATGTCTTTGTCTGTAAGTAGATCATCTTTAAAGGCAAAAATGAATCCTTTCGAAATGAATGTATAGATTGGATGAAAGACATTATCTGTGCATGGTTAACCAGCCTCTTGGTTTGATTTAATCAAGCAGAAGTGGAGTTGTATGGTGTCATGGATGTCCACACAGCCTGAAAGGCATGAAATAACACAAGACTCTTAAAGGAAAAGTTCATCCAAAATTAAAATTCTGTTGTACTCCATCATGTCATCATGCAACACCAGGGGCATTTCTAGCCTTTCATCATCAAAAAAGTGAGTCCATATTTTGATATCCTATCCTCCTTTTAAATACTGTTTTGGATATATGGGCTTTTACAAGCCATTCACCAACTCTACGTGCAAAAAAAGAGCTGTTCTGTTGTTGACACACAATAGTGTAAATATTCACCTCATCCAGCACCCTTTTTGTTCTCTGTATTATAATAATATCTTGTTATCATTGCAGTGTGAGAAACCACTGCAAATGATTCAGTGCACGAGTAAACTGTCAAACTGAATCAAACTGAATTGTGAAGAATTTTTACAAAGCTGTTTCGAGTTCTGATTCTAAACAGCTAACATACTTGATCAAACTTGATTAAACACATCATACTTGATTGCTGAAATAGAAAAATTATTCTCAAGTTGGTATATGTCAGTCTCACGGACACACAAGAATTTATCAGTAACATTTTACTGGGGTACAGCAGTATTTTACTGAAGCTTGTTCCCCAGTAAAAAGACCATTTAATGAAAGTAAATGGTGACCAGGGGCTGTGAAGCTCCAAAAAGATCAAAATCACCATAAAAGTATTATTAAAGTGGTCCATATGACTACATTTGCACACAACACTATATTATGAGTCTATTGAAGCTATACAAGTGACTGAAACTTAAATTAATTGAAAATCTTACTCTGTAAAAATTATTATTCAAAGTTGTAAATAAAACAGATTATTGGATGATTACTGGAGTATGTTTTACAAAATCTACTAGCAATTTCTGAGTGAAAATTGCTTCTACACCATTTTTTTCCCTTAGTGCATCTGAAAGCATAATCACTATTTACTTTCATTATATGAAGAAGAAAAAAAAAACTGTTTGGATGCTCTAGTATAAACTTCCATGTAAGGATAAAAATCCTAATATAACAAAGGAAAAAAAAACACATTCACAATAAAAACAAGGATACAGGATTTTAACTGTTTATGCACTGATGATTCTCATAGTATGATCAACAGAGTATTTTGTCTTGTGATTAAATGTTCAACAACATGATCTGTCTTTACAAATCCCTCTGCTTTGTTGCATTGTTTTTGTTTGCTTGTTTCTTTGTAACACTTTTCTTCTGTTATCTTCCACTGTTTGTACTGATCTCCATCTCCCTACTGGCTTCAGTGAAGCCAACAGAGCTCAAGAACAGAGGACCGCCCTTTTTCTCTGTTCTTCCATGAACTCTCTCCCTGTCAGTGGGAATTCCATGGAGGAATCATACACAGGTTTGCTGAGATTTGACTGACAGCTCAGAGCCACACCAGGAAAGGTCTGTTCTGTCCTGTGTGTCTCTGGAGGTTGGAGTAGAAGTCCTGAAATGGAACAGGAGGTTTTGATCCCGAGCTTCAAGACGGACTCTGAGAATAACCAAGAATTTTCATTCTGACATTTTGGCTGGGAGTGAAAACACTGTAGTTTGTTGTAGCAGCTTCTGTATTTAGGACTAGAGGAAAATCACAAGGAATTTGAAGAAACAGCTTCCTTAAAACCAAATGATTGTGTTTTTTGTGTGTACAGTATTTGCCACTAGGCTTTAACACATTAGCCACATAATTTAGCTTCAAACAAGGACTAATTCCTTATTAACACCGTAATAAACAATGACTGCACTAGACATGTGAATGGAATGGAATAATGCTGCAATTATGTCATGTTGAAACTGCAGTAATTACGAGATGATAACTCAGAGATTCTACTTTGAGCAGTTCACATCCTCAGATACAGAAATTATTAGTTTCTATGGCAACATCCATGACGCCAAATCAAGCCACCCAGAAAAATCTATCACTATAGTTAAAATCAAAGAAAGAACATCATGTAACACTGGCTATAATATACACTGAAATATGTTTAACTGTTGAGGCTTTACAGTAATTCCAACATGACATGAATGCAGCATAATTCCTATGCTAAAAAAAATACGGGAAAAAACTAAAAGACAGCTCATAATTAAATGTAACTGATTATACAGTTTATAACTGCATGACAAGAATACATAACACTGAAAAAAAAGACATGGAGGTTTAAATTATTGATTTATTTTATTTATTTTTATTTTTTTTACATTTTAATCCCCATCAGTCTTGAATATTTGGTTGCATCCAATTCATGAAAAACCTTATAAATTCATTAGGTTTTAACCAAAGTTTAAACCATCACTTTTTTCTGCAAAGGCAATTTTCTGATTTAAGAAGTACTTTTACATATATTTTAATATATCATATCATTTCAAGAATGTACCCATTCAAACAAAAAATGTGTTCATTTTTAGTCACTTAAGGAAAAATAAATAATTGATAGTGATAAAAAGAAAATCTGACTCACAAAGTAACAAATATACTGTATTCTGCTATGGGTGTCAAATTCATAAACTTGCACACATTACACACATTATTTGATTGTCTTTTTATAAAAGGGAACTTTTATCAAATTAATCCTGATAAGTTATTTTAATCAAGTCATTTTTCTATTTTATAGGTTTAATACATCAAAATCTTTCCAAGTAAGTAGTCCCCAGGGTACACTTACCCTTATTGGGAATCTCTCCTCTATAATATCCTTATGAGATCTTTGTAATATTTCATCTAAATGACCGTAGATTAACTGAGTCTTACCGAGGAGCAGGCAGCATAAGGCCAAGAGTCTTGTAGAGAACCGTTCCAAGAATGAACACAGGAGATCCATCCATATCTGCTGGAAAACAGTCTAGGTTAGATGATACGATCATCACATTATCTAATCATATCAAATAGCATCTCCATACAAAGCTGTTTTTCTCAGCTCCCTTTTCAACTTTTCAGATGATTATTTGATAATTCCAAGTGCAGATTTGTGTCAGAGGCAGACAGTAGGAATTCTCTCTTAATACCTTCCCACTTCCATGTGGGGATCTTTTAATCCAAAGTAATTTAACAAGATTCCTTTTTTCAAAGCTACAGGAATTAATTAACCTCTAAACCTGCAAAATACTCATTAAATATCAGGTCTCTTGCCAAACAATATTCCTGACAGCTAATCCATCATAAATTTCCTGCCAATAATGAATAAAGGGGTAGATCAGGCTATACTACCAGGGTTATTGATAACTAGAAGGCAAAGGTCTTCTCTGCTGACAGGAAGGCTAATCCTGGTTCAAACAGCTCTGTACAGCGCTCTAGACAAGCTCAAGGCGAGCTGGAGTGAGTTATGTATTAAATCAATCCTTCATTACTTCTCTCTGATACACTTCAGATAAGACTGATCACCCTAATTAAGTAAATAGTCTGGTGCGCTGGTGCTTAGTTCTCTTTACTATCATTGTTTGAGAGGATACTGCGAGTGCTGTGTCATCTGAATTGATGTGGTCGACCAAGTGCAGTCTCCTCTAAAACAGCAAATGGCAAGCGGTTGACATGTAATCTTGTAATCTTAAAGCTATCCCATTAAACTGTCACACTGTGTCACCGCTTTGAAATTTTAACACAATCATATGGTAGCGATTATGAGACTTTTAATATCCTACTGATGATCTGAGATAACCAAAAATGCCTTCATTTTATAGTGCCTTCTGTAAACTTTAAATGTAAAAAGTCAAAGCGACAGGGATTTCATGGCCTGAGAAATTAACAAATAAATAGGGAAAGTGTAGTAAGTAAGTCCCAAATGTGAGATTAAAACCCCAAATGTAAAATTTTACATTGCCCTGCTGTACTGTATCTCTCTTGCATATTAAATGGCTACTCGTCAGACAAATACTATTTAATGTAGATTTGATGATTTGAGTTTTTTTTTGTGGGTGTGGAGTGACAAAAGAAATAATACTACCAAAACTATGCATACTTTTGGTTAATATGCACAAAATATGCTGCTTTTATATATAAATAGTAATAAAAAAGGAGATATATGGGTGATTCTTCAATTATTCTTCCAACTTTACTGTCCGTCACCCACATAGACTTAGCACATACAATTAAAAATATTCATGTAGCTGAAACAGTACAGCATGGTGCTAGCAATGCCAAGGTCATAGGTTTGATTCCCAGGGAATGCATAATCTGAAAAATTATAAATCAAGACTGCAATGTAAGTTGCTTTGGATAAATGCATCTGCCAAATGCAAAAAAAAAAAAAAAAAAAAAAGTGTTAAAATCTAGTGTGAAATTCTACCTTGCACTTTTCAAATGAACTCAAAAAAAATAAAAAATAAAAAATCTCACTTTAAGTGTACAATTAGTATTTTTTAATATCAACAAAAAAAAGATCAGATCAGAGTTTCACCTGATTTTTGGCTTTGAAAAAGCTCAATTTTCAAGATTTCACATAGTAAAAAGCAACTTTAATTAAAGAATCACTCATGTTACATCAATATATGCACAACTCTACTAAAAAGACAGGTCTACCAACTACTATTTTATCCTGCATTCCTTGAACAAAGGGATTCTAAGATTGATTACTTGTTAGAACAATAAAAAATGTTAACATGGTGTGACAAACTCCAGTTAAAAGGTTTTTCCCCTTTAAATAAAGTGCCAGTATTCCTTGAATGCACTGACATCATTTCCATAATGGAAAGAAAAAAATGTCAGGAGGCACTATGGAGTTTCACAAGGCTCAGCCTAAAACATGCAGTTTATTGTGTTAATTATATAACTTAAAGCATTGTTTCTGAAAAAGATTGTCTATTGCTGTACACTGACAGTTTGACACTGACTTTGTAAATGGTACTGAATGAAAACAGGCTTTTACAATCTATTTAATTTAGCCTTATTGTACTAGACATAAAATGCACAGTATCATCAACTTCCACAGTATAGCATCATGTACATTACCTGCTGTCTGGGGCACAAATATTCCTTTGGGAATGACAACTTTGTCCTCTGAGTTTCTGGCCCAGTCCACCATCCCTTTCCGTCCCTTCATGGGAAAGTTAATATCTGTCATCACAGATACCGCAGGCAGCCTCTGTATACTTGCAACTAAAAAAAGAACAAGAAAAACAAGATAAGTGACAGTTTATTACCATCCACTTTCAAGACAGGAAATTCATAAGTCTAACACAAGGTTTGTGACAAAACATACATAATTACATCAATAATTTTGACTTATTATGCCTATTTATTCTAGAATATGTAGAATACATTTTTGTCAACTAATTAGACTCTTTTTTAAACCCAAGTACAAAACAGACAAAACAGTTAACATCAAACTGCACCACAATGTCATTTTCGTTTTCAGAACTTAATATTGTTTGGCGTCGTTTGGAAGACAAATTACAGCAAAACAAAAAAACAAAAACTGAATATTCTGGGAAATTAAGTGTTCTTTACGATGGTTCAAAAAACTGAAATGTATTTAATAAGAAACATATAGGAAAATAAATGCACATACTATAGTTTGCATTAAAAAAAAAAATGTTGCAACCTTAAATAAAATTTTTTATTTAAACTGAAAATTCCTTTTAAATAACATTTTAATGGTGTAAACCCTGGTGCATGACTGGTCTATCCAGCAGAAGAGAGAGTTGTCAGGTAATGAGCACTGAGGTGTAGGTGAGGACCATCCTACAGCAGGCACTGCTCGTGTGTGTTTGTGTGTGTGTGTGAGGAGGAGGAGAGTGGCAGTGCTGCCAGCTGCTGTGTGTGGGGATCTGGAGGAGGGCATTAGTCACAGGAGCACATGGGGTAGAAGTGAAGAACGGTGGGTGAAGCAGCTCACACGTTAAGCTCTAAAACAGCATGAGATCACAAGCCCTTTAGTGATCTTTACCTCCATACAGGCTTCTCTACTCACAGAAGGAATCCTGCTTCATTTACCTGCTGATAAATACATTATAAAAAACTACTTTTTGAAGCTGTCAATAAAATATCATAGGAGTATGTTTTACAAGAAATTTAAATCTAACAAACACTAATAAAAACACTATTAAATATTGTACATTATATTATTCATTTGGATCACTTAAAATGACTGATTTTAATTTTTAGTATTTTTTATGTATTTTAATAAATATAAACAAAATAGTATCATTTATCTGCTGTCATGAAAAATACTTACTGGCTTATCGTATCAGCCTTAATTTTAATGTTGTGCATCCCTAATTTCACAAGTAGGATTAAGCGCAGCTATCCAAATTGGTTTTGAAGAGGAGTAAAATGTTAGGAAAAGTGCCATACTATTAACATAAATTCTGCAGTGTTTAAATAGTTTATGTGACAACAATATAAGATATTTCTCTTTGTATATTGTATACTAATATGCCATTTCAGATAAAAAAGTAGGCAATATGCAGTGTATTGCATGCAGTACAGTAGTATTGCATTTCAAATACAGCCTAAAATAACCAAAAGCAAAATGAACAGTCAAATTTAAAAAAGTCTGCACATCAAAAAAGTTGAAAAACAGCATTGTGGAGTGAAGGTCTCCTCTTATATACACAGGTTCTAATCATCTCCTGCAACAGTGATTTATGCAGTGCGTTTTCCTCTGTGTGAGATTTCTTTAGTTGGGATGTGCTCAGAGTTGTTTTCCTGCTCAAGTCTGTGTTGAGACGCCGCTGTGGGTAACGGTCCTCAGGGAACCCAGCCAGGAGGCATCGGCACCTGCGCCCACCTGTAACTAATGAGCTTAATGACTGGATCCTACCGAGGAATAACAGGCCATTTCTGTCACGTCAAAAATTTCGGTGCAATCTCGGCTAAATGTGAAGGTTAGACTATTTAATGGAGTAGATGACAGGGTCTCTCAGCTCATCTGAGCAATCAATGCTCACAAATCAATGTCCATTAAACACATTTTAAAAAATCACATTTTAGCTTTAAAGAGCTGCAACTAAGACAAAGTCATTGTTTATTCTACGAGCAGACATGCCGTGGAAAAGGGAGCCTCTGCAATCAAGGTTATTTGGCTAAAAGCGGATGCAACAGTGTGTTGCATTGACAGAAGGTATTTATTGTGGTGTCAAGAACGTGCTATAAATTTGGCTGGAAATGATGCTGCAATATCTTACTATGACAGATGATTTTCACTTGGCTAGTACAGGCAGTACTGCTTTGTTCTTTTAATCAAAGAGAGCAGACTCTGGCTAAGATAGTTGTTTAATTTCACTGATAAGGAAATTAAAAAAACTGAAAAAAATTTAAAAATGTCAAAATAAGGATTTACTTTATATTTTTGTCATTTTGCCTATAATTGAATGATTTCTGAAAAACCGAGGGACATTGAAGGCTGAAATAATGGCTGCTGAAAATTTAAATATATTCAAATAAAATAGTTATTTTTCAATATTTCATAATATTACTGGTTTATTGCATTAAAAAAATAAACTCTGACAATGTGAGACTTCTTTCAAAACACAAAAATGCACAAAAACTAAAAAAATTCCAAACACACACATCACAAAAGCACTGATTTGTTTAACTTGGATTCTGAATTCATTACTTTGCTCTACAGAACCTTTTAATACATTTCCCCATCTCTATATCACCTCTGAATTTTTAACTAATGGAGCCTTGATGTTGCTAATACTTTGCCTTGTGTTGAAAAGAAATGAAAGCACTTTTTATATAAAAAATGTTGATATTGAAGCTACATAAACAAATTACTGGGTCATAAGTTTAAGCAGGAATCCCTGAGGAATTCTAAATGCCATCCTAAGCAAATCCAATGCTTCTGAATAAAGTCCTTTCAAAGTTAGTTTTCAATTAATTTCATTTAAATGGCTGGTAATTAGATAATAAAAAGTGGGCTACAAATCAACAGAGACATAATGTCTAAAATAGACATGTGCTTCAATAACGTTCTTGGTTGCCTGAGTGATTTACTAAAGCCTTTTTATGCATCTGTAACTGTAGCAGCAGCTGGAAGATGCAACATCACTCAGTTTCACCTTCAGACTACAAGAAGTAGTTTCAATCACAGGTTTACTTTGCCTTGTCAGTGGCTGACATTAAAATGTTTATAGCTCTCCTGCATCATGATGTTGATGTTCTGGCTGTGCATTTTATCTTACACACTGAAATGTGCTGGTCATGTCTGAACTGGCTTGATGAAGATTCATTCTTGCCTGGGAAAAAAAAAAAAAACTCGAAACATCTGTTCTGCAAACTTTTTTTTTTTTTTTTTTTTGTGGTTTCATTATATAAATGTGACAGTCAGCAGGTAAATGAATATAAATGACACTTCCATTAACGGGACACAAAATAGGGCCTAAAACTGTTTTATTAAAATGGCCAATGAAAGGTGTTCAACCTTCAGCAATCTCAGAAGATCCAAATTAATATTAAATGAGCTGTTTGGATACAGCCAAGAAGGTCAAGGTCATTAAATTTAATACCTAAACTGCTTTTTAAAAAGTCATGAGACACCAGAGTGCCAAAAAACTTTATACAAAATCTGATAATGCAATGTATTTGTATTTCATTTCAGATTTTTGCCCATACTAAGCAAGAATCTAGGCAAGCTTTAAATGTCTGGATACATCATTGTACTGTACATAACGTCATGGCACCGCAATCCTGTCAATGTTTTATGGCAAGCTACATAAAACAAGTTAACATTAAAAAAGATATCAAAGGTGCCCTTCAATGGAATTACCTTTTTAATGATATTGGGTATAAGCACCATTCCAAACATTAGACTCCTCTATGTATCTGCTGACGGATAGGAAGGTCATCCTAATCCATTCATTTCATATTTGTTGAGCTCTGCAATTCATGCAGATTGCAATTTCATGGGTCAATGTTCTGTGCGCTCGAATGAAGAGAACTAAGCAAATGTGCTTCATCACCGGAAGCAAAAGCTTTTTTTTAGCTATTTAACTTTGATTTTGTTCAAATGACTGGAAGGGAGATCAGTATTCGTGTGCGAGCCGACATTTAGCACTGGATTTCTTTCAGTGGCATGGGAGGTTTACGGGAAAATCAGGTAAGGGGCCAAAAGATTTTGTTTTTGAAAATGAAAATCAAAGTACGCTGCAAAAGATATATGCGAACCCAAACACAGACTCCTCTTTTCCGAGCTGAAATAAGATGAGGCTGTTTGCTTTAGAATTTAGCACATTAAGTGGAAAGGGCTTGATTTTAATTAACATTATCGACTGGCAGTTGTTTGCCCCCCTCCATGCACCATTTATCCTCAATTACTGACGACACACAGAACTGATGGGAAGAGTCAGCAAGACGAGTGGCTTGTGGGAGGGTTTCTGCGGCTCTCTTACCCAGGTTTCCTGTCATCAGGTAGGCGTTGTGGAAGTCTTTCATTCCCAGCCCAACGATGTGGATGAACTCTTCAATGACCTGCATGAGCTCCACAGACCCTGGGTAAATCTGGGGAAAGAGATCATAGGGGACAAAAGGAGAGAAATGTGACTCTATTTGTGAATGAATATCAAACACAGATACAAATCTGAGGGATTTTAGAGGAATTTGAAATACAATTATATGTATTTACATGAAATTAGATCAAACTTTTGGTGTCAAATTTGAATGTTTAAAAAGTTATAGCTAAAAGATGAATAAAATGATAGAACAAATGACAGACAAAAAGACAAACAGAAGGAACAACAGAACAGATGAGATAGAAAAAAAACTTTAAATGACTTGAGTCGAGAGAGACAAAATGAATAAACAACATAATGATAGATAGATAGATAGATAGATAGATAGATAGATAGATAGATAGAATAAATGAAAAACAGACAGACCAAACAAATGTACAGACAGACCGAATAACAGATAAATGGAACGATAGACAAACAGACGGATGGATGGATGAACAGAACAAACAATAGACATACAGAATAAAAAGACAGACAGTACGATAGATAGGATGACAGAAAGGTAGACAGATAAACAGAACAAACAAAAGATAGACAGACCAAACAAACTAACAGAATGACAAATAGAAAGAACAATAAAATGATGGAACAATAGAATGAACGATAGATAGAACAATAGAATGACAGAACGATAAATAGGTTGACAGAAAGGTAGACAGATAAACAGAACAAACAAAAGATAGATCAAACAAACTAACAGAACGACAGATAGATAGAACAATAAAATGATGGAACAATAGAATGAATGATAGATAGAGATAGACAGACAGACAGACAGATAGATAGATAGATAGATAGATAGATAGATAGATAGATGAAATGATGGATGGATGGATGAACAGAACAAACAAAAGTTAGACAGACCAAACAAACTAACAAACAGACAGAAGGATAGATAGAACAACAGATAGAACAATAAAATGATGGAACAATAGAATGAACCATAGAAGATAGATAGAACGATAGATAGAACAACAGATAGATAGAACAATGAAACGATTGAAGACCGAATGATAGATAGAATAAGAGAACAATGGATATTTAGAATGATAAAACAACAGAACGATAGATAGAACAATAGAACGATAGAACGTCTCGGTTACGTACGTAACCCTCGTTCCCTGATGGAGGGAACGGAGACGTTATGTCGTGACGACATAGGGGATTTACTTGGAAGCCCCAATCATCTCTGACTTTAAGAGAAAACGCCAATGAATATTGGCTAGTGGATTTTGCATACCTGAGCCACACCCAGCCCTCGCGGGTATAAATAGGCGGCAGGTGCATCCACTCATTAGGTTTTACGCTGAGGAGCCGAGAACGAGTCCCTGGCAACCAGCGATGGTTCAAGATTGTGGCATGGGGACATAACGTCTCCGTTCCCTCCATCAGGGAACGAGGGTTACGTACGTAACCGAGACGTTCCCTATCTGTCGCTCACTACGAGTTATGTCGTGACGACATAGGGGTCCTATGGAAAGCGCCACAACCTGAACCCCGTCACAACCTTGTGGCATGCAGATGCTGACAAGCGAGCGCGTGACAGACAAATGCCATGCAAAGGTCGCAACCTTCCCATCGCCCCAGCGCAAATTCGCTAACCTTGGTGCCCGCAGGGACCACTGAGTACATCGCTGCTGGAGATAGCCAAGCCGCTGTTCCTTTTCCCACAGAAGTCGGAAGGGATTTCGACCTTCAATGAAAGATAGCTTCAAGTCTTTCCTATTTGTTGTTACAGCTTGGCAGTAACGACGAGGAAGCGAGCCTTCCGGAGAAGGGCGCTACGGAGGCCACATCCTGCCCGAAGGGAGGTAACATGTGGAGACACTGATATGGACTGACCCAGGTCTGGGGCAGTACTACATACGACTGGACCCTGGGGCAGATCCTACCTAGGGTAGGGAGGAGAGCTGCCAGCAGGGCCTGACAGAGGCTCTGTCAAGGGAAGACACGGGTTTACTGTGAGGGAAACCTTACCGTGGAAGAATACACATATGGGATTACCCGAAGGGAATCAAGCCATACGGACACCTAGCCCAGTACAGGGGCTGACCGGAGACCCGGGCGAGCTAACACCAGTACTGGGCCTGGCGTCAGACTGCTCCGCCCAGTCTGACTGCCGGGGGTGCTGGAGGAACTCCACCAGGGTTCGCCGTCCGGGGAACTGAACTGGTGGAGGAAAAAGGCGCTCGTATCCCCGGGTGAGGGGGAATGGCGCAGCAAGCGTGACACCGGCCAGCTCTTCCCGCCACTTACCTGTTACCCAACACACGGGAAGAAACTGGCTCAACGCGGAGACTGTAGAATCTCGCGAAGGTGTTCGGTGTCGCCCAGCCCGCAGCTCTATAGATGTCTGCCAGAGAGGTGCCGTGCGCCAGCGCATAGGAGGCGGCAACACTCCGTGTGGAGTGAGCCCTCACCCCCAGGGGGCACGGCTCGCCTTGAGATTGGTACGCCAAGGCGATGGCATCCACTATCCAGTGGGCCAACCTCTGCTTGGAGACAGCCTTCCCTTTCTGCTGACCTCCGTGGCAAACAAAGAGCTGCTCAGAGCTTCTAAAGCTCCGGGTGCGGTCCACGTATATGCGCAGTGCTCTTACGGGACACAGCAACGCCAAGGCTGGATCTGCCTCCTCCGAGGGCAGTGCTTGCAGGTTCACCACCTGATCGCGGAAGGGCGTGGTGGGAACCTTAGGCACGTATCCAGGCCGGGGTCTCAGGACAACGTGAGAGTAGGCCGGCCCGAACACAAGGCACTCTTCGCTCACCGAAAATGCTTGGAGGTCCCCGACCCTCTTGATGGAAGTGAGCGCGGTCAGGAGCGCTGTCTTAGCTGACAGAAATTTCAGCTCGACTGAGTCCAGCTGCTCAAAGGGACCCCTCTGAAGTCCAGCCAGGACGACAGAAAGATCCCAGGAGGGCATCAGGGGTGACCTAGGAGGATTTAACCTTCTGGCACCCCTCAGGAACCTCACGATGAGTTCGTGCTTTCCCAGGGACCGGCCGTCCACTGCATCGTGATGGGCTGCAATAGCAGGCACATACACTTTCAAGGTGGAGTGTGACAGCCTACGCTCCAACCTTTCTTGCAGGAAAGAAAGCACTACTCCAATCGTGCACCTTCGGGGGTCTTCTCGACGAGAAGAACACCAGTTTGCGAACAGACTCCACTTCAGTGCATAGGCTTGCCTTGTTGAAGGAGCTCTAGCCTGAGTGATGGTCTCTACCACAGCCCGTGGTAGACCACTCAAGTCTGCCGCGTCCCATCCAGGAGCCACACATGGAGGTTCCGCAGATCTGGACGCGGGTGCCATATGGTGCCGAGCCCCTGAGAAAGGAGTTCCTTCCTCAGAGGAATGCGCCAGGGAGGGGCTGTCGCGAGGAGTATGAGTTCGGGAAACCAGGTCCGGGTGGGCCAGTACGGCGTGACCAACAGGACCTGCTCCTCGTCCTCCCTGACCTTGCACAGTGTCTGTGCAAGCAGGCTCACTGGGGGAACGCATACTTGCGTAGAGCCCGAGGCCAGCTGTGTGCCAGTGCGTCTGTGCCGAGGGGGCCCTCGGTCAGGAAAAAGTACAGCTGGCAGTGGGAGGACTCGCGGGAAGCAAACAGGTCTACCTGAGCTTCCCCGAATCGACTCCAGATCAGCCGGATCGTCTCGGGATGGAGTCACCATTCTCCGGGGAACGTGAGCTGTCGTGAGAGCGCATCGGCTGCACGATTGAGCTCCCCCGGAATGTGGACACGCAACGATTTGAGCTGCGTGTGACTCCAGAGGAGGAGATGGTGGGCGAGCTGTGACATGCGACGAGATCGTAGACCTCCCAACCGGTTGATGTACGAGATAGCCGCAGTGTTGCCTGTACGGACCAACACGTGCTTGCCTAGAAGCAGTGGCCGGAACTGCCGCAAGGCAAGGTGCACTGCCCACAGCTCCAGGCAGTTGATGTGCCAAAGCAGTCGAGGCCCTGTCCAGAGCCCCGAGGCTGCCTGCCCGTTGCATGTAGCGCCCCAACCCGTGCTGGAGGCATCTGTTGTGACAACAACATGCTGGGACACTTGTTCTAGGGGCACCCTGGCCCGTAGAAAGGCAAGGTCCGTCCAGGGGCTGAAGGAGCGGCGACACTCCTGTGTGATGTTCACACAAAGTGTACCGCGGCGCCATGCCCATCTCGGGACTCGGGAGTGTAACCAGTGCTGAAGTGGTCTCATATGAAGCAATCCGAGCGGCGAGACTGCGGCTACGGATGCCATATGCCCCAGGAGCCTCTGAAAAGGGTTTCAGTGGTACCACCGTCCTGCCTCTGAAGGAACTCAGGCAGTTCAGCACGGACTGGGCACGCTCGTTAGTGAGACGCGCCATCATACTCACCGAGTCTAACTCCACACCGAGAAAAGAGATTCTCTGCATGAGGGAGAGCTTGCTCTTTTCCCAGTTGACCTGAAGCCCCAGCTGGCTAAGTGCCGGAGCACTGGGTCCCTGTCATCACACAACTGTTCTCGCACGCGGGCCATGCTCGAGATATTTGAGGATCCTGATGCCCACTTCCCATAGCGAGGCAAGAGCGCCCTCCGTGACTTTCGTAAAGACACGGGGGGACAGGGACAGCCAGAAGGGGAGAACACTGTACTTCCCTGCCTGACCCTCGATCGCAAACCGTAGAAACGACCTGTGTCGAGGCCATATCGAGACACGAAAGTAAACGTCCTTCAGGTCGACCGCTGCAAACCAATCCTGGGGCTAGGTGCATCCAGGATTGGCCAAAGGCCACCGCCTTTCTTGGGTACGATGAGGTAGGGGCTGTAAAACCTCTGCCTCATCTCGGCTGGAGGGACCGGCTCGATTGCATCCTGTGCCAGGAGGACAGCAATCCCCTCACGCAAGACAGGTGCGTCTCGGTCTGCCACCGAAATCTCGAGAACGCCGCTGAACTTGGGAGGTTGCCTGGCGAACTGAATCGCATAGCCGAGTCGGATTGTGCGAATGAGCCAGCGGGACGGGTTGGGCAGCGCAAGTCACGCCCCCAAACTCCATGCGAGTGGCACCAAGGGAACAATCGACATACCCGCGGTGGTGCAGCGGCAGGGAGTTGAGCTGGATAGCCCAGAAGGCATCGCGTTCTGACCGATCACAGCAGAACTCCCCGCATCCCCGGAGGGACTGGCCAGAGATGCGTGGAGAGGCATTGCGTCTCCCAACCGCAACTTCTTGGCTACTGGCAAAAGAGAGGGGGCTCGTGGGCGAGAGTGAGGAGGCATCGCGTCGCTCATTGTCGACCCGCGAGCCTGAGGACCCGGAGGAAAAGGAAATTGCTCTTTCTTTGACAATGTGGGTACCGCTGGCCCTTGAGCCAACGGCGGAACAGAAACAGAAGATTCTCCACCCGGCCCTCCTCCGGGGGAAGGAGCGGCGCTGTCCTCGCCATCTCCCAAGAAAGAGCAGCTTCCCACATCTCCGGGTTGCCTGTGTCAGGGCCGCTTTGTCACCTTCCTGGCTGACTTAGGGGCCGGCTGGGACACAGGGGGCGCTGTGCTCCTGCGAGAGGCTCAATGCACCGGCCTAGGTGTTACCTCAGCACGGGGCGGAGCGGCTCTGGGGGACACAGGAGGGCGCCCACGGCGACAAGCAGACCGGGGCTTGCCCTGCAGCGGAGCGGTGGCAGATGACGCATCACGCCGGGGCAAGATGTGTTGGATGGCCTCGGTCTGCCTCTGTACTGCCGAGAACTGCTGGGCACAGTCCTCGACAGTGTCGCCAAACAGTCCAGCCTGGGAGACAGGAGTGTCGAGAGCGCACTGTCGACATCGCACGTCTCAGCAGGGCTGAACCATAGATGGCGCTCTTGGACCACAAGTGTGGACATCGCCTTCCCGAGGGACTGCACTGTGACTTCCGTTGCCCGTAGGGCACGGTCAGTCGTCGAGCACAGGTCCTGCTTCAACCTCGGGTTGGTACTACCCTCGTGCATTTTAATGCCTTGGCTTGGTGTACTCGCAGGATAGCCATGGCATGCCGAGCAGAGGCAGCTTGGCCCGCAGCACTGTAAGCTTTGACCGCGAGAGCGGTCGTCAGCTTACAGGCTTTGGACGGGAGACGAGGACGATTCCGCCAAGTGGCGGCGTTTTGCAGGCACAGGTGCACCGCAACCGCCCTCTCCACCTGGGGAATGTCAACGTACCCCCTAGCCGCCCCGCCATCGAGGGTAGCGAGGATGGGGGAGACAAACGAGCCGCTTCTGGCCGTAAAAAGGGGCCGTCCACAACTTCATCAGCTCCTTGTGCACTTCCGGGAAGAAAGGGACCAGGGCAGGGCGTGGTCGCGAGCCACGGCCCGTGCCGAGGAGCCAATCATCTCACCGCGAGGACTCGGGACTGAGAGGTGTGCACGCCTCCAGCCCGATGCTCGCGGCGGCCCGGGAAAGCACGGCCGTCAACTGTGGGTCCGATTCGGCGGCGGCCGCGACCCCCGAGGGGTGCAGCCCCGCCGAATCTTCATCCTCAGAGGACGATTGCCCATCCCCCGATGCAGCTATCGACATCTGATCCTCTATCGGCGCGCCGAATGAAACGCTGAGCGCGCCGTAAGACGGCACAGCTGAATCACCGGCGAGCCGCACAGAACAGCTGCTGCGGGAGGAGTGAAAGGTCCGTGGGGACTGGCCCGGCGGAAAAGCTCTCACTGTAATCCTCAGATCGCCCAGAGCACTAGCCGATGGTTCTCTGCTCGTAGCAGAGAAGCCAGCGCGGGTAGTGACAGAGGGAGCCTCTCTCATCCCCGTGAGGAGAGAGAGGCGCGATCGCAGCGCTGTCATGGTTACACGCTCAAAACGAGCGTATAAACCATCCACGATCGCAGCTTCAGCGTGCTGGATGCCCAGACACTGAAGACAACGATCGTGGCTGTCGACGGAGGATAGGAAACGACCGCAACCAAGAGGACATGGCCGGAACGGCGTCTTTAAAAAGACGCGAACCGACCGTGATTTGCTCTTTTAGGAAATTGCTCTTTTAGTTGAAGTGCCCAGGGGAATCGCTGCAGATAGGGACACCGCTGTTCGCACCGTAACGCCAACCAGAACAGCTTCCAGACAGACGATGAAAGGCTTTGTGGAGATCAACACGTTCATCCACTCGGCTCCGAAGCAAAAATCTAATGAGTGGATGCACCTGCCGCCTATTTATACCCGCGAGGGCTGGGTGTGGCTCAGGTATGCAAAATCCACTAGCCAATATTCATTGGCGTTTTCTCTTAAAGTCAGAGATGATTGGGGCTTCCAAGTAAATCCCCTATGTCGTCACGACATAACTCGTAGTGAGCGACAGATAGGGAACGATAGATAGATAGATAGATAGATAGATAGATAGATAGATAGATAGATAGATAGATAGATAGATAGATAGATAGATAGATAGATAGATAGAAGGATGGATGGATGGATGGATAGATGAACAGTATCTGACAAAAACGACACCCTAAGTAACAGTCAGCATAGTAAAAGCACTCTGACTGACTCTTTTGCAAGGAGACTATAAAGTCTTTTTAAAGGGCACTTCCTCTGTATCTCACACTTTAGAGCCCTGCATCCTGTCTGCTCAGTCCTTCACAAAGACAAACTCATGCAGCAGAGTGATTGTGCAGGGCTCAGAGCCTCTCTAGAGGACCAGCCATCAGTGTCAGAGCAAATGCGGTGGAGGAATTCAGGCCTGTGGCTGGAGCACTGGCTCACCGCCCTCCTGATTCCACAGCCTCGGCCTGTCAAAGTACCTGCTCTCTTTCAGTCAATAGCATCACGGTCTGCTGATCCAATCCTTGACCTTCAGGTGACTGAACTCGGCTATTTACATCTGCCATCACTCTGAAAGTCTGAAAGATCTTTATAGGGAACAGAAGGGCTAGGAGAACTTTTATAAAGAGCAGGCCTTATTTCAGACCCATTAACTGGAAATTTAAAAATAAAATATTCAGTTAATCATTATTTAAAGTCAACTATTAAATGCCACTATTTTATTCATCAAGTGGAATCAAGTGGTTAGAAGAGAGGGGTTAAAATGTGGGAATTCATGATGTCACACTTTTTTTTTTTTTAAATAGTGTACATCAATAATTTTTATAATTAATTAATGATAACTAAAATGAACTAACGATGATCATTGATAATTTTACAGCATTTAACCTTTGTTAATAAAAATTTAATAAAAATGTTAATGTTCATGTTAGTATATATTTATATATATTTTATATAAATATGATTTAACAACTTTTTATATTTTAAAAAACGTATTATTAAATGTTGATATCAACATTAAGTTTGAAAAATGCTGTAGAAATACTGTTCATGTTAACTAATGCAGTTAAATATGTTAACAAATGAAACCTTACAGCAAGGTTGTGTGATCTTTGTCAGTAATGTTAATAAACTAAAACTATTAAAATATTTGTCATTAATTAAAATAAAGCTAAAATAAAATTAAATATAAATATTATGTGAAAAACTTTAAAAATTACAAATGTCGGATAGGCATTTAACTGAAATAAAACATTTAAGCTGAAGTACTAAAATTACTAAAAGTGAAATGAAAAAAAATAATGAAAAGAAATTAATAAATTAATTTTATTAATAAATTAATAAAAATGACAAAAACATAACATTACTAAAAATTCAAATGAAACTAAAAATATAAAATAAAAGCTAATTAGAAAAAAAACACTATAATACTATATAAATAATATTATAATATCACTGTTCTGTTTGCTATACTAGTTTAATCAAAACTTTCACATGCCAAGTTGTCTTAACCCTTTTACCCAGCAGATTTACAGTATGGATTTACATGCCATATGACACTGTGCTTCCTATTTCTCTCATTAGCATCTGAACCCCCGTGACAACAAACAAAGCACAGAAACACATTGCAGCCAATCTGCAAAAGACAAAAAAACTAAAAAACAAATAAAAACGCGGGTGCAGAAAAATAACTCTGAGTGACATTTCATAATTAGCACCCTTAGTGAGGTGCAGAAACAGGGCGATGGAGTCACATATCTAATAATCCTCCTGGCAGGAGTCGGGCTCTGCATTCGCATGGGGGCCGATCTTGGGCCAAGCCAATCAGACAGGCTGCAGACGGGGAGAGAGATGCTGAGGGCACGCAGGCGGATCGGACCCATCCCCCCCCCCCTCGGACAGACTGCTGGGGGACAGCAGAGAGCATCCCTCTCCATGGCAACAGCGCTGGGCTGCTGAAGTGTGCAGGGAAGACAGCAATGCGGGAAATGGCCGAGGCTGACGGCCATTAGATGAACCAGCACTGCTGCTGCACTCAGTGTCATGCAAATACAGGAAATTGTGCTGTCATTTATATTCTCTGCTGTCATATATATATATATTTTCTGCACTGGTGTACTCTTCTGATGTATAGATTTTAGCCATAAGTCATAAGAATATCCAACTAGAATATGCTAACAGGTATGAATGCAGCACATCTGCACCAAAATACAAAGGCAACTTCCTTCGCTAACAAGGTGATTTTTATATTAGTGAATAGTGAATTTTATATTATAAAAGCTATTAATGTTATATATTTAACTAACTTCATTTTTTTATGATTTTGGTATATATACATTTTGTATTTTATATATGTGTGTGTGTGTGCGCGTGCTAAATGTATAATTACAGCTTTTGTAATATAATATAATATAATATAATATAATATTTTAATTTAATTATTTTAATTATTATTAATGTTTTAATATTTCTTTTAAATTAAATTAAATTATATTACTATATAATTTACTAGGATCTTTTATACTATATTTTAAATGGCAATTTCCTTCAATGACAAAAAAAAGTACCAATATAATTCAATATGTTTTTTGGTTATGGTATATTATATTATAAAAGCTATTAATATCATATTTAACTGACTTAATTTTTGAGGATTTTTGTATATATAAATCTATCTATCTATCTATCTATCTATCTATCTATCTATCTATCTATGATTTATTTTTATTTATATAATTCACTATTACTCTTTCGCTATACAGATTAGGATCTTTTATATTATACTTTAAAGGCAATTTCCTTCACTGTCAGAAAAATACCAATATAGTACAATATGTTTGGTTATGGTATATTGTATTATAAAAGCTTTTAATATCATATATTTAACTAACTTCAGTTTTTAGTTTTTTTTTTTGTTTGTGTTATATTTGTAATATAATATAATATAATATAATATAATAATGATTTAGTGTTACTCTTCTGCTATATGGATTATGATATGTAAGACATAAATATAAATAATGTATAATACATACATACATATATATATATATATATATATATATATATATATATATATATATATATATATATATATATATATATATATATATATATATAATGTTTGTATTATTATTTATGTATTTACTATTATTATTTCATATCCTATGGATTAGGATATGAAAGTAAATTTATCCCACTATTATCTAAAAGCAGACAGCAAATCAGTTAATCACTAATGAACCTCATGTTCTTCTTTATTTCAAGCTGTGAATTTGTGAGGCAAGTCAAAGCTTCTTCTCTTAAGCACTTCCTTTAAAAATTTTCCACTCCTTTGCCCAAAAAGCACAGACTGCCATGAATCTGAGATGTGAACTCTAGACTGGCAATCAAAGCTCAGGCGAGCTGACTCTAAAGAAGAAGACAAGACAGACAGACAAGATAAAATCCTGGGTGATCTTTAAACGTCAGGGCTTTCTAAGGTCAATCATTTGACAGAGCCGGTGACAAGCGTCTCAGATGTCCTTTAATGATTTGAGGAGCTTGAAGATTCAATCTGTGACAAAGCAGAGGAGGGAGGTGAATGAAAAACGGGAGCCCGTCTGCTCCGGGGACCATTTTAACCAAGCAAAACAAGCAACTGGCTACGTGACCTGATCTCCGAACACACTCCTGACTGAAAAACATATTACTTTTTCTTTAAAAGCCTTGTGACAGTGCCCTACTGTAAACTCTATTAAAGGGCTAATGCGGTTGACACCCGGCACCCCGTTCCGCTCAAGGACATGTGTTTTACCAGAACTCGGGTGAAAACATTCAACGAAGGAGCTCCAAAGCAGCTTACATTTGACAGACAGTAACATTACCACCGTCTGCTTAAGAGGCATTACCAGTTCAGGCTTAAAGGAAAGAAAGAAACATTTAAGACACTCAATTTGGTTCAGTGCAATAATAATGCAGTTGGAGATTTTGTTTGAGTTTCTGAAGAACATTCAGCTTGTTGAAGTCCAAATCCCTTGGGCTGCTTTTCCACTGTCTCTCAGAGAGTGAGAGAAGACAATGCCGTCACCGCTGACGGAAAGCATGAGAGCTGGATATATGCTGCCAATACTGCTGCCACCAAGTGGATGCAGTGGATATTGCAAATGTTCTTCCACCAATCAGCACAGCAGGGAGGTCGGTATTTGGCAGAGAAGGTTTGATTTGACGCAGCCCTGCCTGTGGAGACAGGCACCTCTTTGACCTGACAATTACCTAAAGCATCTGCACTGGTGATGGCAATCGATTCGCTGAGGGCTCATCACACAATACACAGCCGCAGAGTGACACACAACACCAGATACTCTCTGCGATGTGACTATAATAAAGCAATCTTGACCCTGAAGCTTCAAAAACACTCGTTCGCAATGTTCAGACCCACCTGTTGTGCATCTTCCCACTTTTCTCTGTTCTCCTCTTCCAGGAGATTGCTGATGATCTGAAAAAAATTCTGTGGAGAGAAGAAATTGTAGTTAGTAAAACTGCTGTCACAGGAACAGGCTGGTAACATTATTTGTGATACAGTTGTGGTCTCATTTCAGTCAGTATATAATATATAATTTGTACCATTTGAAAAGTATAAATTTCAGCGTGAATTGCAACCCATTTTACTTCCAAACTTTAGCAAATATATAAGTAAAATAGGAAACTGAACTGGAAAAGTAGGTGTTATATACCAACAAAACAAAAAAATTAAAAAAGGTAAGATGCTTTTTAAAGATAAGAATTTTATGTCCGAAATGCAGCATATTTATGAGTAAAACAGGATATTGAACTTGAAAATGGGCGTTACATACCAAAGTGAAACCAAAAAAAAACAAAAAAAAAAAACATTGTAATACATTATTTTTGTTTATGCCTTTAAAGATCATAATGCATTATAATGCATGATATAAAACATGGATGTGGTTGTTGATCGTGTTTTAAAGAATTGTACTTTTAAAAGAAAATGAATTTAAAAGAATTAAAATTGTAACTATAGCTTTAATTATTCATGACAACATTAAAAATAGATTCAGAGATGTATCATAAGGCATTATGAAAGACTGAATTCATTCAGAATAACCTCATAATAAATTTTTGAAAATTTTATGCATGTATATCACTGCACAGCACCCACAGAATAATATTCTGCTTGTCAAGGACTATGTACTATAATGGAAGGATAATGTTTAATGAATTTGCATAATAAAACACTATTTGTGCCCTTGATATTTTTATTATGAGGCATTAAAGGGGTCATATGATGCGATTTCAAGTTTTCCTTTCTCTTTGGAGTGTTAAAAGCTGCATAGGTGAGATCCCTGAAGTTGCAAAGACTAAAGTCTCAAAACCAAAGAGATATTCCTTATAAAAGTTAAGACTCGACCACGCCCCCCTAAAACGACTAATTCAAACCCGCCCCCACGTCTATGTCACGGTGTGGGGAGATTTGCAAAACACCGCCCATATGTATATGCAAAGAAATAAGGCGGGACTTTTATTCTCGCTGTAGTGTTGTTGCTGCCGCCAACGCCATGTCCTGGAGACACTGTGTTTCGTTGTGAAAGAGAAACTACTTTCTTTAGGTTTCCAAAAGAGGACACAACTAGAAATCAGTGGTTAAGTTGTATTTACAATAATGTTCCAGAACAGTTCAACCCATATATTCGAGTGTGTATATCGCATTTTACAGAGGACTATTTCCTGAACCTGGGAGTAGCCTTCCAACTTTGCAAGGACAGTCTGGCGCTTCTGACTCACAGCCTGTAAGTATGTTTTCATATTTAAAGAATTTGCCACTATTCAAACACGAGTTTTGAGCAGTGTAGAGTAGTGCTTGTTGTTTGTCGTTTCTACGATCACAAATGCAGACATGGTAATGTTTACGCAGCACGATGCAACGTGACGCGTATAAAGACAGTATAAGTCATTAAAATCAGTAATTATATCCCCACTGGATGCAAAAAATGCCTCGTTTGTAATGGGTTTTATTGTTTTTGTGTCGTCGCGCCGGGACACGGCATCACAATACGGTAAGGGGCGTAATATTTCCATCTCATGCTTGAGGTATTCGGCCAATCACAACGCACTGGATAGTTGGCCAATCAGAGCACGCCTCGCTTCTCAGAATGATGAGCTTTGTAAAAATCGTCGCGTTTCAGAGAGGCGGGGAATAGAGGAGCAACAATAATGTACAGTATGTGGAAAATAATGTGTTTTTTGAACCTTAAATCGCATAAACACATTGCATTACACCAAATACACAAAATAATGTTCTTTTTAGCAACATCATATGACCCCTTTAAAAGAGCAATAATGTACTTGAGGCTGTGCCATTGTGAGAATTTAGCCATGACTGTATTCATAAAAATAGCACAGCTTCTTGTACCTACTTCTTAAGTATATACGAGTATTAAATTGACTTTAAATTGAAATTTTACATAGCCCTTGTAAAAGCAAACTAGGAATGTTCGTATCTGGAATGTTTGAGGGAAAAAAAATCTACTCAGTGTTCCCTGAAAAGGCAATAATGAAGAATCTCCCTTGCATTTCAGAAGTCTAAACAAACAGTGTCTCTGGGAATTACACCGAGGATCACAGCACTGATTTACAGGGAGATGATGGGATATGTCCAGCAGCCTCGGCTCTTAAACACACCTGGGATTTCCTGCTGCTTTCAATTCAGGAATTGGTTGATCTTTCCTAAGCACTCGAATGTGCACAGAATTAAAGGGGAAGAACAGAGAGCGTCGGTTGAGTTTGAAGGCGCTTGGGAGAGCTGTCTACTCCAAGACTGGAAAGAGGGCTGATGTTTGCTGCGGTGACTGGGCTGAATGAGATATCCAGCTGGACGTGTGCCTGTCTTTTTTTGTTTGCTGCTCTGCCTCTGTGCCACGAAAGGCAGGAGAGTGGCAGCATCTTGGCTCCGGCATGCTTGTTTTTCTACTTGAATGCTTATGCTCCCTCTGGTGGTAATGCGTCCACTTAAACACAGCATTAATACGTTCCAAAACACACAACCCACCCCGGCACACATGCGTGGGGAGGAGGGGCCGCTCCGGTTCACATCAGGGCTTAGATAAAACTTCCTACACCAACCCGACACACAAACATACACACACACAAAATCACATTACACTCCGTATTATGTAAAAAATACCCAGATTCTCACAAACAGGTCATGAGAAATCGGTTTATTTCAGCATTGGGAAGGTTATGACAAGGCTTTGAGATAGAATGAGATAGTCTTAGTGACTATCTCTTATCAGCAGCTGGCGCATGGTGTCACAATCCCATAAGCTCTCTGTGAGGGGCAAGAGCACCGAGATATTTATCAGTCATGGTGCCTAGTAGTGACATTGCCATTTTGAAGGTGCTGTAAGTGATTGCAGATGTTTTACTAACTTCTGCCATTTTGCAAACTTCAACCTAGAATATCTGGAGAAACCTGTTAGTATTCCCATTCATCTCAATGACAGTTCCTCGACTAGAACGTCACCTCCAGAAACATGTGACTGGCATGCTGCTATGTCTGCTCACAGGCATTCAGTTCTGGAGATATGCATTTTAGATCCAATCACATTGCCATGTAAAGCCATGTGACTAATCACTCTGGAGGAAAATTACATCATGACAGCTAACTGGCTGATGGCTCCACAAAAATGCATACAGTCCCTAGCCCTTCACTAGCGACTATCCTGAGTTGTAATGTCAGAGACAGCAAAGAAGGAAATATATAGCTGCATTAAATGCACTTAATAACCCTTTAAAACATCTATATCTTATAATGAAATATTTCCAATTTATTCTACTATTCAAACGTTTGGGATCAGTATAATTTTCTAAATTTTTTGGAAAAAAAAGCCACCAAGTCTGCATTTTTTGATCAAAAATGCAATAAAACAGTAAAATTGTAAAGTATTATTACTATTTAAAAATATATTTTCTATTCTAATACTTTAAAATGTATTTATTTCTGTGCCAGCAAAGCTGAATTTTTATCAGCCATTACTCCTGTCTTCAGTGTAACATGATCTTTCAGAAATCATTCTAATATGCTGATTTGCTGATCAAGAGACATTTCTTAATATTAGCACAGCTGAAAACAATTGTGTTGGAAGCCCTAATATATTCTTTGATGAAAATAAAGTTCAAAATGTCTTGAAATGTCTTTTGTACCATTATAAATGTCTTAATTGTCACTTTGGATTGATTTAATGCATTCTTGGTGAATAAAACATTCATTTTTTTCTAAAAAAGAAAAGAAAAAAGAATACATATAAAAATCTCTTACTGACCCCAAACTTTTGAACCATAGTGGATGTTGCTTGCAAAAAAATAAAAAATAAATAAATAAAAATCTTGTAGTCGGGACATCTTATGTTTGATATCAGTACTTTCAACTTGCATTATCAACATTCAAGAACTAAGATAAATTTACTACGATGCCTAAATGAAATCAGTTACAAGATGGACATAAGCATGAAGGTTAACAAGACACCAGATTATTTTCTCTCTTACCTGAACGTCATCAGAAGAGGGTTCATAGCTGGCCCTTTTGAAGGTGTCTGTGACGTTTCGAAGAATCTCCACTGAAGAGAGAAGGTCACCTGCATAGAAATTGCGCCTTTGGGTGAGGTCCAGGAGGACCTTTGTAACCTGGGACATGCCATCTCCTGCCAGATTCCTCTGACCTTTAGCAAGGTGCCCCTGGACCTGAAGAAAGACAGGGAAAGAGACTGGGTTCTGTGTGTCCTTCAAAGGTTGTAACACTAACAGAACAATAAAAAAGTTGTAATACAATGAACTACCATTAGTATTTAAATGTGAAGTGTGTAATTCCTCAAGCAACATTAAATGCAGCTGTTTATATAATGATGCTTCTCAAACACTGTCCTTTCTGCTATTGGCTGGATGAGCAGATAATCCCACCCAAAAGTAATGCCATTGGTTGATGCAGTGTTGCTATGTTAGACTGATGTTTTAACAGAACTATTTTTTGATACTTTGATATAGGAAATTAAAACATTCTTGACAGAAAATATTACACACTCTTTACATTTACAGAAGAAAAAGTGAATGGTTTGCCTATGCAAAATGTTAAGGTGTTCTCAGCGGTTTTAGCTTGTTGCTATGCAGTTGATGAGTTGTTCTAAATGGTTTAGCCTCTGGCTACACAGCTGCCAAGCTGTTCTAAATGGTTTTAAGCCTGTTGCTACAGGATTGCTAAGGTGTTCTAGGTGGAATTTAGCCTGTTTCTATGCAGTTGGTATGGTGTTCTAGGTGGTTTTAACCTGTTGTTAAGTGGTTGCTATAAGTGGCTGCTTACTAAGTCAAAAAAAAGGGTTAAATATTTTAAATTGTAATAATAGTTCTTTACAATTATAACAGAAAATTATTGTTTTACTGTATTTTTGATCAAATAATCGCAGCCTTGTTGAACATATCATACAGATCCCAAATGTTTGAACAGTAAGCTTGGATAGGAGCATCAAAAAAATGACACACTTCACCTTTAAACAACAGACCAATGAACAAACATGGGTAAGTCACACAGGCATGATGTCATACACACTGACTCAAAGAAAGAGGCTAAAGAGTGCAGACAGAGGAGTGTGTGTGTGTGTGTGTGTGTGTGTGTGTGTGTTTGTTTGTGAGTGAGTGGGTCTGGTTTTGCCTGCACTGTGAAGACTAAAAGCCTCCATCCGGATAGTAAAACCTGACCAGCCAGCAGATCTCACAAGGGAAATGACTTAATAAAAATAATAAATAATGCCTTAATTAAATTTTTAAAAGGCAAAAAGGTGTAAGAGCTAGGGGATAGAAAATATCATTACCTCAGTATAAAGCCAAATAGGAGTCAATGGAAAGTCCCTACCATGCTTTTCTCACTGTGTGTGTGTGTGTGTGTGTGTGTGTGTGTGTGTGTGTGTGAGAGAGAGAGAGAGAGAGAGAGAGATGCAACCAAAAGCTTGGAAATAACACAAAGTATTACATTTGAGAAGGACTGAGATAAGAGGAAGCTGAAAACAAAAAGCGCGAAAATCATTCTTTTGTGTCAAGCAGGTGCACTCCCAGAAAAAGCTCTGGTGGAAAAGCTGGAACAACCATCTCCAAGATTTTACAGGAAATTAGAGCGAGTCCTCCATTAACGCAGGGTCTCGAAAACTGCAATACTAGCGGTTTAATTTGCCTTCCCGATGATAGCAGTTTATCTTGCAGACCTGTGTGGTGGTCTGGGGTGCCGGGTGGGGAGGTACGGGTGGAAATAGTTTGGGTGATCGTGACGACTGCAGGGGTAATTTATGGCACGTCACAAACAGAAGCAGAGCGCAGGAAGCTGACTTTGCACCTACTGATTGCTGCAAGTATCTGTATTCATTTGCAATGCATCGAGCGTAGCTGGGCTGCTCCCAATAGGCCACCCCACGGTGATCCAGTGAGCAGCGTCGACTAGTGGTGCCTGCAAAGAAGAAGGAGGCAGAAAAGAGAGAGAGAGAGAGAGAGAGATACAGAGAAGGGGTTTATACTTGTTCTTGTAAGTCTTTTTTCCTTTTTCATTCCACCTGTCAGCCCACACATCTTTCAGCGAGAGGATAAAAGCAGCAGCCTTCATCATCATCTAGATGCGGCAGTTGCCAGATCACATGCGCCTCACATGTGCCACTGCAGTATATGCGTGCGAACAAACCAAACTGTAATTACGTGCTTTAAAGAACTGCTCATAATTCCCGCTCGCAGAATTATGATGTTAACCGACACCAGCTGTCATGCACCAATTTGACTTTTTTGTTTTTGACGACTGCGAACCGAACCCTGCAACCTGAGATATCAACAAGACTGCCACCCACACTTGGGAGCGAATAAACAAATGCACAAAATTCCTCGCCTCCGATCCGTCAGAGCGTATCCTACACGTATCGTCTCGCGTTAAAGACGTGTCCTTGCCTTTGGAACAACCTCACCACACCCACCCGCACCCCTCTACCACACACGTCTTATCTGCTCTCGTTCCAACACGGTCCCACCGCCTGCTACCCAGCCAGCAGCGAAACACACTCAGCCCACCTGAGACGCAGCTGCAGCCAGCCGCCTGCCCTCAAGCTGAGGCATCCAAGCAGGGACATCCAGCTCACAGATCACGGAAAACTCCCACAGAGCCGGATCAAAGCAGACGTTCTCAGAACTCACCATTAAAACGCATGCCGCCACTGAGGGGCCTAACCAGATTTCATCTCACACACACACACGTAAAGATCATACAAACCTCGTCCAACTTGAGTGTTTTTTGCACAAAATAGGACAACGCAAAAGTGAAAAGTTCTCATCCTGCATGTTTTATCGCCAATCATTCTTAATTAATCGTTCCCTAAAAGCTTCAGCTACTTCCAACTGTTTGATTTTTGTTGCTTTCATTCGTTTTTGTCAGAGTTTAATTTAATTCCAGCCTCATAATGAATGAAGATTTTCCAGCATTTCATGCTGCTGGCGTCAGATCCCATTCCAGTGCTTTTGCATGACCTGAAATTTCAACGTGGGTTATGTGGAAAACAAACAATGTAAATCTAACTAATTCCACCCACAGGTTGACACACTGTCTCTTTTATGTATAAATGATAGGGTACAATGGAGCTAAAGGCCCCCTTTAAGAAAAAAATGTGCTATTAACTGTGCCTAAAATGTATAATTGCAGAAAAAATATATACATTGTATTGAACATTAATGGAGTAACATATTTTGTGTGAAAATAAATTATTCCAATTGTTTATTTTGTTTAAAAATCTTACAAATGTATGAGGTGGCAAGAGGGGCCTTTTACCCCACACACGGGGTAAAAGGTCCACGGTATTGATACAAATACTTCAGCTAAAATACTTTTTTTTTTAAAATAATGTCTATAATAATTTAAATAATGATTGTTTTGAACAATGTTAATACTTGTTCAAAACAATCACTTTAGCATAGTTTGTACTATTTTCTGCTTATTTAGAAAAATAAAAGAATTAATTTTTGTTCAATAAATATACCCAGCAGGCACCAGACGTCTATGTAATGTCAGGTTGACGTTGGACATGACGTCGGACAGACGTTGCATTTTGGTTGAAAATGAAAATCGGGTTGACGTCAAAATTTGACGTCAATTTAACGTTGACTTAACGTTGGATTTTGGTTGCACAACCTAAAAACAACAAAATCTCAACGTCAGCTGACGTCGGTATTGGACATCAATTTAACATTGACATTAGACGTTGAATTTACGTTGAATTTTGGTCACCCGACGTCGCAACCAAAATTTAACCAAATATCAACGTCTTATGACGTTGTGTGCCTGTTTTGTGCCTGCTGGGTACTGTCATTAAAATGTTAATATTAAAAATATATATATTTTAAAATACAGAAACAAAATCATTTTAATAAGTAAAGATTCTGAAAGTATTGAAGGAGATCCAATAATAATTGAATATATATTTACATTAGTAACAACAAATGATATTTATTATATAATATGATTAATATCATGTTTTTAAATATGATGGTTTCATTCTAAACATGGTGATTATCTCTAATATGGACACCCAACATAATATATTATATTTACCATCTGAATCTAACCATGTCAACAAATGGAAAAGTCAGCGATCTATAAATTATCATGTTAATCACGGCCCCTTTAGCCCCTACAGCAGGGGCACTTTTTACCCCAAATACCATACTTTCACATATTCTTTCGTTATTTAAAAACTGTTGCTTTAATTATCTTAAACAAAACTGAAAATCACAATTAAGACCTTTGTCTCAAAATGCATGCATTAATTTTCGCGTTTATCCCCGTTGTACCCTATAATTAAATGTTCTCAACCCCCCCCACCAAAAAAAAATAAAAATAAAAATAAAAAAGTACATACAGGCTTATGGCGGCAGTCCACCCTCATATTGAAATATATCCACAAAAGACATTAATCCATCTATACACGCATTTGCAGTCAGCCTCTGCTCGCCTAGTTCTAGTTATACCGGACTGTTCGCTGTTATCTCTGAGTCCGTGCTGCCTGCATTTTTTATTTTTCCTCCAGCACCTGCTCTTTCAAGGACACTGTAGTGGCGTTGCAGAGCATCTTCACAACAGGAGATAGCAGGAGGTTACATGAGCTCAACAGAGAACAGTACTGCACCTTCTGCCATTTTCAGACCGGTCCGAGGAGAGAGAGAGAGAAAGAAAGAAAAAGGGGACACTTCTACAGTGTATCTCAAAGATGAAGAAACGGTTTCTCTCTTTTCTATATCTTCTCCTTTTACGCTGCAGAAAGCGGCCTCGCAACGATGTTGACAAAATGCTGGAGGGTTCAATGGTATGCAAATGACAAAAATCTCTAGGTACACATGGCATAAGCCATTTAAAGGCAGTCACAGCAGTGCTGAACATACTAGTGAGAAACATTTGTCATCGTAGCCTTCCGAATTTATGAATAATTTCAACATCATTGAAATAAATACACTGTAAAAGAAAAGCTGCACAAAAACATAAGCTGTGTTCTTTTCCTTTCTTTTGAAAACATCAGTGACGCCGTTTTATTCTTCCTTTGTGTCTTTGTGTTTGGCTGAGTGCTTTTCTTACCCGTGGCATTGGGAGGACACCTGTTGAAGGCCAGTTCCCCAGAGGGAGTTCTTCTCCACAGCATGGAAACAGCATAATCCTCCGGACATATTTCATAAGGAGCTATGGTCCAGAAATAAAATGTAGACACACTTTTAGTAGAAATTAATATTTTTTTGCAGACTGTTATTATTTAAAGGACATTTAAAAAGACGACAAGCAATTGATGCTGGAGAATGGGGGAAATGGATCAGAGTATAATGCAAGCCAATTGTAATTTCACATTGCCCACATATAAACGCCACAAAATATTTGGTCATATAAATGCTGCAATATAATATAAGGAAGTAAAACTGTATTTCTAATGCACATTTACATGTATAATTTTTTTGTATTTTGGTTACATAATTGCTGCAATATAAGTAAATAAAAATATATATTTTGAAAATATATGTATCTCTAATGCACATATACAATTATAACTTTTAGTATGAATACGATGCAAGCCGATTTTAATTTCACATTGCCCATATATAAATGCCACAATACAATGCACATATACAATTATAATTTTTAGTTATAAATGTATAAAATATTATTTATTTGTTATTATTAATATATTATTATTAAATAATATTAACAATACAAGATATTTATTATATTATATTATATTATATTATTATTATATTTTTTATTATTATATTATATTATATTATATTATATTATATTATATTATATTATATTATATTATATTATATTATATTATATTATATTATATTATATTATATTATATTATATTATATTATATTATATTATATTATATTATGGTCTCAAATGAAATCTAGGGATCATAAATCACTGAACAGTCACACTTAATCCTGTAAGGCCCACTGTTGTAATATTACAACATAAGTTTTAGCTCCACTAAAATAAACCTGTACTTGTTTTTTAGCCTTTAAGATCACATTTACACAACTAGTAGGTCCTATTGTTCAGTCCTGCAATGTTGTTGGGTGGTATATTTTGTAAATAGGTCTGTTTACCTGGCCATAAACTTGCACAACCTGCACACTTGCTTCAAGGGACTTCACCTTATTTATTTGACTGGATAAATCAACAAGCAAGTATAATGCCTAATATATATATATATATATATATATATATATATATATATATATATATATATATATATATATATATATATATATATATATATATATATATATATATTTTCTGTGATTAGTAATATATGTAGTTCATGCAGATATTAAGGTACTGTTAAATACTTTGATTAAATTAGATTTTGAGCTTGTTATGTCAATGTTGTTATTTTGCAACATTGGGCAAGAGTGGTAGCAAAATTTGCCTGTGCACCTTACACATTAAATGAATGAACTATACTTCTCATTTGTTAGCAACATACTTTTCTGACCATTGTTGTCAGTGACAAAATAATATAATATAGATTTTTTAATGTCTTATTTGTTACCATTTTGAGTTTTATTCCACATTAAATGGTTATTACAGTAAATAATAAGTTCAAGTTGAATTAAAAAAATGAATGATTTCTTTAAGAATTTAAAATTATCTGTCATGCAATATTTAAAACTATAATTTAAAATATACTTAACTGGTCGTGTTTTCTTTTCTGGGCTTAACTTGTTTGCTTAAATGTGTGCTTGATGCATGGGGGCCAGGTGATAATGTTCTGGAATGTGGGGGCTATGCGTTCTATTATCATGATAAGTAGAGCACAATAAGCCATCAGACTATCTTGTTTGAAAACTGTGGAATGTGTAAATTCTGTGAATGTGTGATTTCTGCAAAATTGGTGAATTCTTTAAAATGTTTAAGTAAGATTGGGTTTGACTTGCATTGAGATTATTTAGCCTTGAAAATAATCAGTGTCTTTTTCTTCCATTTCAGGAAGCTACTAGACAGGTAAGGTCATAATTTTATAATGTATATGATGTCATTGATGCCATCCAAAATGGGAACAGAGACTTTGAGTTGGACACTGATACAAATGATAAAAAGTAATATAAAGATGAATGTGAACTGGAAAAGGAAAATGACCACTCGTTTTTGTTGACCCATCTGATGATTATGTGAACATCATACCAACAAAACCAGGCCATTCAAGAACACAGACCATGCTCTGTAACAGGTTTAGCTGTCTGAAAAAGGATTTTATCTGTCTCAACATTAATTTCTCTGATGAGGATATCACTAATACGGCAGTCTCCCATCATACACCACTGGAGTACTTCTGAAGGTTTGTGTAAGAAGATATGATCAAGGCTCTGACATCTAATACCAATGAGTACAGTTTTCAAAAGAAAAGAGCATTTATAAAATCATTATGAGACTATGGGGACTGAACATGGCTATGAACAGAGCTAGACATTGTAAATGCCAGTAATTAGTTTTGATTGAACATATCTTTATAATAAATATAATATTCATAAAAACATAACTTGTTGTCTGATTATTATTATTGTGTGATTATTTGTGTATGGATATATAGGCTGCTGTTATGGGGCTACATAAGCAGTATACCCTGCAAATAAACCCTTAGATCTTCTTTAGATTTGTTCAGACAGTTAGTAAAATCACTGAAATTCTGCTACCCCAAAGGTTCAACGTTGTAATATTACAACATTTCACTAAAAAAAAAAAAAAAAAAAAAAAAAAAATTCTCCTCTTTCCTACTACTTGCATGTGTGTTTGGCTCAGTGTTATTTTTTAGGATTACTGATAAACTAATATACTTTGATTTGTATTTGTTATCTATTTTAATTTTAGTTAAAGTTGGAATAATGTTTGTCATTTTATTAGTTTTTTAAAAAATTTTTATTTATGTCTGTATAGGTTTTTTATTAAGTTTTAGTTTTATTTAATTTTAGTCATTTTAGTACTTCAACAAACTAAATGGAAATGAAATAATATATATATATATATTGAATTTATAAATGTGTGTGTATATATATATATATATATATATATATATATATATATATATATATATATATATATGTATGTGTGTGTGGTTGTACATACACATATAGTTGTTTTTTTGGTGTTTGGCTTAGTGTTATGTTAGAATCATTATTATACTCTTATACCTTTTGTTCTTTAATATTTTTTAATTGTTTTTAGCTTTATTTATTTATTTATTTTTTCATTTAAATGTTAAGTTTGGAAATTTTGTTGTATGCATTAGCTTTTAGTTTTGGATCTGTTTCAGTTGTTTTAATACTACAATTGATTGCTTCTGTTGTCCTCATTTGTTAGTCGCTTTGGATAAAAGCGTCTGCTAAATAACTAAATTACTAAAATGACTAAAAAGGTACTAAAATATCAAAAATGTTAAAACTCATTTATTTCTGCATTAGAGGCATCTCACAACAATATATAAATGATGAAATATTTTTTTCACAGTTTTTTTTTCTAAATTTGAGTCTTACAGGGTTAAAAATGTTTGTAAAGACATTCACAATCCATCTGGAAGACTAATTTCAAGCATTTGAAATTATGGGAATCATAAATTCATTATGAGTTTCTATAACTGTCCTAGTAACATACCTAAGTGTGTATGAAAATGCATGTATATGCATGAGCATAAAGCACTGTTTCCATGGAGACGAGAATAGATGAGAATAGCATGACATCATTCATGTGACATTAAATATCCATTACTGGCAAAAATTGTGTGGACCATTCCTCGCTGGAAAATACAATTATGGTATATATTCATTATTTCTCTCACGAATAATGATCCAGCGCAAAAAAACGGAGAGATTTCTGAACAGAAAAGATTATTATCCCCGCATCCGTCTCTCATTCACCCCTCTCTGCCCATTCTGACATAATTGACTCTTGGGGCTCAATTATTCGCAGGGTTACCTGGGCAACGCTGCTCGCTGCATCTGCGGACCTCCTCCCCGCTGCCATCGCATGGCTGCCCCGTGACCGCCAGCCCCTGGCAAACGCGTACCCTCCGCTGCCAACCACCGTCACAGGACTTAGAACACCCACTCCACGGAGCCCAAGTGTTCCACTGTCCGTTAGCTGAAAGACAGATAAAGGGGTCAAACAAAATATTGCGAACACATAGAAAACGGGAAATATTTATTTATTAAAGTGTTTTACCACATTTTGCCTTTAGTACAGCTTCCAACCTTCTTAGAATAGATTCATATAACTTTTGAATAGTCTCCAATTTAATGTCATCTATCAGAACAATTACTAATTACTTCAGAAATGTTAGAGGTGGGATTGGCTTCTTACTCTTTTCTCCAAAACTGGCCACAATCATTTGATAATATCCAAGTCAGGTATTGAGATGGCCATGTTGGTTGAAGTTCAACTTGGTGCTCCAACTTGAACTTCAACCAACAGGGGGGGCAGTCGTGGCCTAATGGATAGAGAGTTGGGCTTGTAACCCGAAGGTCGTGGGTTCGAGTCTCGGGTCCGGCAGGGAATACCACGACTGAGGTGAGACCCTTGAGCAAGGCACCAAACCCCCAACTGCTCCCCAGGCGCCGCAGCATTGGCTGCCCACTGCTCCAGGTGTATGTTCACTACTGTGTGTATGCACTTGGATGGGTTAAATGCAGAGCACAAATTCCAAGTATGGGTTACCATACTTGGCCACACACCACTTCCCTTTCCCTTTCCCCAACTGCACAGATTTTATGATGATTTTCACATTTTAGCAGTGGTGTCTGTAATTAAAATTTTAGTGATTGCAGCTCTTTCATGGAAGTTGGCTTTGTAAAGTTCTCTATGGTCAGTTTTTGTGGAAACAGAGTCTGGACACAAACCTTCTAAGTGTTCACCCATTTGTTTTTGCCCATTATTCTTCTTTGCTGATGAAATCTTGACATGCTTTTTGTACATAGTCAAAAATATAAAGATTGTTGTTCTTAAAACATTAAACAGTTGGGCTGTTAAGGTTACAGACCCTCCTGCTCAAAAGGCTCCTATGATTTGCCCTTTTTGTCAATCTATCAAGTTTCATCCACGACTTGTGCTAAACACAGCTAAACTTAAAGGGATAGTTCACACAAAAATGAAAATTATGTCATTAATTACTAACCCTCATGTCATTCCAAACCTGTAAAAACTTTGTTCATCTTCAGAACACAAATTAAGATATTAAGCTCTGAGAGCTTTCTGACTCTGCATAGACAGCAACGCTACTACCAAGTTTAAAGCCCAGTATGTGTCTGCATCATCTAATTCTTTTCATTGTCTCTTAAATTCCATCTTTGAAGCTCGATACTGACATTGCACCTTTATGTGGATGTGCAATCTTAAAAGTTATTCGAGCCATCTTCTGTGAAAGCTAAAGAATTACGAAAAGTACAGTGCGGAACATTATAAAACACACTCGTTTGCAAAGGAGGGTTTGGCGCATTAAAAACCATCCAGTTTCTTGTCATGTTGGCATGCTCTAGAGGCCAGAGATGCAATAAAACTAGACTTTCGGCAGAATTCGCTCTTGATTTAATTAATAAAATCATTACCACGATACTCACAATGATCGGATATTTGTCTCTGCTTTATGAGCGTGAGGGTGCCCTACAACTGGGATAATAATTTTCCTCACTTTGCCAGTCCTGAAACACATTTTATGGTAAAGTTTTAAAAGGCTTCGGGATGTTTTATGGGCATCTAATGAACAAAGTAAAATATTGTTTCTTGGCATTGGAAAGGGAGAAATGAAAAAAGACAGATGTTGCCCTCAGCTGTGCTATAAATCATGTGTGTGAGAGAGGACATGTTCACCTGTAAACTAGCATTCACCTGTGCTGAATGTACACTAGTGTTCAAGGACACATTTACATTAACATTTAGACAATGTAGAGGCTGCAGGAATGTTACTTTGAAATCAATAAATATGGTCAAATCATATAAAAGCACTGGGAGATACAGTATTTGACCTCTACGTAGCTTCATAAAAAAGCCTTTAATCAAGCCACCTCAATAAAACCATCAAATAGTCCAGTTAAAAAAAGGCTTAATATCTGAACTTGTACAAGCATTCAAGCAAATAAATATTCTACCACTCAAAGGCAAAAATTTCTCACCCTTAGTCTATTTATTAACACATATTTAAAGCTTATCTTAATTGTAAATAGATAAATAGATTTGCATTTGCAAGTGCTTGCAATACAGAAGTCCATTTCCACCTTATAATATTTATAATCAAAAGGTCAATTTGACCATTTCACATCATTTTGACTTTATTTCTTGTAGTTTTGACTTTTCAATTTTCACCTCACATATCACAACAGCAAATCAATAGTTAAATATTGTACATGCAAGGAAAACATGTGATGCTAAAATATATTTACATATTGTACATTCAGCATTTAAATATATGTTAACATCACTGTTGGTTAAATTTTGAATGCTGAACATTTTATCAATGTATGTCAAATGAAACATGCAAATTTGGACCCTTTTTGATAGTTTTGTAAATGTCACATTGTGTGACTCAAAAATTATATTTTTTAATTAAAAATTAAAGATACTTGTAAAAAAATATTTATTTCTTGTAGTTTTGACTTTTTATCTCACTTTCACCTCATGTATCACAACTTCATGGTTAATATTTGCGAGGAAAATAAGACACGCAATGCAGCATTTAAATATTATGATACCGACATCACAGTTGGTTACGTTTTTGATCAATATAAATCAACTGAAATATATAGAAATAGCATATAGATATTTCAGATGTGAACACTAGAAAATAAATATTAATGTAACATTAAATTTTTACCAATCCTATGCTCTGTGGTTAGGTACATAAACAAAACATCTTCCATTTTAGCTTTGATGCTACATCATATTGCATCTCACCCTGTAAGCAGCTTCAAACTCACTGAGACTCTCTGTTATCATGAACCATGTAGAGCAAGAGTCTTACAGCTTACTAGCATCATGCTGAGGGGCCCCAGTGTGTTTTAAAGGACTACCTGCCAGGCATACTGAGTATGCGCTCTCAAGCGAGACCCACCACTATCAACACAGACTGTAGCTAATGCTCGACATACAGTATATACAAGAGATGTCTCGACTGTTGATAAGATGTCATACTGTAGTTAACCTGGGCTTCAAATTAATCAAAGTTTAATGGTCTTTTTTTTTTTTACATATCTGATGCTATATTATAAAATGTTAAGTTTTTCAGTAAGTAGTGCTGTCAAATGATTAATCGCGATTAATCGCATCCAAAATAAACGTTTTTGTTTACAAAATATATACGTATGTACTGTGTATATTTATTATGTATATAAATACACACATATACGGTATATATTTGGAAAATATTTACATGTATTTACATGTATCTATTTATATTCACATAATTTATATTATATAAAAATATGTTTAATATATAAACATAACATATTTTTCTTAGATATATACATGCATGTGTTTATTTATATATACATAATAAAAATACACAGTACACACACATATATTATGTAAACAAAAACTTTTAATTTGGATGCGATTAATTGCGATTAATCGTTTGACAGCACTTTTAGTAAGTACAGACATATTTTTAGCAAATACACAAATGTGAAAATCATAGCTACCTACAATGCCTATAACCTTCATTGATGATAATGTTTTAAACTTCTGAAGTAAAACTTACTTTTTTGTTAGTTGAGAAATGTCACATGGTGTGACACAAAACCGAAATGATATTTTTGGATTAAAAATCTATAATATTTGTTAAAAATAAGTTATTTATCCTACTGGAAAAATTCTATTGGTTTTTGGTCAAAAGAACTAGGGTGATGCTAACTTACAGGATGGACTACAAAAATATGTAATCACTGCAGCGCTCTATAATAAACATGTTCATCAAAAAATTCATGGGGTCATTAAAACTGCCCTACTGCTAAAAGATATTTCTCCTTTTTTCTATTTGGATATCCCAGAGAGAAAACTACTTTAAAAATACTGAGTGAAAAATATATACCTAAATTTCCCTTTGAGTTAATGAGATGTAGAAGGAACCTGAGTCGTACCTGTGCAATCAGGGTTGGAGCATTCTCTGCTCTCCGCCCAGTGTCCTCTGCACTCAGATCCCCCATGAGCAGCCGCTGAGCACTGCCTCTTCCGCTGTTGCGTTCCATTGGCACAGGTCACCGAACAATCGCTCCACGCACTCCACTCCTGCCACTGCCCGTCCACTGTGGGCGCCCATGCAGAACGCAAAAACAGCATCCCAAATGGAGAAGAGAAAATATTGCAGCGAGAAGAGAGAAGAAAGTTTCTTGAGCTGGGTTTGGAACATTTAGGTTCAGCATCTTCTGATTAAGATGAAATTACCTGCCATATTACATGCAATTACTGGGCAGCAAGTGGTACAAAATAGAATTGCAACCATTTGTTTGGTCTTACTTAGCATAACACCTACTCAAATAATAGAGCATGTTGCTTGCAACAGGTCATGGGTTTGATTCCCAGAGAATGCATTAACTATTAAAATGTATACCTTTTAGTGCAAGTGGCTGTGGGTAAAAGCTTCTGCCATATGCATAAATGTAAATGTTCGAAAACATTAGTGGTGCTTAAGTATTTCATTTGCATGGGTGCAATTACTTTTCTATGCAATGGTGCATATGATTTTGGACAATAAAATTGGTAAACTAGCACCCATTCAGAACAACCTTATAGCAACATGCTAAAAATGAAAATGAACACCTAAGCAATCACAAAACACCCACAACATTCTTGCATCATAGTGATACCTTTTGCTCTGGCAAGAACCATTCATATTTGTTCTATAGAAATGCAATAATAGTACCTGGAATTCTGTTTGAAACAGAAATGACACATTTCACCTTTCAAGGTTAACTTTCTCATATAGGGAACGTTTGCTTCTATGTAATTTCTGCTAGTACTGAAAAATTCAAAATGATTTGAACACGAGTACTTCAATTAGAATGTAACCAGGATCAGGACAGATATGATATATGAAACAGAGAGAGAGAGAAAGAAAAAAAGATTGCATACATTTGTAATTAGGGCTACTGTCAGCCTGAATAACCCCATTAGCCCCAGGGAAAGAGGTAATAATACTGCCCGAGTGCCTTAGATAGCTCACAAACTAGCCAACATGACCCAGTAAAAGCTACTCCTATAGTGAATATTCTGAGCTTGTGATTCATTCCACTCTCAATCCTGAAGAAATTTGTTGAAAACAGTGGAGGCTTTTTATCACACGTGAGCTCTGAGGTCAACTTTAAAAGACCAAAATATGCAAGCCAGAATTTGGCAACAGCACAAGCTCTGGGTGAGCTGATGCTACAAAACACAACACAGAGGTGTAAAGAGGGGCTAATTGCTTCTTTTTTTGCTGAATGGTACGAGACTTTTAAAGCATGAGACCAACAAAGCTAACCAAGATTAGACAATCTGTTACAGTACTTACCCATCTACAGTGTATAGAAACTCTTACGTGGCTATCATTCACAGGCAATTGTGCTTATGTGATTTTTACTTCAGCTCTATGGAAGACTGAGTCTGAAATGGTGTTTCTCTCAGCCTTGCGGGTTTTATTGCACGCCACACGTGGCTGCTTTCAACATGCCAAGAAGCCTTGTGAGCGCATCCATTCCCTCTCTGTCCCACGTAATAAACTATTCCGTAATTGATCCTGTAATTTTCCACTGCTGGCAACTGCTGCTTACTCCCCAGAGCCACCTCCATGTGAGATGAGCTTTGATTCTTTATAGATGGGATCAAACATTGAGGGGCTTCCATGTCAGGCCTAATTCCACCAAATCATTCTCAGAGGACGGCAGCTCACAACCGCATCCAAATTAGTAGAGTGGTCTTCAATTTACAACAAAATTGATTAAGGTTAGAGAATGGCTAGAAAAGCAAGAGGCTCAGGGGACAGACGGAGGCATCAGATTCGGAAAAGAGAAAGAATGACTCAGTAGAGAAGAGAGATGAGATGAGAAAAGAAAAGAAGAAAAGACAAAGCAAAGACAAAGAGAAGAAACAAGGCTAGAAAAGATGTGAGACAAGAAGAGAAAAGATGAGATGATAGGAGATATGAGATAAGAATAGTAAACGAAAGAAGAGAAGAGAAGAGAAGAGAAGAGAAGAGAAGAGAAGAGAAGAGAAGAGAAGAGAAGAGTAAAGGAGACAATAGAGAAGAAGAGCACAGACAAGATGTGACAAAATGAAGAGAAAAGATGAGAAGAAACAAGAAAATGAGTACAGACAAGAAGAGATGACAAGAGAAGAGACAAGACAAGAAAAGCACAGATGAGAGAAGAAGAGAAAAGATGAGATGATAGGTTATTTGAGATAAGAATAGAAAACGAAAAAGAAGAGAAGAGACTAGGAAATATGAGACGAGTCAAGAAGAGAGGACAGCAAAACAACAAAAACGAAGAAACAAGAGGAAAAATGAAGACAACAAAGGAGAAGAGCACAGATGAGATGAGACGAAATGAGGAAAGATAAGAAGAGAAAAGATGAGAAGAGACAAGAAAATAAGTACAGAAGAGATGAGACAAGAAGAAAAGACAAAACAAGAAAAGCACAGATGAGACAAGAAGAGCAAAGATGAGACAAGAAAAAATAGGAGATATGAGACAAGACAAGAAGAGAGGACAAGAAAAGAGTACAGAGCAAAACAGAAAAGTGGAGATAAAAGAGGGAAAGGAGACAACAGAAGAAAAGAAAACAGACAAGATGAGATGAGCAAAGATGAAACAGAATAGAAGATGAGAAGAGACAAAAAGAGTGAAAGAGAATAGATGAGAATAATACAGAATGGAACAGCAAGTTAGAGGAGACAAGAGGAGAAAAGGAAACAAGAGAACAGACAAGGTGTGGCAAGATGAGACATGAGGCACAACCTGATATTGCCGAGTGTCACGTGTGGGTCAACATCTTTGTTGACCCCGGAACAACATTGTGATTAACCAATCAGATTTCAAGAACCAGTTTATAATTTTTGTGAAGTTTAGGATTACAATCAGTGTTTGGTGCCTGTACATCAGTGTAATTCATCTATCAGTTCCTCTGATTTTAGGGATTACTCATGGGTAAGGTTAGGTTTAGGTGTAAGAATATGGTTAAGATTATATTTTTGGATTAAAATGTTGTTCCAGGGTCAAGAAAATATGTTGACCCAGGAACATGTCTAACTCGGCAATATCAGGACGTGCAGACATGAGGATGGGAGAAAGCAGTGCATCTGAAGCACACAAACCTGGGCAGAGGGCAATGTTGCAGAGTTTGCTCTGGGTCTCAGGTCCCTCACACGCTCTTCCTCCGTGCTGGGGTGGAGTGCACATCCGAGCGCGGGTGCGATGACCCCGCCCACAGGTGAAAGAGCAGAGGCTCCACGGAGACCACTCTTCCCACACACCGTGCACTGCCAACAGAGGACAAGAGTTAAGACACATACACACCGCTCATGGCACGCACGCACACCCCCACACGCAGCCTCATTCAAATGCAGCAGTGAAACACCTCCAGCACCAACTCAGCCAGCCTGTTTATCAACAGCTGTTACACAGCCGCAATGAATCAAAACAACTGCATCATTTCCCCTTTTCTTTACAATTTACCTTTCCCAATCCCATACCACTCCACCTCCATCCCGAGCACCACGGCTGATGACATTCTTTTGTCTTAGCGTGATGAAAGACGCGCTGGGAGGGCTGCCACAGCCACGCTGAATTCGTCTCGGCTCTCTTAGCGTACTTATCAAAGTCCCAGGTGTGCGTTCTGCGTGCGCACTCACTGGGGCTTAATCCAGTCATCAGTGTCAAGACTGCTGGGCACCGTTTCCCCTCCAAACGTCAAATCCCCCTCTCTAATGCTCTTACTGTATAATGAAAACTCCAATCCCACTTAAAGAGCATTAATTAAAAACAAACTCTCATTGAAGCACTCATGGAAAGCCGGCCTTTGCAAAAACCAGCTCAATGACTTTGCCATTAACAGGAAGCTCTTTTACTTGCAGTTGAACTCTCATCTATAAGGAGATAAAAGGTGATGTCACCGAACAAATGCCATTCTTTTTACTTGTATTTAAAGGTATACAGATGGACTAGATGAGTAGTTTTCAACAAGTGGGTTCTAAATGCTACCTATATAATTGTGCAGTTGGAATAGCAAAATAAATAGGTTTATTAAAAAGTGTGTTTTGTTGTCTACAAAGTCCATACATAAAGTTCTACAGTATTCTTGTGCAATTTTTTTGAAGCTAGCTACACTATCAAAGAAATTAATACTTTTATTCAGCAAAGATGCTTAATATTTTTGACCTCCACTGAAATATTAAGCAGCACAAGTTTTCAACATTGATAATAATAATAATAAATGTCACTTGAGAATCAAATCAGCATACTATAATGATTTCTGAAGGATCATGTGACACTGAAGACTGGAATAATGGCTAGTGAAAATTCAGCTTTGTCATCACAGAAATTCTAAACATTCTAAAATATTATAATAGAAAACATTCATTTTTAATTGTGATAATATTTCACAATAATACTGATTTTACTGTACTTTTAATCAATAAATGCAGCCTTGATGAGCATAAGAGACTTATTTTATAACATATTTCCAAAAAAAAAAAAAAAAAAAAAAAAAAAAAATATATATATATATATATATATATATATATATATATATATATATATATATATATATATATATTATTTTGGTTTATTTTACTATATCAAAATGCTTTCCTTTAAGTACGTTTTTGTTCACTTTTATGTACTGTGTTGGATCGCCACTTGATATTCAATGTAAAAAAAAAAAAAAAAAAAAAAAAAACAGCAGCAAAAACCAGTTGAGACATTTCAAATAAATTGACCCATTTTTCAACCCCTCATAAAACCAGTGCACTGTTTGATTTGTCTCAAAAGATGTCCAGAGGGGAACATGGATTAGCTTGGATGAGTTACGTCTTTATTTTGAACTGTTCTTTATATGCAGCTGAATATATAAACTTTCCCAAACAATAAAACACATACTGTAGCGTGAAAGCCTTGTGTACTAGTACATATTCCCCTAATGCTTTTATTTTGCCACATAACACAGTAAAATGATGTAAATAAGGGTTGCCCTCAAAAGAAAAAGCAATGTTGTGCTCAATTAGGCTGCTTTCCAAGCCAGTCCAGAGGGGGAATAAATGGTTTTATTTGAGCATTCAAGAGACATGGTGGTCTTATTTCCATTCCCTTAAGCTCTGGTCTAGCCTTATGTCATTTATATGTGCCTCCAAGACTTTTTCAACACCAAACTGATCTGAGAAGCTTTTTTGAGTTGGTTTTGAGAAATTCTGTACTCAATGGCAAATGTGAACACCATTAACATTGCAAAGCAGCTCCATTAACATTGCTTAAATTTATGTTCTGGAAAGTTAATTAATAACATACATAAATTCTTTCCTTGACTGTAAGCAAAAAGTGAAATTTCATAGCTGTTTTAAAGAGGCTTAGTTATATTTATATAGCATGCTCAAAGTTTACTGTTTATAAATCAAATTATTAAAGCTAACAATGATGATTTCACTATCAACAACAATTTCCACACTTATATCTAGCATGTGTGTCAGTGAGATATGCCTGTATATTTTTCATGGTGTAAGGAAAAGCTGTACACTGTGTTCCAAGTTATTATGCAAGTGATATATCAGTAGGATTTCGGTACAATAAAGAGTCAGATTTTTGTTTGTGTTGTTTTTCACATCTTTTTAGTTAACTGGTATCAATCTCAGACAGGTTTGTTCAATAGTTTGCGAGTTCTTCTTAGGTAAATGGAAACCCTACTTAAAGAGGTTGTTCCACATTATTAAGCCAGTCACAGTTCTCATGAAATATGGTGAGGAAGAAAGATCTTTCTGAAGATGAAAAGTATGAAACAATGCAATGTCTTGCAAAAGGCATTAAAACAAAGAATATTTCGCGAAAGCAAATAGAAATTATTGAACTGTCAAAAGATTTGTGAGTGACTTAGAGCACAGAAGATCTTGGTGAGATAAAGATTTATTAAGGAAAGTTTTTTGTCAAACAAATGAACTGTATTGTAATACCAGCTGTAAAAAAGCCACTGCTGAGCAGCAAACAGGTGTTTGAAGCTACTGGAGTCTCAAGATCCTCTTCATGCAGACTGGTAGTTGTGTGTAAAGCTGTGTTTCAGTCACTGCTAACCAAACCTCACAAAGAGAAACATGCACAGTGGCTGTAGAAATACATTTTCAAACTGTTTAGCACCATGGTATTTATGCAGCATGGCAAAGTGTGTTGTCCTGCATGAAAATCCTTTTATTTCTGAGCACTATTCTTCATTTTATACCACAGCAGAATATGGTCAGTTACGAACGCCACATATCTTGCAAAAGTCATTTTTACACTCTAAAATGACCTTACATCTCACTTCCCAATATTCCAACCCAAATCATCACTCACCGCCTCGTTGCTGATGTTGCAGTCTCATCGGAACAGGATGGCCATTCATCAACTATCAGAAATCCATTTATCTGGACCATCCATTGTACTGCAACATTCGTAAGTGAATAAAACTATTTAAAAACAAGTCTTCATGTGTTTCTACAGCTACTGTGCAGGTTTCTCTTTGTGAGGTTTGGTTAGCAGTGACTGAAACGCAGCTTTACACACAACTGCCAGTCTGCATGGAGAGGATCTTGAGACTCCAGTAGCTTCAAACACCTGTTTGCTGCTCAGCAGTGGCTATTTTACAGCTAGTATTACAATACAGTTCATTTGTTTGACAGAAACGTTCCTTAATAAATCTTTATCTGACCAAGATCTTTTGTGCTCTAAGTCACTCACAAATCTTTTGACAGTTCAATAATTTACATTTGCTTTACGCAAAATAATGTTTGTGTTGATGCCTTTTGCAAGACATTGCATTGTTTCATACTTTTCATCTTCAGAAAGATCTTTTTTCCTCACCATATTTCATGAGAAGTGTGACTTGCTTAATAATGTGGAACGACCTCTTTAAGTAAGGTTTCCATTTACCTAAGAAGAACTGGCAAACTATTGAACAAACCTGTCTGAGATTGATACCAGTTATATAAAAAGATGTGAAAAACCACACAAACAAAAATCTGACTCTTTATTGTACCAAAATTCTATTGATATGTCACTTGCATAATAATTTGGAACGCAGTGTATATCTATAATGCTGTGTAAACCACATATAAAAAGTCTTAAAAGAGCTGAATTGCCATTTTAAGAGCTAATGGTGTAAACAAAACAAGTCTCTTTTCATGCCCTTTTACTTAAAATAAAAATCCAGTTAGCTTGTGACATAAGTTTAATGCTGCTGAGGTAACATGTAAACAGCATTAATTTACCAATACCTAAAGCCCTAAAAGAGCTGAACTGCATTTTCAGAGCTTGTGATGAAGGGAAAAAACAACAAACCTCTTTTCACGCCCTTTTACTTGAAATAAAAATTTGGTTAGCCGGTGAAAGCAAGTTCAACGGTGCTGAAGTATCATTGAGCCCAACTCCATTAAGATGGCACCTCCGAAAATGATGATTAAAGGTCGATACCGCCATTAATTAAAGATTTTAAAGCAAGAGGGTAATTCAGGTCGTTTTTCTGCCCACAGGGGGATAGATTAGTCTTTTACCCTTTCTTCTACATTTTTTTTCTGCAAGCACCAACAAACACTCTTCTGACAAGGTTCGCTTTGTGTTTGATTAAGGTTTGTGTTGGAGTTGTATAAAACGCTCGGCTAAGTCATACGTTGAGAAGAGGGACATGAAAAGAGTGACAAAAGAAAGAGAAAATTGAAGGAGCAACATAAAACAAACACATGACAAGATGAATGACCAAATACACAAGTGGAAAAATCAGAGCAGATACAAAGATAACTAATAATTATGAAAATAATAATAATAATACATTTAACATAAAAAAGCAATAAAAGCAAATAAACAAATAATGACAGCAATTTTCTGCCCTGAATGATGAAAGATACAGATTCTGAAGGACAGTCCAGTGTCTGTGACTAACACTACCTGGGCAGGGGGCAGTGTTATTGCACACCCTGGATTCTCTTAAAGGGCCGCTGCAGTGTGATCCGTAAGGTGAGACACATGTTCTTGTTCGCACCTGCGACCCTTGACCGCATGTAACTGAGCAAGAGCTCCACTGGGACCACTCCTCAGCACCAGGGTCACCTGTAGGAGAAGGGTGACACCAGTTAAAAGCAGTAATATGGTCATGTGACACCCCGAGGGGGTGGAGCCAGTAGGAGCAGGAGGGGCCTCACTAAGTTACACACTAAGAAGCCACAGTATATTTTAAAGGCTCCAAGAGAAATTGGGATGAGCTCAAAATGAGCATCAATTCTTATGTATTGGATATGATCCTGCCTGAATGACTTTCAGGGCTCAGTTGTCCCGGAGCAGAGACGCCCGGTCCTGCTCATAGAGATCTACTTTTCTGCAGAGTTTAGTGCAAACACACATATCAACAGCCAGGCTGCGTCCAAAACTGGAAAAATGCTAACATCCTGTCTACTAAGTTTTAATTTAATCAGAAATGGTCTGAATAGTTCACTCAAAAATGAGTCTTCATTTACCCACCGTCATGTCATTTCAAATCTCTATGACTTTTTTATATTTTAAAGAATGTTTTAGCCACTTTTGTCCATAAAATGAAAGTTAGTGCAGTTCAGAACAACTCTTGATATTACTGACTTTCACTGTATGGACAAAAAATTAATAAATAACAGGCATTTTTCAAAATATCTTCTTTTAGGTTCCACAGAAGAAAGTCGTTCAGGTTTGAAATGACATGAGGGTAATAACTGATAACGGAAGTTTCATTTTTGGGTGAACTGTCCCTAATTATTTCTCTCAATCCTCTGTGTGCGGTTGCTCAGAGGAATAAAAATGATGTCTGACAGAGCAACTGAAAGTTTAGTTTATAAATATAATTCATAACTTATGGTGATATAGTTTAAAACTTAATAACTTTTGATTCCATTTCAGCTGAGAAATAAGCATTAAATATTCAATAGATTATCTCTAAGCTCACTTGAATTTGTTCTAGATCATAAGACATGACATTATGGTGTGGTTTCAAACCGGTTTCCTTAGGAAGTACCTTCATACGGACACTGACTGACTGGAAAGCAAGACATCTGGCTTTGGATTCAGACACAGCTAAACTCTGCAGGAAGGAAGATTTCCAGGAGCACAAATGAGCAAACCGGTTCTGGTATGGCCCATATATGATACTGGCATTAAATATAATACAATCTACAAATATATTGAAAGATTACATTGACAGATCACAATAAAAACCTTCAAAATCCTGATTTATGAATGATTAATACATGTATGCATATTCAAAGCAGGATCATATCCATTTTACTGTGTGGCCACAAAATAGATATCATAATGGGAGCTTTTATTATATTAGCATCCTAAAAATACTAAGGTTTAACTTCATATTTATATTTTAAAATCATGCATGCAACCAATTAGATGAAATAAACTGAAAGGAAAAAGGCAAACAAAACTAATAGATGAAATATATAAAATATGATCAACTATGCAGAATGCATGCAACATGGCTTCTAAAAGTTAGAGAATGATCTTTGATGAGAGTTAGTTTTCTACTAACTACAGCTGCACAGAAGAACAGACCTCTGGCCCTCAGTCTAGACTGTGCTTCACTCTTTTAGATCTCAGATCTCCTGGATTTATGCTAAAGTTTCTTGTGTCTTTGAAGCGAAATCAATTAGAATTGGAGATTGTCGAGAAAAAAGGGAATGGCTTGCGTTTCCCCCAGCATATTCAGCAGATCACAGCAATTTTCGGTAGCGCTGGTCACATTTGAGAATCACTTGATGGAAGAACTTTCTATGTCGAATCCAAACAATCAACGCTGTTAGAAGTTCCATCTGATTATGGTTCTGAGCTGGAAACATTATGATTTAGCAACTGTAATGTCAATTCAATCACTGGCATTCTTTGCTGGCATTAGAATATATGATTGCTAAATAAAGTTGTTATAATTGTTGGTTTAAAAGCATACGCTGCTTTCTGGCAAACACATAGAGCTTAGCTTTGTGTTTTATAGCTGTTCACTAAATACTGCACTCTGGATCGCCTGTAATTCCCAATGAGCAATTGCATGGCCAGACCAAGCACTAATAAGACATTTGATTTTCAGAGATTTTGACACTGCCAAACATTTAATAAGCAAGAAAACTGTCTCCCTAAAAGCACATGTTATCAATATCCACAATATAACAATTGCCATGTGATGCTGAATAAAGGGATAGTATGCGAAGGATAAAGCTGAACTTAAACATTTAATGTTTTAATATTAATCAACAAATAATTGATATCATTAAGTTTGATTTATTTTTATTATTTTGAAGTCAAGTCTCGTTAAAATAGTTCAGTTAAAGTCTAATGAGCATTAAATAATTTAGGCTTATATGCTCAAAATGTATGCAACTTTCTGGTTGCTTGTACACTCAAGATTGGTTTGTTTGTACTAACTTCCAGAGATTCTACTGGCAATGACCTTAGGTACATATGGGCAATTTCCTCTGCCATTCTCAGAGATTAGATTAGATTGAAAGGTGGATCAACTCTGGATGAAGTGGTACAACAACTCAGACAATCTGAAAATGAAAAACTAAATGCAGGATGAATGACATTCTGTTCAGATTTTCATTTATAAATGGAAATAAATAAACACAAAAGACTGATTGGAATGGAAACAAGGTTGTTAAGGTTTAGTGACTGCAATGATTTGCAACTTAAACGATATTAAGTGCTACACAAATGTCACAAATATACAAAAAGGTGCAAAACTTAAAATAAGATGGCTGCTTAACGTCCCTCCCCATAATAGCTACAGATCATGTTCATGCAGGAAACAAATAAAATCAAAATAGAAAATCTGAGAAATTAAAGCAAAGGAAAAGAAAGGGAAACATCTTCAAGTATCTACAGGCCTTGTTTTCTGGCACTTTAAAAGGTAATATATCAGGGTTATTTCACTTCTAAACAGCTGGATAACCACAAATGTTTATTGTTAAATGATAACCATTTAACTGTCATTTAATTAATCTCTGTTTTAACAAGTTTGGGTTAAATTTATTGCTTTTAGTGGTTAAAAAAGTCATAAAAACTGTCAAAAACAAATAGAAACCAGAAGCCCAATTGTGCATGGTGACAGTTTGCAGAAATGGCCAATTGTGATGTTTTTCCTCAACGTATTAACAAAGTGGAAGAGGGACAAAAAAATAAATATGATAAATAAACATTGTCACTTAAAGGTGCAGTACAGAAGATAGCATGCAAGTGACTTAAGATGAAAATTAAGTTTAGTTTACATAGGAAAGGAAAGAAGCATAACTATTGTATTACCAGTTTGTGCCATAAATTTAGCAGATTCATCTCGCTCCTGTAGGCCCTTTGTGTCATGTACTGATCTTGGCCGCTGACTTTTTACAGTATGTTCTCCGATCATTCCATATTCTAGGGACAGAATAGAGGTTCATGAAAACTAGGCTTTGATACAAAATCTTCAGAAAGAGAGAGAGAAAAGGGAAAAAAAGAGCTTAGCACAATTCTGGAACGTAGAGGTGGCTCGCAGTACATGGCTTTAAAACAAAATAAAAGTATATCACACATGGACAGCTTTATTTAACTTGTCACTCTTGTCTTTTAACTTTAGCCTTTCTAGGAAAGCAAAGAACAGTGCACAGAACGGTTTATCAGTGGTGAGCTGGGAGTATTAATTGAGCTTAGAAGCACAGCTATGACACATAGAAACACATGCAAAATCAACTTACATTGGCTTTTTAACAAGATGTTGAATTAACCTCCACCCCTCCCTTCCCAAAAACAAACCAAAAAAGAAAGGATAAAAAAGAGAAAGGAAAATGTGTAAGCCATTGGAAAGCCACAGAGGAAGGAAGGGGGGTGGCGAGGGAAGGGGGGTGTCATGGACATGCTAGATTGATCCACAGTGCCTGCAACAGATCCAGGCTTTTGGAATAATTAGTTAGTTAAGAGCCAGAATTAGTAAAGGAATTATGTGCTGTTATATCTAACAGAATATCAAAAGATGAATTATCTCGCAATTGTACGCTAAGCTGTGTATCACTCGTTTTGGATTAATTGCTTTCTTTTCAGCACAACAATATGGCTAATTTCTCTTTGTTCTTATCATAATCAATTAATTCATTAAAACTGTTTTGTCAGAAACAAATACAGTGTCCTGATTCGAAAAGCCTCGCTGCGAGCGTAATTGTTTCCCCTCTATGAGTTGCTTTTTGAAACTTCCTTCTATTTTTACTTGTCTCAATCCATGTATAAAACATCTTTAGGGAGTTGCCGTCTTGTTTTCAATGCATGTTTCATAGATGGAGTTGAAACAGATCAAAAGCAATAAGACACAGCCATGCTTCCATTGCTAATTGGGAATTACTTCATTGATGTGAGAGGTAAAAGAAGATACAACGTCTTTTACTTCAAGTTGAACACCATAAGAACAGAAACCTTGATGTTACAACAGCGAGAAGCAAAGGTTTGAGGTGAAAGGCTGTGTATTTAAAAGCTACACTGAGTATAATGCAGTTATGGAAGACTTCAGGCCTGCGGCTGCAAGAGCCATTTGGTCATACACATGTTTATGGCTCTGTCCTTGACCCAGGTGGGCCCAGAGCACTTCCCCACTCCCTTTCTGCTTTCTCCAGTACAACTTAAAAAAAAAAAAAGCAAACAAATTCAAAGCACTGCCTTGTCCATGCCCACAGAACATAACATACTGTATAAATTATAGCAATGACACACTGCAACATAAGTCACAAAAACATTGTTAGAGTGGGTGGTAAGGGGCTGTCCCCAAGCAACACATTTTTATTTCTCTGACACAATGCCACACTGGAACTGCATTTGAAGATGTTACAAGTGGGAATGTGTGTAGAGATAATAAATAAGGAATTTTATACATTTTTCTTCTTCAGTCCTGGCATGTTCATCCAAAAATTTAATTTTGCTGAAAATGTTGCTGAAAAAAGATGTAAATGAGTTTGATTCTTCATTGGAATAGATCTGGAGAAATTTAGCATTACATCACTTGCTCACTAATGGATCCTCTGCAGTGAATGGCTGACAAACAGCTGATCCTCAAAGAGCTGATGAAACAGCACAATATTCTGCATGACTCCAGTCTATCAATTAACATCTTGTGATCCAAAAAGCTGCGTGTTTATAATAAATCCATCATTAAGATGTTTTTAACTTCAAACCATTGCTTCCAGCTAAAATACAAGTCCTCTATCCATTATACAGCTTTCTCCAGTGAAAAAGTCATCTTGTCTAATCAGGAGAGAAATGTGCACAGATCAAGAATTGTTTACAAGGGAAAACAGCCCAAAACATCTCTAGACAAATATGTGGGTGGATTTTGATGTAACAGGACAACAGTGTATGGATTTTTTTTCACTGGAGAAAACGTAATTATGGGTTGTAGACTCGTATTTTGTCCAGAAGCAACGCTTTAAGTTAATACACCTTAATGATGGATATGTTTTTTACAAAAACGCAGCTTTTTACCTCTCAAGACATTAACTGATGGATTAGATTATTAAAATGTTTTAATCAACTGTTTGGACTATCTCACCCAAAAATGAACATTCAGTCATCATTTAATCATGTTATTCCAAACCCATATGACTTTTTCTTCTTCTGTGGAACACAAAAGGTTAAAATTTAAAGAATACCATTGCTGTGCTGTCAAGCTGTGAAATGAAAAAAGCATCATAAAAGTAACATAAAAGTGGTCCATACATCTCCTGTGCTATATATTCTAAGTCGTCTGAAGTTTTCTGATAGCTTTGTGTGAAGAACTGACTTAAATTTGAGTTATTTCTCACTGAAAATCATAACCTCTGCTAGCTCTCAAATCAAATATGACACCTTCAGTCACAGGGTCAAGAAATCTTGATGTCACTGGGTGCAACAAGGGAAGCACGTGCAAAATCATTTTTGGGTGAAGTATTGCTTTAATATGAGAACAACATGATAGTTTCACAATTACTATTTTTGTCTAGTAGAAATTAGTCAATAAACAAACAAGTAAGCATAGAAAATAATGGATAACAACTTACACCATAAGTGCAACACAATCTCAAACGTTACTAAATGATTTGGTCAGATTCATGTTTACACACTGATGAATTAAGAGATTTGAAGAATACTTTTTGGTTTTTGATTTGTTCTGGTGGCTGCAAGACTTTTTCATCATATATCATAGCAGACGTAACTATAATTTTACAATATAACAGGAAATTGAAAATAGCTCTTAAGGCAATCTAAAAATTCTGTCATCATTCACTCACCCTCATCTCTTTCCAAACCTGTATGACTTACTTTCTTCTGTGAAACACAAAATGAAATCAATGGTTTCCAATACTATTTTGGACCCTTCAAAATATCCTCTTTTGTGTTTCACAAAAGAAAGTCACACAGGTTTGGAATGACATGAGTGTGAGTAAATCATGACAAAACTTTCATTTTTGAGTGAACTGTCCTTTTAACACCAGGATACTTTTGTACCTTTGATAACTGAATCTTCATTTTCTCAGCTGAAAAGACCAGTATGGTCATCAGTATATACTTTGGGATTGCTGGTGCTCTCATTAATTAGCTTATTAACTTCCACAGTTATCCAAAAAACAAGCCAGTCTGGATTATACTGGTCTTTTCAGCAGAGATTACAAAATATCTTTTGGGACACAAGCAATATACTTCGGTATCAGAGAGAACGCATCACTGTCGTCAGAAAGAGACACTCCCATTAGAGACAGTAAGTTATATCAGGCTACATTGATTGAGTCTCAATTGTTCAATGGAAGAATAACAAACTCTCTACAGACCTAATGAATCCTTTAGCATCACTTCTACAATAGAACGTTTCCATGGAAACAGCGAGTCAGAGAAAGAGAGGGGGAGAAAATTTAAAAAAAAGTTAAAATAACTATTTAAAAAGGGATTCATTAGTGTAGATTCATGGTATTTTGCTTTCCGTCAGCAAACAGTTATAAGTCAGTGAAATGTCAAGTAAAATGATGCTAATAGTCCTTCACATATCACTTACGTGGATGATTAGCAGTATTTTAATAGAGCTTGTTATTTAATGTTAACACTCTTTCGCTAAATTTTAAATCACAAGTACAAATAAATCAAAGCCTACATGCATTATTCATCATTAGGATTGAGAGCTGTGTTGCAGTTATAGTGAAATGTTTATTTTCATTTTAATTCATTTCAATTGCAAGATTTCAAGATCTATGTTATCTATACTTTTCCAGACCAACTAAAGGGTCACATGACTTCATGTGTCACCTATGAGTACTGCCATACATTTAAAGATTAAAAAGATTCATAATACGTATCTGTTTGGAGATCAAGTGAGGACAGCTTTTGTAACATTTTTGTGAGTTTACAGTGAGCACAGCTGAGGTCAGGGGTCAAAATCATGGAGCTTAAACCACAAATATCTCCCCAACTGATGAAGAGCTCATCAAACACGTCCCCAACATCACTGAACAAGAGGTGCTGCTGAAATCTGTAATCAAGGCAGCTGTGAGGTTTGAAGTGTGAAGAATACTGTGAAGAATATGGAGCTCTTTAGTCGGTGTGACCGCGCATGAGACCTTTGCTCTGAGAGAGTCCATCTGTTAGACAGAACGGTTCACTACAAATAACGGTGTTTCAAATATGGGCACCTTTTGACCCTGTTGAAATGACTCTCTAAAAAACATTCTTTTCACATTCTCACTATTATTTATTTAGTCTAGTAACAGTGGATAAACGTGTCATAAAAGAATTTTTTCTTTTTTGCCCTCCTGCAAAGCCATCATTCATTTTGTGGTGGAAATTACTTTTCTTTTTTTTAATTAAATTGCTAACTCTTTGTCTCGCTAAGAATTTCATAGCTAGTGTTCTGTGTCCTAAAATGATTTTTTTTTCACACTTTTTGCATGATTTGTCAAAACCACAGCTTCACAACAAATGACACATAGTAAAAAATCTGTTCACAAGTGATATTTACTTTTCCTTTGTTGTCTTCACACCTCACATTTCTCATATTTCATCTCAAGATGTCCTTTACTGACACTGCTGTCTCCTTGGTAACCAAGTATAACTTTTGAAAAGACTAACTTTTAAATTATGAAAAGTTAAAACTGGTTCATTGTTGGATTACAAACGGACAGTCATAATTTGGGAAAATATGCATTTTCACCAAAAAAAAAACAAAAAAACAAAAAAAAAAGATATAATACTTGTATATATAATTTTTTTTTTTGAAAATGCATATTTTTCCAAAATATGACTGTCCTTTCGTAACACACACACACTTTTTTTGTGAAAATGCATATTATATTTTCCCAAAAGATGACTGTCGTTTCATATATGCTACTTTACAATTCTTTCTTTCTTTTTTTTTTTTACAAAATTTTACCCTTGTCCCAAAACATATGTATATATAAACATATTATATATATTTTACATATATATAAACATATTTGCATCACAGGAATAAATTACATTTTAAAAATATTTAAACAGAAAACAGTTATTTAACTGTATATCTATAAATCTGCAAGATTTACAATAATAAACAAGTATATACAGGTGTATCTCAAATTAGAATGTCGTGGAAAAGTTCATTTATTTCAGTAATTCAACTCAAATTGTGAAACTCTTGTATTAAATAAATTCAATGCACACAGACTGAAGTACTTTAAGTCTTTGGTTCTTTTAATTGTGATGATTTTGGCTCACATTTAACAAAAACCCACCAATTCACTCTCTCAACAAATTAGAATATTTCATAAGACCAAAAAAAAAAAAAAAAAAAAAACATTTTTAGTGAATTGTTGGCGTTCTGGAAAGTATGTTCATTTACTGTATATGTACTCAATACTTGGTAGGGGCTCCTTTTGCTTTAATTACTGCCTCAATTCGGCGTGACATGGAGGTGATCAGTTTGTGGCACTGCTGAGGTGGTATGGAAGCCCAGGTTTCTTTAACAGTGGCCTTCAGCTCATCTGCATTTTTTGGTCTCTTGTTTCTCATTTTCCTCTTGACAATACCCCATAGATTCTCTATGGGGTTCAGGTCTGGTGAGTTTGCTGGCCAGTCAAGCACACCAACACCATGGTCATTTAACTAACTTTTGGTGCTTTTGGCAGTGTGGGCAGGTGCCAAATCCTGCTGGAAAATGAAATCAGCATCTTTAAAAAGCTGGTCAGCAGAAGGAAGCATGAAGTGCTCCAAAATTTCTTGGTAAACGGGTGCAGTGACTTTGGTTTTCAAAAAACACAATGGACCAACACCAGCAGATGACATTGCACCCCAAATCATCACAGACTGTAGAAACTTAACACTGGACTTCAAGCAACTTGGGCTATGAGCTTCTCCACCCTTCCTCCAGACTCTAGGACCTTGGTTTCCAAATGAAATACAAAACTTGCTCCCATCTGAAAAGAGGACTTTGGACCACTGGGCAACAGTCCAGTTCTTCTTCTCCTTAGCCCAGGTAAGACGCCTCTGACGTTGCCTGTGGTTCAGGAGTGGCTTAACAAGAGGAATACGACAACTGTAGCCAAATTCCTTGACACGTCTGTGTGTGGTGGCTCTTGATGCCTTGACCCCAGCCTCAGTCCATTCCTTGTGAAGTTCACACAAATTCTTGAATCAATTTTGCTTGACAATCCTCATAAGGCTGCGGTTCTCTCGGTTGGTTGTGCATCTTTTTCTTCCAAACTTTTACCTTCCACTCAACTTTCTGTTAACATGCTTGGATACAGCACTCTGTGAACAGCCAGCTTCTTTGGCAACGAATGTTTGTGGCTTACCCTCCTTGTGAAGGGTGTCAATGATTGTCTTCTGGACAACTGTCAGATCAGCATTCTTCCCCATGATTGTGTAGCCTAGTGAACCAAACCGAGAGACCATTTTGAAGGCTCAGGAAACCTGTGCAGGTGTTTTGAGTTGATTAGCTGATTGGCATGTCACTATATTCTAATTTGTTGAGATAGTGAATTGGTGGGTTTTTGTTAAATGTGAACCAAAATCATCATAATTAAAAGAACCAAAGCCTTAAACTACTTCAGTCTGTGTGCACTGAATTTATTTAATACACGAGTTTCACAATTTGAGTTGAATTACTGAAATAAATGAACTTTTCTTCTTTCTTCTTTTTTTTTCGACATTCTAATTTATTGAGATGCACCTGTATATATCGTGACGAGTCGGCTGCCTCTCCCTTATTATCAGCAGCACCCCGTCCCTTAATCGCCGCCCTTCACCAGGCTCCCGACGGGAGTGGGTGTGTGAGAGAGGAGGGGCGCTGAAACAGCCAGGTCTGGCGGCGTGTGATGAGGCGCACCTGAAGGGAATGGAGCCTCATCACCTCCGCTGTTAAATGCCGAGCGCGCCTCTCCTCTGGAGACCGGTCTCTTCCATGTGCATGCACGCTGGTGTCCTTGTGGGTTCAGGAAGGGTGCGTAGAGGGATTCCCGCGCCGCCAGAGACGTGAGCCGCTGGACCCGTTATACGGCTGACGGGCCAGGATGCCGGGCGGTTCATCCCCGCAAGCACCGTGGGCTAAAGGAGGTCGAAGTCGCTGGATGAACCCACGGACCCGAGTGGGGAGCGCGTGCGGCCGCCGGACTCCGCCCCTTACCTGGACCCTTTCTTCTCGAACACTGCCCCTCCTTCACGAACCCTGCAGCACGATGAGGACACCAGATCCCATCTTCATTTTGGACACTTTATTTCCTTTGGACACTTTATTTTATTATTTCTGTTTAATAAAAGACTCTCCGAGGCCTGATGCCACATCCACTGTGTCTGTCGTTTGCTCCTCCCGCCACTATATATCTATATATATTTTTGTTTTCTTGTTTATTATTGTAAATCTAGGTCATAGAAATAAAAGATGAATGCAGAATGAAATCTTCAGAGACAGTTTTGATGTGACCTTCATATAACTCTACTAGTTTTAATAGAAATCAAGAGCTTGAGATATAAGTGCCAATAGTTGAAGAAACAAACACCATTACAGCCTTAGCACAGTTATTACTTGCATGCCTCTTTATTTATTTATTTTTTATGCTTGTTTGGTGGAACCTGTGTGCTGCTTTTGCCTTGATATACAGAAGTGCAAAGCTCTCGAGGTCTTGAACTACCAAGAAAAAACATCCTGTGAGATGATGCACGGCCACAAAAAAAAAAAAAAAAAAAAGAACAGTCCTCGCTTGATTTATGGTTCAAGAAAACTCAGCTGCAGCTACCACTGTCCTTTGTTCCATCGGAGGTTCAGTACGGGTGGCCCACAGCAGCTGTGGTGATCAAACATGAACCAGAGGCACGAAGCTCAGCCCAAATGTTCAACGACTTCTGATGCTGGAACAGCAAGAATTTTGTGCCATCTTCCAAAGTAGCTACTCATGATAGATGGCATCCATGTTATCTTTATTACAGTCCAAGCAGACAGCTATCTATGTGCTGGCCCTCTATCCACGCTAGATGGGAATGGATAGCTCTGCTCTTTACTTTGACAATGACTTGAAAAATAAGGGACATGCTGTCTAAAGGGATTCACCCCGAGTGATTCAGATTCCAGCTCACCTTCTGTGCCGTAGCTAAAGAGCAGCTAATTTATAAGTAATCTTGTTCTGACTTTAAAAAAAAAAAAAAGAAAAAAGAGCTGCTGTTCTATCCAAACACCCAGAATGAGAGAAACTGGATGAGGTGGGGAGAGAAAAGCAAGCAGGGGATGAAAAAGATACATGCATAAAAGCCTCCAGATCCATTCCCAGTGTCATACATGAAGAAGAAACATACATATTCAAAGCACAGAAAGCCTTTTAAATTATGATGATGTTGAAATCCTGCATAAAATGAGGGAAGTGATGAATGTTCACACACGATAATGATCCAGAGAGAGGGAGAGTGTCGGTTGGATGTTTCAAAAGGTTGCTTCTGCACTCTGTAATCTTGCAAAACACACCGAAAGCTCTTGCTATTGAGAATACGCTATGTGAATGGTTTTCCTAGGGCGAGAAGTGCTTAACGGCAGTCCGGAGGCATAACAAGGGAACTTGTGAAATTCAATGAAGTCCATTATTCTATGAAATATTTACTGACAATATGGTTACGGCTACAAACAGTGACAGCACAGACGTGGCTACATAACTTATTCTTGTACTAAGACAAATTTATGCATAATACACTTGACAACAATACAAGTCTGAATTTGATCTTGGACTCTGTAACTCAGTGTCCTTTTTATAATTATGATTTTACCTCACAGCTGTTATGTTGATTTACTGTGAGAAGAGGGCAGCCATAGTCGTTAAAATTCATGATTTCTCTGGGTGAGCGAAATAAGCACAAAATTTCCCATGAAAAAGAAAAAAATCTATTTAATATCTGAATTGTCTCTCCCAGGGAACAATGAGATAATGAGATTAAATTGAGAGCAAATTGAGATGTTTGTTGAAATACATATCAATAGTCATATTTTTTCACCAAATTATGGTAAAACCAAATCATTTGAATTACAGTATGCCACATGGTTTTTACAGCTCTACAGTTTTGCTCTATGGTCTCCTGGTCTCATTTATTTGTCTGAAGAATTTATAGAAGAAACATCAGTGATCAAAATTGATACTTAACAACTGAAACATAAATCTGTAGCGCCGTGACAGAACAATACCATTTTCCATATGGGGAACATGAAAAGGAAAGCCAGCTCAACACCATCCACACCTCCTAACAGGTACACCGTAAAAATATAAAAATAAACAATAATAATAAAAAATAAAATTACATTAAATTAATAAATAAGAAATACAAGAAAATAAATTCATAAAACCTAAAAATTTGTGTAAAAAATATAATTGAATATGATGAATCAGGTACACCATAAAAAAATAAATAAAATAAAATAGATAAATAAAAAAATAATTAAATGAAATAAAATAAATAATAAAATGAAATAAAATAAAATAGTTAGAAAACCTAAAAATATGTGTAATATAATTTAATTTAATATGACTGAAAGATTGTCAGAATACCCAAAAATGGTGTCCAAAACAAAAATTAACCAAATCAGATACACTGTTTAAAATAAAATGAAATAAAATAAAATAAAATAAAATAAAATAGTAATTTGATGGAGCTGTACAGTGGCACAGTTATTACTGCACACATTACTTAATGTAAAGAGGAGGTGAGAAATTATGATAAAATTTTCCTTCTGAAGTTCCAACAGGATAATATTTAATAATGCATGTAAACATGCCAACATAATTGAGCAAAACCAGCGGGCAACTTCAGCGCTATCACTACTACACACATCATATGCAACTCTCATAGTAGGCGTTTCTCAAAGAGAAACACACTCATGTCAGGCTTGAGGGGGAGGTGTGAGACATGGCCAATGTCATCGAAGTTTCCATTCAAAAAGCAGCGGCTTCTATTTTACATCAATAGACTGCTAATAAGATTAGCATTAGCTCCAACAAGCATTTCAAACCAACACTTCAAATGCCTCTACAGTAAGTGGCTGTAAAGGAGGAGGTTGATGCACTGTGAGAACTTATACATGCGATTCATTTATTTACATTTATTCAGTTTGTCAGACTGCATCAGGGTTTGTTGGAAAATCGTACCAGACTGCTTAAACAAGACATGACAAATGCAGATTGAGCATGTTCAGTCAGTGAAAACAGGGTTTGTTTAAAACACGATGATTCAACAAAACCCAACAACTGTTAGATGTTGGCGTTTGAGGGAGCGCGATAGCTGTAGAAGTTGTAGCTTCTTTCTAAGGTAATTGAAAAAAAAAAAACCTTTTGGTGATGTAAACTTTGCTGTTTTATACTAGAAGGGATTTCCCTAAGTTTCAGCAATTCAGAAAGTGCTGATAGGTGCCTTAAAATTTTGCTGAAATGAATTCTCGGCTTGTGCCGGCGGCCTTGTGCATAATCAAACCTTCTCCCCGTCAGAAAATACAACTGATTGCCCACTGTCTAGGTTGTAGGTCTTGCTTATAGGTTTATTTATTTTTAATGGCCTACCGCAAAAATAAACCTCTCTCTAAAGGAACTATTTTGTCTATACCGCAGCGTACGGGAGGCATGTCAACGCGGAGAAAAGGGAAACGTTTGTGTTCCAGCATCTAACTCAGATTAAAAGCAGCCAGATGGGAAGACAGAGATTTATCAACGCCTTACAGAACCTTTCGAAGCTGTGCCTCATACATCACTTTCAGTTCTTTCAAGACGAGCAATTTACCCTCCCACCCCGTCACAAATCTCGCACCGTGGAACCACCACCACCACCACCACAGACAGAAACAAACCTCCTTTCTGACAGGTTAACCCAGAACGCACCTGAAATTACTTAATGGCCAATGAATCATGACGAGAACGGCTCTTTTAGAAACAGGTCTGCACCTTTTTCCTTTGCTTGTCGTTGTACATTATACTGTACTTTCAAAGTTTCTGAAAGATTTCAGGCCTCTTTTGCGGTGAGCAATTGTGCTCGGCCTTGATTTAAGTGGAAAAGCTTTTTCAAAATAACTCAGCGATTCTTTTCGAAAGGGTTACAGCACAAGGTGGGAGGACAGTTTTTTCTGACTGGAACTGTCCGCCCACTGCCCTCGCTGTTGGCAATCACATTCAATTCAGCCTAAATGCTTGCTGTATAGAGCTGATGCTCCACACTGGGGACACGGGGATTTAAGCCAAATAAGCGAGCCGAAATACAATCGTTACAAAACTGCTGCAGCGAGGAGATGAGATTCATGGTTGCTCGAAAGATTTCTCAAGGCGTCAAAATCGAGAATATTTCAGTACAGGCCAACTGCTAAAAAAAAGCAGCAAAACGAGCAGCATTAATTGCAGTCTAAGGGAGTGTCACGCAATGATCCATTACGTTCAGCTTATCATGTGAATATTTCATTCAGCCAATGATAATAACAGTAATAAAGCATATGGGCACAGATCGCAGACCTTCTGTCGAGGAGGGAGGTGAGAGAAATCATGAGGTTCAAATGACAAATGGCCTGCCAGTCAACAAACCCTGTGTCCTCATATTGTTTCAATATAACACTGACACGCAGTTTCCTCCAAGCACACAGACCTTTGAAAAACTCTTTTAAAGCACAGATCCACGCTCAGGCTTGCTTCCAAAACCTAGCGAGCTGCCTGCCGCCTACATAGGAAGCTGCCTTATAAGACAACATCCTAGAATGAAATATAATGCTTTGTAGGTCAAAAAATAGAACGTGCAGTCAGACCTGGGTAGTAACTGATTACATGTAATCTGGATTATGTAATCAGATTCCAAAAAAATTAAGTATTAACTTTTTAAAATTTTAGACTACAGTTACTTTTTTATTGATTACATGTTATTATGATTACATAATAGCAATAAATTATCCATAATTTATTGATTCCCTCTAATTCCTCTTTTTCATCTTTTAAATGTTCTTTTCTAAAATAGCCTACTGCTTATTCATTCAGAAAGTCTTCCAGTTTTGTGGATGTTCACCCAAAGACCAGTCATTAGTCAGATGGCTACACAGAATTTGACCACTGGGTTTACAAAAACATTGCATCAACTACTGATGAACACATTAATTTTTATTTGAATTATCATTTGGTTATTTAACAATGTATTATTCTTTAGAGGGCTTTTGTTTTTCAAACACTTTTACAAGTAAATGCACAAATTCACGTCATTTCTTATTTACATCATATATTTTTATGATTGAATTAATTATTAGCTTTTCTTTGAACTAACAAACACCATGCAGTTCATTTACGAACCTTAATTTGGGAAACCTTGATGTAACGTAAGGTTTAATGCACTTCATGTTGTTAATTACAACGAATGGAATATATTTTCTTATTCTCTGTATTTTTATATCAATATTAAATTCAATTCAAGTTTCAGTTGAAGTTTATTTGTATAGTGCTTTTCACGATACAGATCGTTGCAAAGCAGCTTTACAGAAAATTATAAGTTTCTACATTATATTTAGGAGTAGGTTATTAGTGGTTCAGAGAAAATCATGCAGTTAGTTAAATTACATGTAATCAAACAGACGATGAACAGACGCTTAAATGCAAGGATTATAGGTTGCGATTAAACTTAAAGCAAATTTTGGTTTTGTATGTTCCAGGTTTAGCATCATCTAAGGTCCTCTGGGGGGATGGCATCATCTCATCTCAGGTGTTCGGGGGAGTACAAGTATATAGTACAAGATTATCCTATTTAAATCAATAAACAAAGTTAGGTGATAAATGAGTTTGGTCAAAAGTAATCTAAATGTAATCAAAAAGTAGTCTTATTATAGTACCTAAAATGTGTAATGTAATATATTGTGTCACTAACTACAATTTTTTTCATGTAATTTGGAATCAGTAACAAACTACAATTTGTAAGTAATCTACCCAGCTCTTTATGCAGACTCAAATTGATTTCAATTAAGCTTTCAATTAGCATTTTGCTCAGACAATTGTGTGATATTTTAATAAGCATTAAAGAAGATAGCTCACATTGTGTAAAATAGTCAATAATTCAAAATCAATAATTTTTGGTATTGAAAGAATTATAGGTCTAAATATATTTACAATAAAAGCTTCTTTCAGTGCATCCACTAGCCTACTGTTCAAGAGTTTGGGGTCAGTAAAAATTTTTTAATTTTTTTTTTATTTTTTAAAGAAATTACTATTTTTATTTAGCAAGAATGTATGAAATTAATCAATAGTGAAAGTAAAGACATTTCAAATAAAAGTTGTCTTTTTAAAATGTTCTGTTTATCAAAAATCCTGAAAAATATGTTAATTGGTCAGCAATTATTTTATTGTTTGAAGCAATAGCTCACCCAAAATTAAAAACAAATTGACTCACCCTCAAAACAAAAACTGTTTAATACACTTGAGACACAAAAACTGAATTTCTGAAGAATGCTAGACACTATTTTCCACACAATAAAGTCTTTTTCTCCACAGAAGCTCTGAAACAGACTACAAATCAGAACTGTATGGACTAAAAATTGCATGTCAGCAGAAGACTTTCAGTGAATGACATCTTTTTCAATTTATTTCTCACATAAAGCTATCATACGCCTTCAGAAGGCTTGGAATATAGTGTATAAATTGTTAAAAGTACTACTTTTTTATGATACATTTCAGAGCTGACCAATTCAATCCTCTTTCACTTACAAAGAAAATAGCAGCTAGAATGTAACATTTCTGTTCTACAGAAGAAAGAAAATCATAAGTGGGGTGAGTAAATGATAGTATTTTCATTTGTAGGTGAACTATCCCTTTAAGTGAAGTGTCCAGTAATCCTCTAACCCACTTCACACACAGCTGACACTTTAGGCAGAACTTTATCTTACTATCTCTCCAGGAGTGAAACATACTGCTTGAGTGCTCTGATAGTCAAGGAAGCGGACTGTCTGATGTGTGTAACCTTGCATGAAATGAGTCTCCTCTTTCCTGCCCACCCCAGTCTCCAACAACCCTGATCTGAGCTAGTCATCTCATCACATAACTCTCTCCAGTATGCGGCTCGTAAGAGGTTCCACGCAACGGCAAAAAGTTCCCCACTTTGAAGCGATGAAAAGCCACATCTCGACCTTTCTGTGTAAGCTGGGTGCATTCTGGCATACGCTTTGAAGCACGATGGCAACATCAATCCGAGATGGCTCGCAGTTTTTTTTAGCCTTCACAGAGAAAGGGATGGAGTTGATTGCTAAGAGCGCTGGCTGAACCAAAATGTTGTTTTGTTTGGATGATGAAAGCCGTGTTACGTGTAACGTCAATTTCAGAGGAGTGTATTATCAGCATAATCTGGTGAATCAAGCATGTAATTGTTAAAGCCTCTTTTTACAGAATGCCGCATCCTCCTTAACTCAGATTTTATACAGCACACTGGGCATTATAATGATTTTGGCCAGAGTGACGTAAAAGATAGGCCCTGTTTCATAGCTCACTGACTTTACATTTCCAATATCAGATCTGTGTATGTCCCATGCTCAGCTTACAGCGAAATCATTTTTATATCACTCATGACCAACAAGTCACACACACACAGTCTCAGCAGGGAGGCAGTAAAATATGCCCCAAACTCGCCCATTTGTGTTTCTGGAGTTAACAGCAGATTACTAAAGCAAAGTAGTTTGAGTGTTGATCCATTTGTGTAAGAATTAGGAATGTCAATAAAATTCATGGTGACTGGATCTAAAATCACATACTGAGTAGGTACTACATTTGAATGTGAACTTTGCAACTGTTAAAAAATGCTTTCTATATAGTATAAATATCTATACAGTATAAATAATGGCAATGTGAATGAAATTCAGACGTACTACATCCGCCATGCTGTTACTGTCACGTGACCTACCAACTTACTAAGCGCTATTCACAAATCCTCTCCCGTGGCATGATGGGATAATAAAGCATCCATCGAATGCACACTTCAGAATTTCATCGGAAGTGTTGGGTCATCCAGGTACCTTTCACTCACTGTTTTTCAAATACTATGAATTCGGACGTACTACTCTATTGCTGTACTGTTTTTTGCACACTATATAGCAGGAAAGTATTCAATTTTGGACGCAGTGAGAATCTCCCCCTTTGAAAGTGCTTGTCCTCCTTGAAATATAAGAAATGAAAATGTAATACATAAAATAACTTGTTAAAAAACTTTTTTTTCTGTCCAAATAAATAGATATATATTAATAAATATGCATATAATTATGCATAGATCAATTATGTATTCATGAAAGGAGATCACAACTTTTTATTAGCTTTTTACCAGCATCCAAATATGTAAAAAAGCAGACCATTAACTGTCATTACAAAAAAAAGAAGACCTTTAAAATGTAATGTGCAGTTTGTGTTGGCCATCATTAAAAAAAAGAGGAATAAATAAAAATAATTACAGACAGGCAGCATTCATAAAAGAGAAAGAAATTCCACAGGAAAAAATAAGGCAAGTATTATTTAAGGCAAAATGTGCTGTTTAGTTTGAGGTAGAAATCAATAAAAATATAATGGCGATAATTTTAAAAAATAATAACGGCATGCATCAATAAATTAAAAAAAAAAAGAAGAGAAAAAGTTTGGAGTCAGTTTGTCAGTTCAGTTTGGAGTCCATTCAGGGATCCAAACCTGCTTAAAAATTCAGAATGATCTCATCTGGCAGTACCACATACAGCACCTAGATGGCACTCTCATGTTGTCTATGCCGTGCTGCTGAAGGAGCCCTGTTGCTGAGAGAGACACACACATGATCTTGAATATACACACACCCACACACAGTTCAGACCACCCAATGCCAGTTCCGTCACAGACTGCCTGGGAGAGCCGTGGCCCGATTCTGTTTTTCTGACAAAATAAACAAGTGCATTTGAATGCAGCCCACCGGTACTTACAGCCTAATGCACGTCAATGAGGCAATAAGCTGCAGCGCAAATACGCGGCTTTCAGTATTTTCATTTCTCCTCACTTAGATGCCTAAAACATTCACACAAAATAAATCAGCCAGATTTATTATAGACGGAGCTCATGAAAGCGCAATGGAAGCATTAAAGTGGCTCAATATATCCGCAGCCCAGGCAACTGCTTGGGATTATGTTTAAATGTCATGATACCATTATGTAGCCTGTGAATTCTCAGACTAGTTTTCATCAAAATACTAATCTGTGCCATCGAATCACATTAACAAAGGATTCTTTGAAAAGTTGGTATGTCATAAAAAGATAAAATGTTAGGTAAAATGGAAAAAAACACCTTCAGACAGCATATGGATAACACAGCTTTGACAACAGGCCTGTGCGTTGCTCAAAATTGCAGTCACATATCTCTTTCCATTAATATTTTTCCTCTATTCAAGCTGCAGTTTTATAGATAAAATAAAATGAGATCTGTTGTTACTGGGCCGTATTGAACTGTTTTTCTGTTTGTGAAAGGTGCATGCATTGTGCTCAGGCAGTTTATTGATGTTGAGCAGTGACTGAGCTTGTAAGATCAGCTTGCTAATGGTAGTGATCGCAAAAGAGCCGAATGTTAAGAAGATTATGCATGAGAGAAGCATAAATTATCTCTTATGTAACAAGAAATTCATAATAGGTTCATTTCACTTAGCATTCTTCAAATACGATTCCAGACATTTTTGGTCACAAAGTAAAAACGTATCCTGTGCAAAGTGAATTGGCTAAAGTTATGTTTTCTTTAGCATACTGTATTCACATGTATTATCTACATTGAGGAAATCAAAACCATAACTTTGTCATTGCTAATGATATGATCTACAAGCTATAGAAGATACGATGTCATGATGCCAATTCCTGAAGCTGTTATAGTCTAATATTTATGCAGAAAACAGCTATAGTTTAATTGTTCACAGATTTTTGGGATTTGCAATCTCAGGTTTCACTGCTTCATTTGACATTCTCATTCCTTCACAAAATGCCACCTCACCTCTCTTGCTTGTGAATATCGCACAACATATTTTCTCGGTTAGCTACTGCGATACAAAATGGTGCATTGTGGGTAACAGTCTGCGAGGGCATCCACAAATGCAACCTGCAGTTTCTGAACCTCCCACAGAATCTGATCAGCTGTGAGTGACTGTTTTGCACAGCAAATGAAGGCTTTATGTGATTTTGAGCTCTGAAAACACTGAATGTATAAAAATCCGCAAAAATATACCATGCCCTTTATCATAGTTCAACAAAACAAGACAGAGCTTTCAATCTCTCTCTCTGCATTATTTAAGCTTGCTGTTGAATCATTGGATGAAGATATTGCACTACTGTCAAGATGAAAAGAACAAGATACCAAAAGATGCATATATATTTGATAGGCGTAACTTTTATCTGCACAACTAGTGAACAAGAGTTAAGCATGCATGAATCATTTAATGTACGAGCTGATTACTACTTAATTTACAATCGATATAGCAAATAGTCCATGCATAATTGCTGGTCGTCTGCCCAACTTGCATAACTCCAATCGACACTGATGAGGGATAATTTTCAGGCTGTGTCTCATTCCATTGTCTACTGTAGCTCCCTATAATGTGAATCAGTATATCATGAACATAAATTTACTAGCAAGTGCATTAATGCACTAAACACTGAACCACTGATGCCTCAATTACCTGGACACCATGGCTGTAATCCTTTCACTAAATTGGGTTTTAAATTATGAATATAATTTTTTTAACAGAAACAGAAAAAAAAAAAAAAAAATTAATACACATAGTATGACAAATACTAGTAATAGTAATACATTTAACATTGAGGACACTTCTGTCTCATTCCCACTTATTTATTTAATTAATTAACTTTTTTTATTCTATTTATATTCTGAAACGTACACCACCGTTCAAAAGTTGAAGTCAGTTTTTAAAATGTTTTTAGAAAGAAGTCTCTTATGCCCACCAAGGCTGCATTTATTTGATAAAAATTACAGTAAAACAGTAATGATGTGAAATATTATTGCAATTTAAAATAACTTTTCAGCAGCCATTACTCCAGTCTTCAGAGTCACATGATCCTTCAGAAATCATTCTAATATGCTGATTTGCTGCACAAAAACATTTATTTTATAAATGCTGACAACAGTTGCACTGCTTAATTATTTTTGTGAGAACTGTGATACTTTCTTTCTTTCTTTTAGAATTTTTGTTGACTAAAATTTCCATTTATTTGAAATAGAAATCATTTGCAGCATTGTAAAGTCTGACATACTTTTGAATGTTAATTTACATTTAGTTTAACTAAAAATATCTAAATATCCTTAAAACAAGCCAAGTACATTTTTAATCAATTCAAAAGCATGATATATTGTTTCCAAAAACCAAATTTGAATTGAATGTATTTTTCTCACCCTATTGGCAGAAAGTATAACTCTGACAAACTGTAGTGGGTAGGTTTATGTGAGGTTAAACAATTAAATGCTTTGGTGACCACTAGAGAATTAATAACAAGTTGATTTTCCAGCACCGAACTGATCTTTTGATTGACACATCAAGAAATATTCACTGTCTTCTCCAGTAACGTCACAGACTTCAAGGGACAGGCTGGAGGAACTTGGCATAAGCCACTAGCAAATCAACCATTTCAAGCCCTTAATATTCCTTAATAGCCACTGCCAAGACCAAAGAGTCCATGCCAAGAGCTGCATCTGTCATGTGAAAAACATGCCACATTTTTTTTTACCACCTAGACTTTAAAAAAATCAAAAGCATCCCTTGTGGCTTTGAGTTATGAGCATGGATGTACAGATCTTAAAAAGCGGCCGTTAGAAAGAGTGCCTACAGAATGGACAGACAGAAAGCCCCCATTTAATGGACCCGGCTTGTGCACTCAGAATAAAGGCCTCTGTAATGGCCACACACTATTATAAGAGCACAATTCCTAAAGTACCCTGACTGATGGAACTCCCATAACTCATAGTCCCACTGCAGTGCTGCTCCTGTCACCTGCATTACACTGGCAAATTTCAACAATCGCTGACCACCGTTCTTGATCTAGCAGACAAAGAGAACATTTTTTCATATGCACGAGGCAGCTATGAGGAAGATGTCCAGTGCCAGACTCGCCTTGGCTCATTGATAAAGCTCATGTTAAGGCAAATATGCTTTACTCAATCTATAATTCAAAGAGATGCTAGAGACAAGGGCAAAGAACATTGGGAAGACAGCCGTGAGAGCCTCCCTGGCCATAATGTGCGGATGCAAATTCATTAGAGCGGACAATATCACACTTAAGCACATACAAAGGTCATTAAAACGCTTTTCTTATTATTATCTAAGTTGAAAACAGTTTGGAAACTTCAATACTTTTTTCCATGATTCTTTGATGAATATAAAGTTAAAAAAACAGAATTTATTTGACACATTATAAATGTGTACATTTTGATCAATTGAATGTTTCCTTGCTCAATAAAAGTATTTATTTCTTCTCCTTTCTATTTAAATCTTACTTACATAAAATCAGCATATAAAATATTTCTAAACGATCATGTGACACTGAAGGCTGAAGTAATGGCTGCTGAGAATTCATTTAAAAAATATTAAAATAGAAAACACTTCTTTAAAATGTAATAATATTACTGTTTTACTGTATTTTTGATCATAAGAGACTTCTTTCAAAAACATTAAAATATCTATATTCAAAATTATTCCAATTAATTAAAACTCTTGACTGGCAGTATAAGCTAAGAGTCAATTATAGCTTGCATTTTGAAATTTCATGAATTTTAATAATGCAATGCTCATTATTATGGCAAAAAAAAAAGTAACTAGATTTTTGTAAAACATTACTATTTAGTAGTGCCACTAACAAAGGTTTCTCTAATTCTGAGGATTATATTCCATTCTGATTGTCTGTGCCATGTTTTGGTTAATATTTATTTGGCTGAAAGAAACTAATGGTGAGTTATCATTAGAGCTATTAAGATTATTACCCCTGGAAACAATGGAATCATATTCAATCTTTGCAGCAATTAAAAAAGCAACATTAAAAACAGCACGCATGTTTTTCAGATCATTACTTTCATTAGAAAATAAACATCTTCAATTGACAACAGGAATAGGTGAAAATATTAAATTGCTACCATTTTGAAACAAAAATGACCCACATTATTGACCAGTTTCATTAAAAAGCTTTGTTTCTCATTAATGGCGTTACTGCTAAAACATAATCTGTAACCTCTGGAAGAAAGACAGCTAAATATGAGGTTGATGTAAATTGTCTGTGATGTGAACTTTCAGAAGTTGCTCAGTTGTAAAATACCAGTCTGTTAGCATTCACCAAAGTCATCTTCTGATAAATTGAATCCCACCCAGAGAGGAATGTCTGTGATTGCAGCATGTTATTTTTTCACAACAGTTCTAATTTATTTTGACCTTCGTTGAATACCATAACTACGGGTAAATCTGCCATTACGCTGCCTGGTGCACTTTCATTATGCAATTTGATCTTTTTTCCAACTTGGTAGAAACACTTGGTTGGCGTATGACTGGTATCCCATCCCATTTGCAGAATAAACAGAATTAAATCACTTAAAATTACTGTAGTAGCAGTGTGACATATGATATATTGAGAGATTTTGTAATGTTTCTGAAAGAGGTCTCTCCTAAGGATGCATTATTTCATCAAAAATACACTAAAGATAAAATAGTAAAATATATATATTTTTTTACTAAGTTTTCTATTTTAATATTTTTTTTTAATGCGCAAATTATTCCTGTAATGGCAAAGCTGAGTTTTCAGCAGCCATAACGCTAGTCTTCAATGTCACATGATCCTTCAGAAATCAGTGCATATGTTGATTACAATGGGTTTTATGATGAATTCAGAGCATGTGACCTTCCCTAAAGCCCACATTCAAACAATAATTATTTTGTGTTCCATAGAACACAGAAAGTCCTACAGTTTTAAAACAACATGAAGGTGAATAAATGATGACAGAATTGTCATTTTGTAAAATGACAGATACTCCAATCTCAACCAAACCAGTACATGAAATCAGACTCATATTAATACATGCAACTGAAATATATCTAATTCTATATATGAATAGTGTTGCATGTTGCAATAAGCAATGGAAATTAGCACAGACGTAACATAACATATAGGTCTGTTTGCCTAGAGGGGTTACTTAGATTTGCCATTGCTATGTTAACAGTGCAGATATTTCAGGAGTGTGTGTGTGTGTGTGTATCCATAGGTTTATGGACAAACACAAAGTGACTCATGTAGCCACTATGAGCTATGCAGCTCCAGCTGAAAACAGCAATACTCTAGAGTTATTAAAATTCTATCAGTGCTGCTTTCACTCCTACCCCAAACGCACACACAGTCAGACACACACACCTTGCACGAATCAGCAGGACATGAAATATTCACTCCGTGGCTTTCTAGGACATATTTCTATGATGTACAAATAAGGTGCCATGCAAGAGACGACTTGTTTTAATACCTATAGCAATTTCTTATTGAATAAATTCACAAGGTTAAATGATTTTGTGTCATCTTGCTTCTGAATGCGGTTGTAGAGATCTCAACAGACAGTGACACATGAAGCTCACGATAACAACAACCGCTCGGGTTGCACCATCCTCACAGAAACAGTACCAGTGAAACAACATCACTGCAAGCATCCGATTTATTCATGTATCCTAATAAGGATCTGACACCCGCAACGTCTCCCAGACACACCGGGAGCTGAACGTCCTGCTAAGAAAGCACACAGACAGCTGGCGGAGTAGGACAGACGGTTCACAATACTGTCCGTTTTCTTAAATAGGTCACTGTTGATGAGGAATATTCTGCAACATCCAGACGGTCATTCCCTGACACTTATAATCTTCCTGACCGTGTCGAAGCTCACATGACCATCAGATATGTTACAGGGTTTACTGATATCTGTGGACCTATGTAATCTCCTAAAGTCTGCATTACAAAATGAATATGACAGTCCAGTGATGCATACAGAGTAACGGGGAAAAAAACAATGCTTTCAGCTGTTTCCAAGCATCCCTCATGGCACGCAGTCCAGGACTGCTTTTAGCGTGGCTTTTGTAAATGAAGCATGAAATGGCTTATCAATGATGGACTCCTTGTTCTAAAGAGCCACGGAGGCAGCCAAGAATAGCGGCACTATTGAAAATTAATTGTTTCTTAATGCATACCGTTGCCGACGCCCACCGTTGCAAAGTTAAGCCTCGTTAATGTGTGCAATTAACCGTCCAACATTCTCTGCTGGTCACAAGTTGTTAGTGAGATGTATGGAAACGCTTATCATTTTACACACTTCATCCTGCAGTGTTTTGACATGGCATGAGAAAAAGAGCAAATATGGAGTGACCAGGGTTGGGTGAAATTCAGAATTTAAGAATTCAGCTCCTTTGCAATTCATAAGTGGGAATTTGAATTGAATTGGCCATGACCCACAGGATGGTGAACTGGTATGAGAGGAAGTTCATTTTACTGAATTCATTACAGCCACACAGGAATTTCATTAGTCAAACACAAGATTTGAAACAAAATATTAATAATTTTTTGCAACAAAACATGAATAAAGATTTGAGTAATTATGCTTACTTATTGGCTGATATACTGAATATTTTATTTTCATGACTGATTAGCCAATTTGAACTGAGTTCAAAATTTAAACAAATTAAAGACCTTTATTTATTTACAAATATAAATATTAACATGAAAATTTAATTATATATTGATGTTTGGTAAACTAGAACTAAACTTAACTAGAAAATTAACCACATTTTCATTATGGTCGGTAAAATAAAAATACATTATTTTAGTCTTTATGATATATCTGTATCTTAATTTTAAAGAAAAGGTATTATATGCATTGCTTATATGTGTGCCTCATGTAAGGGCCTAATGAAAATAGATAGATAGATAGATAGATAGATAGATAGATAGATAGATAGATAGATAGATAGATAGATAGATAGATAGATAGATAGATAGATAGATAGATAGATAGATAGATAGATTACTGAATATGTTATGTTATAAATTTGGATAGATAGATAGATAGATAGATAGATAGATAGATAGATAGATAGATAGATAGATAGATAGATAGATTACTGAATATGTTATGTTATAAATTTGGATAGATAGATAGATAGATAGATAGATAGATAGATAGATAGATAGATAGATAGATAGATAGATAGATAGATAGATAGATAACTAAATATGTTATGTTATATAAATTTGGATAGATAGATAGATAGATAGATAGATAGATAGATAGATAGATAGATAGATAACTAAATATGTTATGTTATATAAATTTGGATAGATAGATAGATAGATAGATAGATAGATAGATATATAGATAGATAGATAGATAGATAGATAGATAGATAGATTACTGAATATGTTATGTTATATAAATTTGGATAGATAGATAGATAGATAGATAGATAGATAGATAGATAGATAGATAGATAGATAGATAGATTACTGAATATGTTATGTTATATAAATTTGGATAGATAGATAGATAGATAGATAGATAGATAGATAGATAGATTACTGAATATGTTATGTTATATAAATTTGGATAGATAGATAGATAGATAGATAGATAGATAGATAGATAGATAGATAGATAGATAGATAGATAGATAGATAGATAGATAGATAGATAGATTACTGAATATGTTATGTTATATAAATTTGGATAGATAGATAGATAGATAGATAGATAGATAGATAGATAGATAGATAGATAGATAGATAGATAGATAGATAGATAGATAGATAGAATACTGAATATGTTATGTTATAAAATTTCTGTGAACATTTTAAATCAAACCATTTAAATTCAAATTACAATTTAACATCCTGTTTGCCACATCAGTTCAGCAATTGATTAGCCTTTTTATCATGCCAAGAGAAAAAATGAAAAATCCTTTAGTCTCCTTAAAAGATATATGTACATGAATACTGTAATTTGAACACCATCTTTCATCCATAGTGTTCACATTTTTAATATTTGCTCTGAATTATTAAAGTCAGGGAGCATTAGAAAAAGTCCCCTTTGCTCAGTTTCAAAGCAGTGCCATCCGCTGTGACATTCAGGAAGATTGAAATGCATTATCTGCCTGCACAATGTGAGCCGTTCTCCCAGGCAGCGAGTGAAGCCAGAGCGCTGCTGAGCAGCCGAGTAAGAGACACACCACAGAGAGCGAAAAGTGGAAGGGCCTTTTAGACCCGTTGACTCCCTAGATCTTCAATAACTGCTCTTGAATAGCCTGACTGACCTCCTGTCAGCCGGGCTACCTTACTCCCAAAGACCCTGTCCGACACATTCTCTCAAATCCCCCATGTCTCCCACTCAATAGGCTAAAGGAATGTGTGTTTTTAAAAAGGATGCAGACACACCTATGCTTTTTCTCCTTGGAGAATGTCACAGACAACAACAGCCCTGTGTGTGTTTCGCTTCGAGGAGACAGAAGAGGAGACAGAGACCTCCATTTATCCAGCAGAAATGGCTGAGTTAGGGGTGCGGCTGCTTAAAGCATCGTCTGAATACAACAGGACTGCTAATCGTGTGAACGTGTCACGCCTAATTGCTTCCTGTATCTCTAACATCACTGATGGCTATCTTTACCTAAGACAAGGTGGTATTAGGCTATAAGGATGGATTGCTTGCATACGTCTTTTTACAAATCTGTTTTTTTGTGCACACCCTCTATTTCCCCCTCATAGCACAGAAGATCATTAAGCAATCAATACATTTGTTTTGCACGAATGGATATGGCCATTTGTTTCATCTTAAACAGCACTGATGGGCTCCAGACGTGCGTCTCTAACAGATACAGTTTTACAGAGGAGATGAAAGAGCCTCTGAATTGCAAAAAAAAACATCTTCTTAATCGGTATGTGTGTCTTGTTTTCCAGTAAAAATATCTAAACATCCTTAAATAAGATAAATTGACTTGAGGGACAAAATTGCATAAGAGAATATGTCTTGAATTAAGTTTATTTTTCATACCCTACAGCTTTTTTTTCATGTTTTAAACATAAAACTAACTAAATTTTATTAGATATATGCATTAAACATTTGCCAGAAGGGTATGAAAAATAAACTTAATTTAATTTTCTTTGACAACGTTTGTTATTTTACACAATTGCCTCTCGAGTCAATTTTTCTTGCTTTAAGGATGTTTATTTGTTTATTTTTTAACTGTAAAAAATTAAAATGACTAAATAAGAAAATTATTTTTTGGCAGCGTACTAATCAGTAAAGTGTAAAAAGGCTGTGTCCTTGGAAGATGGGCCCTCTTAATCTAATTAGAATTTATTAAACTCTGCACAAGTTGAAGGACATAAAATGAGGGCAATTTTGTCTTCTTTCTCTGGGTCCTGAGAAGTCAAATAGCCTCTCAGGATACACTGTCATAATCACTGATTTCTAAATAAATGAGCATGAATCTTATCACCTGTGAATGGAGTTAAATGCACTTTGTTTCTGTTGATGGAAGTAAGTCATTTTTTTTAAACAATCTGGTCATAATCTCATCATATATGCCGTCAGATGAATTCTGATTTGTGCTGCCGTGCAACCAAATCAATTTATTCATACACAGGCCCAGAATGAATGTGCAAACTCTTCTGTGAAATTCTATTTAAGCATCCTAAAATGTGCTGTGTTACTGGTAGCTGTTTGTATGACTGAATTAATAAAAGAATTTAATAAATTAATTTGTATAACATATATAATATATAACAAAATAAAATATTATATATGTAAACATTTATTTATTAATTCTCCATCTCAAGTAAATTGCCTTTAATTAATCATATTACTTAGTGCACCTTTAATTTCTGCCACTAAAGCGTATGAAATTCAGCCCATATTTTTTTCTGTAAGTGTAAGAATTTTTCAGTACAAACACATATTTTTATTATTGATTGGCTTTAATTTGTTTCTCCACATCTGGATTTAAAGTGTAGAAAAGTTAACCTGTCTTTCACAGTACCTGCTTCCTTAGAATCAAAAGAAAGGCAGTACATTTGTTGAAGACAAATGATTTTCAGCAGTATATGTGCAGCAGAGAGAATCTTGTGCTGCAAGATCCCAAGAGGACGTGCCAAAACTAACACCACTAGTCTGGAGCTTTTGTTTCGGCATGCATTCTTCAAGATGCAAAATACACCATAGGCCTAACAGCTTTCACTCCATCTGTAGCATACAAACTGTTTCCAACATGTGGATTGTGAGTTCTCACTCTACCAACATTTATTCTGGTCCACTCTGAAGCTTCTTCTGGCTAAAAAACACCCATTTAAAGTAGACAGGTAGAGAGAGGCTGACAGTTATGTAAAATGATGTTAGGTAAAACGATCACAATTAGCATTTTTAGACATTTAGGGTTGCATAAATATGAAATCAATGATACCACAATTATGAAACAAAGGGGTAATTTGTTCTAATAATATTAAAGCTGTCTCCAAAAATGGTCAAAGCCTAAACCAAAAAAGTGTGTAGACATGAACACAATTCTACACTGAAATATTCAGTCATGCTTGAGGATTTCTTTTACTGTATTGAAGCTATGAATTCCACACACTTTGGAAAATCCACCATCCAGTTCTTCTTTGAACTTTCTCAACCTATTATATGTAATCTGACCTCAACAATCCCACTGGTGTAGACTTTGATGCTTATGTTTCTTATGAACATATTCAAGCCTGTACAGCAGTATTTACCTCATTAAAGAGGTTAGAAGATAAAACAAAAGCAAGAAGTAACTGAATAACCCACAACATTTAAAAGTATTCTAAGAAATCAAATGGGTATTTGGGAGTCCCGACACATCAAACCAAAAGAAACGTGACACTTGTCTTCAATGTTATCATCAAAATAGAGGAAATCTTGCCGTAACAACAGTGACTACACTCTGTTGCTAGTTCTCGAAGTCGACAGCAGACCTATTTTAAGTAAGTAGGTCAAGCAGGAAGAGGGAATGAGTCCCGTAGTCGACTAGTTTTATAATTCAGTCACATCTAAACACATCAACTGGTTTAAGTAGGTCCCCTGGCAGAGGAGATCCGCTAAATGCAATTAGGTGAAGTCATTAGACAGTTCTCGATTCAGCCAGATGAACGGATATGAGTAATGCCACATAAACCTGATAGATTCACTTCAATAAACGTATAAAAGGACTTTGGAAATCAAATAAACGAGGGAATCGTTTACGAACGGAGGAGGTAGCCATATAAAAAAACAATCAAAAATTCTGAATGAAAAATCCTTCAAGATGAGGTGGAAATGAATTGCATAAGGAGAGCACACTGTGTTTTCCTTTTAAATATTAAAAAAGGGATTTAGAAATGCTAACAGAGCCAACTAATGAGCCAAGACACACTCACATGGCATTTAATTCAAGTTAATGCAAAATTTCGTACTTTCATTTCAAGTCGGCACGGTCAGCATTTCTGCGGACCCCAGGCACCTCACTGAGGAAATATTCATCATATATCTTATTAATAATTCATCTTGCACGACTTTGACCCTCTCAGATCTTAAAATGACTGCCCTCCCATCGTTTTCCGCAGCCACGCTTGGAAGGAGACACTCAAACCTTACGAAAGACACAAACCCAATGAACATGTCAACCATCTCCCCATACACATCCACAAACACCCAGAACAGCTTTCATTCTCATCAACACACACACACACAAGAGACATTAAACATTTCCTTAGGGAACTGAAGATGTATCAATCAAAGTTTCTGTTTTTCCCTCCTTAAACTGTTTCTGTCTCACTCTCTCCGTCGCCTGTCTTTCTGCTCTTGTACTTCCTTCTCTCTTCTCTTCAGTGCTTTACAAATTCCCCGTTGCCCAGTTCCTCTCTCTTCCATTTCCACGCCGGTTTAGTGGTTTAAATGATTAATAAGCAGCTGGGAGCAAGGATCAAGTCGCATCTGTTATGCCTTAATATCTGAAATTAAAGTTCTAATGGGGAAAAGAGCAAAACTGAGGTCCATTCTGGAACATTTCTCCAAAATGAGCATCCCAGAAATCTGGCTATACTATTTTCATAATTCATTTTTCAAATTCCCATGTGCTTGGTTTTAGTGTTCATTATATACAAGAGTTTACTCTATGCATCTACAGCCTTGTAGCTGTGATGTTACATTACGTGCTTTCAACTAAAAGGACAGCATGCATACCGTAGTACAAACAAACAGACTGGATTGCAGTCATTAACAGGGGCTCTAAAAGGTATTTGGACACTTAATGTAAGCATGTCATTATAATAAACCCTAATACAAATGTCAAAACAATTTATAAGTCTTAAGTGGTAAAAAATGGATGCACTGTTCAAAAATAAAGATTAAAAATAATTGTGAAATGTTGAAACATCTTTATGTATTTAATATTATGAACTACACCTATGATTTTTACATTCACAACAATGATCTTGACTTTTGACAGTTTGTTAAAAGTCCTACAAAAATAGAACCGAGGAAAGATCTTGCATTTGCAGAAAAGGTTTGATACAAATAATTTTATATGAAAAGTTTTGGTTTGATATTTATATATTGCAATGACATTAATACAGTTTTAAGAGTGACTTAAGTGTCCAAATACTTTTAGGCCTGTATCTTCTAGTAATAAACTTTTATATCAGATATTTGGTTATTTTTATATGATTAAAATCATCTGATGAACTTGGTTCTCTTGGCTAATTTACAAGTGTTTAAGTGTTTGTTGGCCTTAAAATAAGAGACAGCTTCAATTTATAATGAACAGTTTATGTACTGAATTTGATTAAATATCATGTAAAATGTGTGTTTGCTTCATGTACTCATTTCAAATCATGTGCTAACAGCAAAATATATTGTATAAATATACTGTGGCCATTACATTTGCAGTTGAAAAACATATCATATCACATCATATCAACCACTAATATCTTCCAAATATTGACATCATTTCAAAACACATAAAAAATGTCTTCTGAACCTTTAGTAATGCAGAAGAATTCATCTTCCAGTCTACTGACTGAGCGTTATTGTACATTTTATGTTCTAATTTGCTGTTCTGAGTCTATTTATTGCACTTTTAAGAAAACCTTGGCATTAAAAAAAAAGAAAAAGAAAGAAAAGAAGAAAATAAGTCAATAAGATATGACACATTGAATTTAGCCATTTTCTTCATGCTGGTACATTTGGTACAGAACCATTTAAATGTACTTGACAGCATCAAAAACCATAAATGAATGCATTCTATAGAAAGATCAAATGAAGACTAAGTGAACAGATGGAAAAATGGCAAGTAAACAAAAAACTATTTACCAAACATACACAAACACAGACATTCAAATGCAAAGCCAATACAAAGTTAATAGAAGACTGACTTTTTTTCCCATCTCCCCACATTTTATCATTACTAGGCAACCAGATTCGAGAATGCACATTCCGACCCAACAGTATGAAAGGTTGCTCTTAAAAGAAAGGAGATTCCTTGTCAATTTTGCCCCCAAAAAAAGCCAGTATATGAAGGGCAGTAGAGTGGGAACCGAAGCTGCAGATCAGAGCGTGAAAGAGACCTGTTTTTCCCCCGCCTCTCCCCTCTCTCCCTTTTTTTTTTTTTTTTTTTGGAAGAGAGAGCTTTGGAAGTCTAAGAGGCGACATCCTACCACAGGAGGAGGGGTTGTGACCAGAATGGAGAGTAGCTGAATTGAATGGACCGGGCCATAAATGCTTTTGGGAGAGAGGGAGAAGCTACAGAAAGAGACAGGGAGGGGAAAAAAAATAATGAAAGGGGAGAAATGTGATGTGACTGGGTGGAGGGTTGAAAAGAAGACAAAGACGACCTGCGGAGTTTACTACAACGGTGTGACAGAGCATTGAGTCACTGCATAGTTCCCTGAACTGAGCAGTTATTGACTGAGTGTTAGAGTCCCACCACTGCCAGTGCTGGAGAAGACTCTTTAAAAACGGAACTTGTTAAGCCACAAGTTACATGATTTAGAATAGTTAAGCTACTTTCAAACTACACTTTTGAAGCTACTAACAAAATGTAGCCAACTATATAAGTGATTTAAATCAAAATTAATGATTTAATCAGGGCAGTATTTATCTGGCTCAAAAACAATGGGGGTTTTGAATGAATTAATTTAGAATAGGGTGACAAGCATTCAACTTGAACAGAAATTTATAATAAATACAACTAAAACAACATCAATATAAAAACAAAGCAAATCTGTTGTAAATAATGTAGAGTACGAAAAAATACAGCAATTTTTGAGATTTAATCTTTTTTTTATATATATGAGTACATAATTTCATTGTAAAAAAAGAAAAAGAAAAAAAAAGCTACATTCCATTAAAATAAAAATAAGCAAGCGTAATTAAATTTCCAATACCATCTGATACCAATATTGGTATCAGATGGTATTGGAAATTTAATTGTGCTTGCTTATTTTTATTTTACACTTTAGTATAGGGACCGATTCTCACTATAAACTAGTTGCTTATTTGCATGCCTATTATTAACATATTGGCTGTTTATTAGTGCTTATAAAGCACATATTCTGCAAGACTATATTTTAAATCACTACTCCTACCCAATACCTAAACTTAACAACTACCTTACTAACTATTATTAAGCAGAAAATCAGGAGTTTACTGAGGCAAAAGTCATAGTTAATGGTTTGTTAATAGTGAGAATTGGACCTTAAAATAAAATGAGACCAAAAAAAATCTCAAAAATCTTTAAAAATACACTGAAAAAAGTGAAATTAATGCAACAAAAAGTGACACATGTAATGAAGTAACTGTCACACAGCATTGATAGATGTTATTGGATTTTAAAATGGAAAAGTGCAGAAAAAGAACTCAATTTATTCAACTAAACCTCACTTTTCTACAGCATATACATATCCTTGAAATGTTAAATATTTCAATGTAAAAAAAAAATCACCTATTTGCATCAAAACTGTTGCGTTTGTACAAATATGCACTCCAATCCTTTAAGTTTGGTTCTTTGCAAGAGGAGGATATTCCTCCTACCCCCTAAAACTGCTCACAGCTCTCTGCATGACAGATCACCTAGACATGAAACGCATCTAAATTATGCAGTCGCTGAGCACGGCTCTACACCAGCGCTCGCCATCCCACCACTGGGTAAACTTCTCGATGCGCAAGCTCAAGCAGGAACTTTTAGCATGCTTCCCATCTCATGAGTTTTCACAGGGCTTTGTCTCCTTTTGGAGGTGCTTACTACTCTGCTGTGACGGCCTGTCAACGTCAGCCTGCAGATCGCCTGCAGCCCCTCTTCAAACCATTAATCTAAATTAGTGCTCTGACAAAGTGTCAAAACATTGAAGCTCAAATGTGATGTATGCTCCAGAGGACCCCATCCATTTCCACCCATCTCATGACATTGACGTGTGTAAACGAGTAAAAGTACAAAGGATAATCAAAATGATTGCAGGAAAAACCCAAGAAATTGATTGAAATGGGACTACAAGCAATTTTAGTGACGAGGAATGATCGCTGATCCCTTGAGATCTCAAACGCTTCCCATGAGGAATGACAGGAGTGCTTCACTTTCATACTATATTAAGAAAAAATAATTATAAGTGGTGCGTTCGCCATGTCACAGATAACAAAAAAGAGCTAATTCTAGTGTTGTACTGATAAGAAGCGAGTTTAGAAGAATAGTTCTCTGTAAAATTCAAAATTCTGTCATTTGCTCACCCTCATGCCATTTAAACCTGTATGACTTTCTTTCCACTGTAATTCTGAAGACTGTACTGGTTGCTCTTTTACATGCAAATACAATAAACAGTTATTATAAATGACTTCTGTGATATTCTTCTGTAGCCAAATGATGCTTTATGTGAGGAACAAATCTACAGTAGATCATTGAATCAGTGAGTCTGATTCACAAGTGAATCATTATTATTATGGTTATGTGAACTGGATGAGCCGTTTCCTGGAAAATATCTGACTCAGTGAAATGATTTGTTCATGAATTGGGAATCACTACTTTTCTCATTAACTTTCAAGAAGTGAGAGATGATTGATGAATAACGGAAATATAACCCAATTCACTGGAATTTAATGAAAAAGAAACAATAACAATATCAATATCAATAATAATTACACAATAGATAGACAGACAGAAATGGGTCAGAAATGATTATGAATAAACTTCCTTCCTATTATTTATCTTCCAAAACAGTACATATGAGCAATAATAATTTTTGTTTGTCCAAATGCAGTTGACTCCAATCATTCTTAGCAAAATCAAGCACATAAAATACACACTTCATTGTGATAGCAGAAAAATATGATAGAAGAATATACTGGAAACATTAAATCAGGATACAAGCTTGACATTTTTGAGTGTATGTACAACTTTCAAACAAATTAATCAAAACTTACACAAGTACACATAAAAAAGTGACAACTTAGATCATTTTTAGCATAACTATTAATCACACAGCCTGTCAATTCCTGGAAAAATGCTGTCATATTATGCAGAGCAAAACAGCAGCTTGTGTTTCTTCATTTTTTTTTATTTATTTTTTTTTTACCTTTGAATATCTGACCTAAAAAGAGAAATAATAAAAAAAAAAACTCCATGAAAGCTTTTTATAAGTACATCTAGCGAGATATACAGGCAGATTTGCTTCTTTCTTCAACTATATCCCAAAAGAAGAGTAAGAGAAAAAACATCTGCAGTTATGAACCTCAAGCACAATCACAAAGATATGGGCTAACACAATTATAAACCTATTGTGTTTTACCGCACCACTATTTATGTGTGTCCTCTGAGTAAAATCAATTCAGTTGGCTCTTGGTAACCTAGATGTTTCAGCAAAATGATACATACTTCAAAGGACCAAGAGATATTTAATTATTTATATACTATATGTGCGTGCGACCACTGTGCTCTTTATATCATTAAAGATAGGTGTGAACAAAAATGGGAGCCATGGGTGCTATTAAATCTAAACAGCATTAAAAAATATATATGAATTGGAGCAAGCTTTTCTGTTTATTCAAAGCATGATGGGCTTTGCAGTTATATCCACTCATTATGTGGCGCATACATATCAAATAAGAACGTCTAACAGTCTATAAAATCCTCAAGAGCAGGTTAAGACTGCAATATTTTTTCTTTTGTTTACTGACTGAGTTTCAACAAGAACTGTTGGTAAGGCAGATATATTGTTACCAATGCAACTCAAAGCACTAATTAATACTGAAACTAGGAGACTTTTGGAAAATAAACCATTTAAAAGTTGGTATAAGGTTCTAATATGGCAGCAAAACAAAAACAACATTAAAAATTCAATAAATAGATGGATATTTGCCCATCATCGTGAAGATTCACATTCACCTCCTCACTAATAATAATATAATAATAATAATAATAATCATTATTAAACTATACAAATGTGTGGTTTGGACATATTATGGCTATAAATTCTGAAAACTGCAAATTTAAAGCCTTGCTGTAGCTCAAACAGCAGACCATGTTACTAGCAACGCCAAGGTCATGGGTTTGATTGCCTGGAAAAGCAAGAACTAAAAAAAAAAAATGTATAACTGGTAACACTTTATTTTAAGGTCCAATTCTCACAGTTAACAAATCATTAACTACAACTTTTGCCTTAATAAACTCCTAATTTGCTGCTCATTAATAGTTAGTAAGGTAGTGGTTAAGTTTAAGTTTTGGGTAGGATTAGGGATGTAGAATATGTTTATGCAGAATTTGTACTTTATAAGCACTAAAAACAGCCAATATACTGAAGTGTTACCGTATAAGTTGAATGCAATATAAGTTGCTTTGGACAAAAGCGTCTGTAAAATGTAAAGCGGTTCTAAAGGGTGTTTTTCCATCTGTTAAATAGTTGTGCTAATATTGTTTCTCACACATCACTGGTGCTAACAGGCCTCAAAGCTAAACTAATCGATCTAATTACTTCTTGCATACGTTTGCATCGCCGGCGAACACAGCCTTCGCACATAAACAGCTCTGGCGCGACCTACACCTCGTATGACATAAATGCTTCATTTCCAATTCACTACTCTCCTTCTTGCTATAAATAAACACCCCATGACCGCAAATTGCTTTTCCATCTTGTATAAATGTCTGCAGTGCACTGTGCCTCCCTGTGGAGTGACACAAGGTCACTGTCCTGCAGGACCAGGTGGCACCTCTTGGCTGAGCTGGAGGCATCATCCTCTTCAAATATCTATGGTAATGAGGCGGAAGCCGTGCGACAGTCCAGCCAATGGGGAGTCAGAGCATGTCGGTGACTCAGGTGTGGGTATGAAAGAGTCAGAGAAGCAAAATTAAGGCTCTGAGATGTCAGGATGACTTCAACGACACGCCAGGGGACATGCTAATTATAGCAAATGGAAGTAAAGCAGGAAATGTTGATGAATTATCATCCAGGGCTGTGCGAGGTGGGAACTTTCGGAGGGGAATGCGATATCAGACACATATTGGAGTAAATGAGGAACAGTTATTTCATTTCCTGTATTGCATGATCAAGCCAAGTTAGTAAAAATCAACAGGAGTAGCTGGGTGGCTCTACAGAATGGATGCTATTTGTGTCAAACATACAGTATAGATCTGTAAAAATGACTTTTCTAAACAAATCAACAAAAATTCTTTAATATCTTGTCATGAATATGCCGTTTTGGCTTTAGCAAGTATGCAAGAGAGTACTAAGGTTTATGCAAGTCTACTAAGTAATTGCATCTTTTTAACTGTTTTCTTCCTGTTTCTCAGAATCGCGAGATATAAACACAAAATTGCAAATCTGAGAAAAAAGTTAGAATTGTGAGATGTTAACTCACAGATGAGAGTAAATAAATCACAGAGAAGAAAAGAAAAATCTGAATTGCGACATAAATTTGCAATATAAAAGTTAGAGTGAGGTGGGGAAAAAAAAAAACAGAGTTGCAAGATGTTAGGTCAGAGAAAAAAAATCTAAATTGTGAGATATTGTAACAAATATATATAATTCCATATCAGATAGATAGATAGATAGATAGATAGATAGATAGATAGATAGATAGATAGATAGATAGATAGATGATTTTATGATTGCTCATTGGCTTAAACCAACATTTCCTCCAGCCCATCCTCTAGAGTCCTGCTGTGCTCAAACGCCACAAATTAAATGTCAGGATATCAGCTGCTGATATTTGCACATCCTTTCAATCAGTCAGCAAGAGAATCTTTAACTCCATGTCAAGGCTCTGCTTTGAATCATACATGCTGCACCATGCTGCACCAACTGTTTCATTCCCACCTCACTGCATCCAACTTCATCCTTCAGAAACAAATGAGCGTCTGCTAAAAAATAAGCCAGTACGGCTGATTACTTCCTTTTTCACACATCATAAGTATTTTCAGTCTCCCTTCTTCCATAATTAGGAACAATCATGTGTCTGCTCCAAATGTTTTATGATAGGTCTACATTCCAGTACACTTAGTTTAGGATGAACAGAATGGCTCAATTCAACCTCTTGATCTGAAGTCTTTACCTCCAACAGATCATGTGATTTCATTAGATCAAATCAATTGATTTAAAATATGAATACTAACTAGATTAGTGTGCAATAAGTATTAATTTGTGAAGTGTGGTTTAGAGCATACACAATGTTTGGATAGACACTGATGCGTAAAAAATCTACATATGGACACATGAAAAGATTTACAAAATGTAAAATTGTAGAGGCGTGCACGTTTATGACTCATCCATATATCATACAACTTCTAGGACGATTTACTAGCATTTCTCATAAATGAAATTTAAAGACTGACACACAAACTAGTAAATGATTGAACCTTATGTAAAATAATAACGTTTCACCGCTAATAATAATTAAAATTCATAAATTTCAGATTCAGTGATATTGCATGATTCAGTGTCTATCCAAACATACTAAACATTACATATGAATTCCTAAAATCCCTAATAATGTCACATGCAATAAAAATATGGGCTTTATATATATACAGGAAACCAGCATATTGATTTCCTATATATATATATATATATATAAACATATATATATATGTTTTGGTTTATATATGGTTTGGTTTATATATATCTTTTGGTTTCAATATTTTGGTGTTATTTTGGTCTGCTTGGCTCATGTTTTTCAGGTGAATGAAATACTTTACAGATCAATAACTCAATTTTCAAACAGCGACACACTCTAAATTAGACTGAGTTTGGTACTAAAAGGCAGGACATTTATCTTTCATATCTGAGCCACTTCAATGTTAATTTGGTCTTGTGTTCATCTCGCCTAAAGACTTTCTCTCTGGCTCTAGGTTTTTCAGCAAACTGAAGCAGTTCATTTGCACTGTCCATTCTTCCTTTGATTTTAAGAAGATGCCTATTCCCTGCTAATGAAAAGCAGCATGATCTTATCACCGCCATACTTGACTGTAGGCATGGTGTTTGACTCATATGACTTTCGAAAATATTGCCTGAAAGACTCCACCCTGCTCTCATCATGGCCACAAAATCACTTTCCACATTCTGACTGGGTCACTATTATGCTTTTTGCCGTGCTCCAGACGTGCTTTCACATGGATCTTTTTGAGTAATGGCTTCTTTTGTACAACCCTCCCATACAAGCCGGTGTTATGTAGAGCTCTAGATTCAGCTGACACTTTTACTCTGTTCTCAGTTACTGAACTCCGTTGCCCCTTCAAAGTGATTGTTGAGCTCGCCGCGACTTCTTTCCCAACTCTCCATCATGTTCACGCAGGGAGTTATGAGAAATGACCTTTCCTAGACAGTGTTTCTGTACTTTGATGTAGCTTCAACTTTCTGATAAATGACCTAACGGTGCCCATCAGGATAACCAAACACTCTGTGCCTAATTTATTTGTTTTACTTTAACTTTTTCGAAAGATTCTTTAGTCCTTATTTTCACAGCAGTCATCCAGATTCGTGAACTGTAGGGTTTTATCCAAAAATTGCGGTAGTTATTTTAATGATTCACAGGTAGAAGCCAATTTCAGGCAATTGTGTTCCTATTAGGACAATTTTTTTCCAACTGTTAAAATTCAGAGCTTATGCAATAGCAACATGATCTCATTAGTATTCTTAGGTTTTTGTAAATAAAAGTTGGGTTCTAGCACACAGTCTTTTTTTAAAGTTTGGATATAGACTGAGAGGTACAATATAAATGAATTGACAGCTTCTAAAATGCACTTTTACACACAGTGCGTGCAACTTTAGAAACCTACAAATGTTTAAAATCCTTTGCTGAAGATTACAACATTGAATAATATATATATATATATATATATATATGCACCATACAAAGAATCCAAATTACTTTACTTTTGTTACAAGTCCCATCTTGATTGACATAAATAAATTAGGCATTAAAAAATGCATTATTCAAAGTTTCTCCATCATTTAATGATAAACGAGTCCTGCTCTGGGATTGTTTCTGAATAATGAACTCAGTGACCTGCAGCTGTACTTTCACAAATGTTTTTGTATTTCAGTTCCCACCGCCATTTTGTCGATAGGACAGACGATCTGTAAAAGTCTCCATACAGCTGTACATATGTAAAAGTGGTTATATTTGATATTGTATGTTTCAGTGACTATCATAACCAAACATAAAGTATGAAAAATGATGTAAATGCATGTGTGTAAATGCAATGTCACATACATACAATAATTAAATCTGACCATCTGTGCTTTGAAATAAACCATTCTTTCAGTAAAACGAGAGAATATGCAAAGAGTACACACAATATGAAATTATAACAGTTAAAATACATGTAACCCCTTAGTTTGCTTTGCTTAGCAGAGGTCATGTTTACATACGGTCCGCCATAACCAGTGGAAATCTTCGTTTGATGTTATAATGGGCAACATATGGCATTTGCTCTAATCGAGTGTGGACAAGTTAGTATGCATGCATCTGTTTGGACTGCTGGCAAAGACTACCAGGTCATGCACAATTACATGAAGCAGAACGAGATGCTATTCATATCCCTCTGCACAAGAGACATTTTCCTTTCATGCAAACTTAAAATGTTCTTATCCTACAAAGTGGTTCTGAACACAGCAACAACATGCGTATCAAGACATTCATTCACAGATGCGTATTCATTTTTAGAACAGAATTTATAACAACCAAATCTAGGTCAAGATATATCTGTTACGTTTCTGAGTAATGAATATGTAAAAGAGATCACTTAATAAAAATCTACAATGCTGAAAAAACTCGCTTTAGTATGTAAGCGTCTAGATATGACATTCAGAAGCGAACGCAATCGTGGGATATTAGACAATAATGTGGGAAACCTATGATGACAGACTCTGTAGAGATGATTGTTTTCATATTCAGAATTGCCGCAAGGCAAGTACTTATATTTTATAATGTGGCCATTAATTCTCCTGCACTATGATATTAGTTTAGCTTTATTAAGGAGTTCTGTTGCATCTCAGAGAAGACAAGAATAGTTCCCAGTACATATCCTAAATGATTCACAAGTCATCCATTATGAATGACTCGGTTAAAACCAAGCCACAAACAAATAGATGAAGACCACTGGACTGAAATATCTGAGTGTATTACTTTGACGCAGTCTGGATATCAGGACAAAACTGCAAGCTTGTCGGTGTATGTTTTAACACAGTGGTTCTCAAGTGGTGCGTCAAGAACTAAAAATGGACTGCAGGTCTGTTTTGCTACAATTACAGGCAGCAAAGAAAAATTATTAGCAAAAAATATAATCAATACAAAAGTCAATGGTAAATTCGATTCATTCATGTATATTAATTCAAGCTGTCAATTGAATAAATTGATTCAAAACACGTTTAATGATTTGTCACACCTCAGAACTTTCCAAAGAAGTCAATATATTTCTCTGAAATACAGGTGCATCTCAATAAATTAGAATGTCGTGGAAAAGTTCATTTATTTCAGTAATTCAACTCAAATTGTGAAACTCGTGTATTAAATAAATTCAATGCACACAGACTGAAGTAGTTTAAGTCTTTGATTATTTTAATTGTGATGATTTTGGCTCACATTTAACAAAAACCCACCAATTCACTATCACAACAAATTAGAATACTTCATAAGACCAATAAAAAAAAAAAAAAAAAAAACATTTTTAATGAATTGTTGGCCTTCTGGAAAGTATGTTCATTTACTGTATATGTACTCAATACTTGGTAGGGGCTCCTTTTGCTTTAATTACTGCCTCAATTCGGCGTGGCATGGAAGTGATCAGTTTGTGGCACTGCTGAGGTGGTATGGAAGCCCAGGTTTCTTTGACAGTGGCCTTCAGCTCATCTGCATTTTTTGGTCTCTTGTTTCTCATTTTCCTCTTGACAATACCCCATAGATTCTCTATGGGGTTCAGTTCTGGTAAGTTTGCTGGCCAGTCAAGCACACCAACAACATGGTCATTTAACCAACTTTTGGTGCTTTTGGCAGTGTGGGCAGGTGCCAAATCCTGCTGGAAAATGAAATCAGCATCTTTAAAAAGCTGGTCAGCAGAAGGAAGCATGAAGTGCTACAAAATTTCTTGGTAAATGGGTGTAGTGACTTTGGTTTTCAAAAAACACAATGGACCAACACCAGCAGATGCCATTGAACCCCAAATCATCACAGACTGTGGACACTTAACACTGGACTTCAAGCAACTTGGGCGATGAGCTTCCTCCACCCTTCCTCCAGACTCTAGGACCTTGGTTTCCAAATGAAATACAAAACTTGCTCTCATCTGAAAAGAGGACTTTGGACCACTGGGCAACAGTCCAGTTCTTCTTCTCCTTAGCCCAGGTAAGACGCCTCTGATGTTGTCTGTGGTTCAGGAGTGGCTTAACAAGAGGAATACGACAACTGTAGCCAAATTCCTTGACACGTCTGTGTGTGGTGGCTCTTGATGCCTTGACCCCAGCCTCAGTCCATTCCTTGTGAAGTTCACCCAAATTCTTGAATCAGTTTTGCTTGACAATCCTCATAAGGCTGCGGTTCTCTTGGTTGGTTGTGCATCTTTTTCTTCCACACTTTTTCCTTCCACTCAACTTTCTGTTAGCATGCTTGGACACAGCACTCTGTGAACGGCCAGCTTCTTTGGCAATGAATGTTTGTGGCTTACCCTCCTTGTGAAGGGTGTCAATGATTGTCTTCTGGACAACTGTCAGATCAGCAGTCTTCCCCATGATTGTGTAGCCTAGTGAACCAAACTGAGAGACCATTTTGAAGGCTCAGGAAACCTTTGCAGGAGTTTTGAGTTGATTAGCTGATTGGCATGTCACCATATTCTAATTTGTTGAGATTGGTGGGTTTTTGTTAAATGTGAGCCAAAATCATCACAATTAAAAGAACCAAAGACTTAAACTACTTCAGTCTGTGTGCACTGAATTTATTTAATACACGAGTTTTACAATTTGAGTTGAATTACTGAAATAAATGAACTTTTCCATAACATTCTAATTTATTGAGATGCACCTGTATACATACATACATACATACATACATATATATATATATACACACACACACACACACAGATAGATAGATAGATAGATAGATAGATAGATAGATAGATAGATAGATAGATGTTAATAAATTTTAATGTTTGTTTTTGAAGACATGTTGTCCATTTTTACTGAACATTGATACTGAATGTAAAATCTGGGTTGATAACAGCTGAGATATACTGCTTTAAAATTTGTGAGTAAGATTTAGATTTTGGGACAATGAAAAAAAAAATAAAAAAACGGAGGCAGGGAAATCCGCCATGACACATGCCAAAAACAAAACAAAAACACTCAGTTTGGGCTTCCTTCCCTCGTCCATTAGTGTAACACACAATGAGGACAGGATTTTTCACTCCAATCTCAGAACATCAACCAATGCAATGGTCTGCTGATGCAATCCAACCCACAGCACTGTGAGTGCCGAAGTGGTCACATGATCTGACTGCCAAAGTCTGCAAGTATCCCTTTTTTTGCATTATTGTCTCATAGTCCTTCTTCTCGGATAAGCTGATATTCTGATCCAGACTGTTTCACATGGCTGGAACAATTATCGTTAATGCATCATCATAACTAGGGGCACACAAAGCAGAAGGCGCTGCCAATATCGCTCGTCTGGCAGGGCGGAAACATGCCCTCAAGTTGCTTTCATCTCTGCATGCACCATGATTCATAATTCATTATTTGTAAGAATGAACTGAGGGGTGGGGGGGACAACAAGTTATCTCAGCTGCGCAATTCATCTGGGCATGAAAAGCAACTAAACATTAAGGTCTCGTGCATTAAGCAAAAAGGGGAGGGAGAGATCTTTCTGCGCCAGCTCTTTTATATTCCAACACAAAAACATAATTGATAACTCAGAAACTCTTAAATATACTTGAGTTTTGTGCATAAATTATTAATGTCTGAAAAAAGCATTCATGCTAATCGCTTTTGATTTACGGCATATTTTTGAATGCCCTTTCATGTTCACCAGCACTAATGAAAAAACATGAAATGTCTTCAAACATTCATATGCCGCTCCATAGGAAACTTTCAGAGCACTGAAACTATTGCAGAAAAACTGAAATTTCATTAATTTAACTTAATTTCCCATATATTATTAGCCTTAGCACAGGTGAGATTGACAATGATTAGTTTAAGCAGAACGCGTCTTAACCTACAGATATGGCAGACTTAATTGTAATGTAATTTACACAAGTAGAACCTGTTCCTGGATCCATAGTTGTTCCTGTAACATTCCAATCAACCAATCTTGACCGTTTGATTTTAATAAAAAGTATCTTAACTTTTCCCTGCCGCTTACTTTTCCCTCCATCATTTATGGTGTGTTTCCATTTGTACTTGGAAGTCAGAAGTTCCCAGTCAGAACTTTTAATTGGAACACTGCCCTCAAGTTGGCATTCCAACTAAGAAACTCTCAACCCCGGAGCCACAACGACCCCAACTTCAGAATCCAAAATGGCTGCTCAGAACATCAACAGTGTGTGGAACAGTAGTAATATATTGTTTTTAATCGACTGGTATAGCTAATAAGTCCATCTTGGTTTTCCAATTTGTGTACTGAAACGTGGTCAACTCAGGTGTGACATCATCCCCAGCTCTGACTATTGAGGTAAGTTGAACACAGCAGTAAGAGACAATTGTGGCAATATGTGTTTTCACTGTTATACAGTAGAGGACACTGTTACAGACCTTCTGAAATAGTACAGATAGTACGGCATCTCTGGATCCAAAAAGAAGTGAAGAATAATATCTGTGTAAACCATGAGTGGATACAAATTGTTTACGCACAAGTGAGCCTACATTCATTCAATCTAACATTACCAAAAAAATGTCAAAACCCACAAAGAGGCATACAATTGCACAAGCTTTGGAGGTGTTGATAGACTCTTACTCTGATATTTTATGTTTTGGTCATCGTTCTGAGGATTTTGAGCCAGACTAAGTCAGAAAAAACAAAAGCTCTTTCTTTCTTTTGATATACTGACTAGAGGTGCGCCGATCCGATATTCAGTATCGGTATCGCTCCGATACTGCCATTTTCTGCCGGATCGAGGTATCGGTCAGAAGAAACAGATCCAAATCCGATATTCTGCGTATACTATTCTGTGTTATTGTTAAGCCCCACAAAAACATTATAAAACACCATAAAGTTTTCATGCACTATATTTCAAGTGTTCTGAAGCCGTTACATAGTTTAATGTGAGGTACAGATGAATATTTAAGTCAAGCTCATGTAAACTCTTCTCTCCGCTGCAGCTGTCTGTCATTCTCCATTAAGTGTTCAAACTGTATCACGTTCAGTTACTAGAGTCAATACGATGAAACTCTCTGCAAGATTATTAAATAATATTATACTTGATCTGTAAATAAAGATAAAAGGTTTTACATAAAAGGACTTTATCTTCGTGCTGTTTTCAAAATCGTGTTGGTGTCTGATAGATCACAACACTGGACTAGAGAGCATGTTCTTAACTAGCACAGTAACTGAAATTTAAAATTGTTAAAAGAAAAGGATGAATAAACTATCGCACAGATTTAACACACTACACATAATATCTCTTCACTTTGTGCTTTGAACCTTTCTATGCAGACTTGCGGAGCGCTGTGCGCTGTGACTCCGTGTTGCTTCAAGCGCATCATTCTGTGCACAGAATGCGCATAAGCACTTTGTGCCACTCTGTTTTTGGAGCCTTTCGCATCATAATACTTTTGCATAATGAAAGATTATTAATAGCCTTTCTTGTTCGTCTTATCTATCATATGTTTCTGCATCATCATTTGTGCTATACATTTAAAAGAAATGTCTTTTAATTTTACAGTATATATATTTATATATAAATATATTACTTGCTTTTCATGAATGTATTTCACAACAATACAAAGAGCAATGTATATCCTTTTACATTATCAGTTTAGATTTAGTCCTACACTTATTCACTTTTATTTGTTCCCCACTAAATAATATTTTTTCCCACTAATTTTAGATTTTATATAATTGTGCACTCATGATTTTTCTAGAGTAACTTTTTCTACTGAATTATCCACTAACCTAGTTTATAATAGTATTTTTGTCATAGATTATAATTATATATGCATTCATTTGTTGTTTTTCTTTACAATAAAGTTGTCTATATTTAGTAGATTGTGTGCAACACAAAAAAGTCATGATTAGGTCAACACACATTGAGGTATAAAAATTCAACACTGATTTAAAAAAAACTCCCCAGGTATCGGATCGATATCGGCAGACACTCAGAATTTTTGGTATCGGATCAGGATCGGTTCTGAAAAAGTGGTGTCGAACCACCCCTACACTGTAAAACCCGACAAGTTCAGAATACTAAATTTTTGTAGACACCGATTACCTCAAAAATTTAGGTTAAGCAACTCAATATTTTTAAGTTAAAAATAATTATAAATAAAGTCAAAATAAAAAGTTTTTAATTGTTTTTACTCAATTTGTAAGTGCACTGTACTTAAAATTATTGTTTACCATATGTGATGTTTTTAATTTCTCAATTATTTTGATGCAGTGGTACTTTATTAAATAAATAAAAAAATACACTTATGCATAAAAAAAAAAAAACACACATACACAACTTTGGCTATACAATTGAGGATTTTTTTATTCAGCATATTTTTTTTAAAACCTTGTGACTGTGTATCTCTGAATGTCAAACACACTGGAAGATCATCTCATCACAACTTCAGTGCTTGTAGGACTCGTTGTGGTTACGTTGTCCGTGATGACAAACTCAGCAGGAAAGGTGTTTGTGTCAGCGTTGTATGGCTCACCCAATTCCTCCTGGAATAAGCACAGAGGGTGAAACTGTAATTTTAACTTAAGAGACTAAAAGTAGACAGTTGAGGTCAAAAGTTTACATACACCTTACAGAATCTGCAAAATATTAATTATTTTACCAAAATAAGAGGGATAATACAAAATCAATGTTATTTTTTATTTAGTACTGACCTGAATAAGATATTTCTCATACAAGATGTTTACATGTAGTCCACAAGAGAAAATAGTTGAATTTATAAAAATGACCCCGTTCAAAAGTTTACATCCACTTGATTCTTAATACTGTGTTGTTACCTGAATGATCCACAGCTGTGTGTTTTTGTTTAGTAATAGTTGTTCATGAGTCCCTTGTTTATCATGAACAGTTAAATTGCCCGCTGTTCTTCAGAAAAATCCTTCATGTCCCACTAATTATTTGGATTTTCTGAATTTGTGTGTATTTGAACCCTTTCCAACAATGACTATGATTTTGAGATTCACACTGAGGACAACTGAGGGACTCATATGCAACTATTACAGAAGGTTCAAATGCTCACTAATGCTCCAGAAGGAAAAATTATGCATTAAGAGCCAGGGGTGTAAACTTTTGAACAGAATGAAGATGTGTACATTTTTCTGATTTTGCATAAATTATTTATTTATTTTTTTCTTCATTTAGTACCGTCCTTCTGAAGCTACAGAATATGCTTACATGTTTCCCAGAAGACAAAATATGTTAAATTTACCCTGGTCTTCAAATTCAAAAGGTTTTCACCCCCCGGCTCTTAATGCATGGCTTTTACTTCTGGAGCGTCAGTGAGCATTTGAACCTTCTGTAATAGTTGCATATGAGTCCCTCAGTTGTCCTCATTGTGAAAAAGATGGATCTCAAAATCATACAGTCATTGTTGGAAAGGGTTCAAATACACAAAAATGCTGGGAAACCAAAGAATTTGTGGGACCTGAAGGATTTTTCGGAAGAACAGCAGAAAGTTGAATTGTTCAGGACAAACAAGGGACTCATGAACAACTATCACTAAACAAAAACACACAGCTGTGGATCATTCAGGTAACAACACAGTATTAAGAATCAAGTGGATGTAAACTTTTGAACAGGGTCATTTTTATAAATTTAACTATTATTTTCTCTTGTGGAATATATATAAACGTCTTATGTAAAATATCTTATTCAGGTCAGTAATAAAAAATAACCTGCATTTTGTATGATCACTCTTATATTGGTAAAATAATTAACATTTTGTAGATTCTGCTAGTTGTAAGTAAACTTTTGACCGGAACTGTATGTTTACTGCCAACAGCAGTTCTATTAATGCACTCAATACTTACATTTCATGTCTTGAAGAACAGTTCTCTGTGCACACGCACACTGGGAGAGCACGAAGGGCTCGTTTCTTGTTGACATCATGAAAAAAAAGCATGTTAAACAAGCAGGCCAACTTTATTTGATATACAGTGAAGACACTGATGGAGGTAGTTAATGTCGGTGAATTTGCACTCACCTGAAGATCAAACTTTTAAAATGTCATGCAGCATCTGTGAAATCTTGCTAGTGCGTGTGCCGCTTTCGCTGATATGGTCAGCACAAACCTAGAAAACCACAAACACGCACAGGTTAGTTAAGTTTATAAACAACAATAGATGTAGACTCTGTAGGCAGAGTCTGTATCCTGTTATGTGAGGAGACATCACAAAACTTGCTCTTCAACTCAATAGAAGTTACCTTAAGTATTGAGGCTCACTTTTTAGTATTCAGCATTCAGCTCAGCCTGCAGTTAAAGAACATTTGTAAAGGTTTACTACAAATTTGTAGATTGCTTTTGTATAATATCCAATATATTGCAAAATTCATGTCTGTGTATTAGCCTTAAACTAATTTTGGATTAATACAGTTAGCAGCTAGCTGTTTAAAAAACAGACCAAATAAAATCACATTTACCAGGGCTCCATTTCCCAAAAAGCATCGTATGTCTAGAAACATTTGCCACCAATGGTCTCAACAATCGACTTAGCTCACTATGCTTTTGGGAAACGCAGCCCTAAACATCGCAGTAAACAGCAGCGGCATTCAAAACGTAGGACTGCGTTTACTGAAATAATGCCGGATATCGTTAACATTAGTGCCCAACTTTTACGTTGACAAAATACTATAAGCAGTTACGCTAAAATAGCATTCAAAATGCTCATTCACAAGCATTACAGAAATGTTGCGCTTTACAGCGCTGTGTAAAAATAGCGTTTCCCAAGGATGAAAACATTCCTTTATCATGACATTCTTACAACATTCAAAAAGCAAATAAGAAATGTTCACAGATGTTTTTATTTACTTACAAGTTGTTCCATTAAGTTTGCTCCGGTCACTTGCGAGTATCCGCCACGTTGAATGGATTCTTCTGAGAACGTCGGTTAGAGTAACATCGTGACGTCACTTTACGTCACTCAGTAAACTTAAAAATAATAATTTAAGTAGCAGGGTTTACTCAAAAATGCTGAGCCACACAAAAATAAAACTTAATTCCTCGTTCAAAAAATGTAACTGTTAAAAGTCGCATCAACGATTTAACAGACTTTAAGTGCAGTGTTCTTAATCTTTATAAGTTAGTAGTACTGTTCGGGTTTACAGTGTAATACTGACATATAAACACTGTCTACGTATTCATACAACAAAATATTCTATGGGCCATGAATGCAAAAAAATGCTGGCGGTGATTGGCAACTTCAAAAATAATATTCGGGTGGGGAAAGAGTTAATAACAGTATATACTATAAGCAAACTAAATAAATAACAAAAAAGCAAACATATAAGTTGTCCAATATGTCTTTAAACCAGAAATCATTTAAATATCAAATAAATATGGAATACAATTTATATTGGACTAAAAATAAATGTATTCCTCTTCATTTCAGAAGGCCACTACACTTCAACCCAACTCTGCCAAATCTAAATACAGTGATTGGTTAAAATGAATGTTGCTCCAGGAACAACAATGCTGATCCAGGAATATGTCCTACTTTGTCTTTGTTACACGAAATACAGCAGTTATTTCGCATTGACCCTACATGGATAGAATGATGATGACATGATAGAATGATAGAATGTCGATGTCCCTCGTTCCTGCAGAATTTTAAAACTAAAATAACTTTCAGTTTTGGCCACTTTAAATGCTGACAGCAAATGCAAGACCTGGGCTGTTCAATAATTCAATGGAAACCTTTTTGTCCTCTTTGGAACAGATAGGCAACATCCGAAGACAGACTGTGCTTCAGCTGACACTCTCCATTCACTCACAGAAGGCCTACAGTACTTTAATGGCACAAAATGATAGTTACAAAGTTTTGCAGAGCATCAGGTTGTAGAGCATTAAGCGTCATTACTCTTTCCTTCTTTAATACAAGTCAGTCATACAGTTGATTGTTGAATATTGAGCCAAAGTTTGCGTAACCTTAAATTAAATATGGAGAAAGAGCAAAAGCTTTCTGAAAAAGCCCTCAATAAAAGCCCTTTCATCTAAAGCAGACAGTAAAAACCATCATAGAAATGTTCATATTGTTAAACCATTTTCAGAGAAGACCCTAGAAAGCACTCATGTAAGTGAAGATTAATGGTCACAAAGAAGAAACTGACCGAAAAAAAAAAAAAAAATCTATTTGATTATTGTGTACAAAACTTTATTAGAAGACTTAGCGTTCCTGTACTTTATTCTTTACACAGGTGTATAAAATGGTGCTAGGCAAAAAATAAATAAATACACAGATACACAGGCAGCATAATCAAGCCTATGATGCCTGTCTAGATTTTGGAACAGAGCTAGAGTACAATTTGCTATGATTCTGAATGCCCTGGAAATCCAGCCGCTATAAGCTCTGATGGGCAAATAATACTGAAGAGAACTATTCACACCACAAGCATCTGCCAGGAACTACTCAATCAAAACTGTTCTAGGAAAAGCAGACACACGAGATTCTGTCCTATATTTATCACTAACAACCGTACTGATGCACTGCTATCCAGCCCAACTGTTATTTGTGCTAATCGTTAATGTACTTTACACTGACAATGCATCTAAAATCTGTTATATTCAAAGTACTTGAGCTGGAACAGTCTGGATGTGAGATATACTACTGGCACACTGAGAGTATGATGCACACAGGGCTGCAATTATCAGTGCTTGAGAAGATTAAATAGGGATAATAGATACAGTATATGCTAGTAATTTGGTCTAAATGCTTATTAAATATACCTTACAAAAGATCAGATGGAACAATTTAATAAATGCAAAAACTGCTGTTAAATTGAGAGTACAAGTGCTGAAAAACAAATGCTAATAGACTCAACATAAAATGAAAGATGCTGTATGTATATATGCATTTCTACGGCATTAAACAGAACTGGAAAAATAATGACTGTTTGCAAACCGCATTCAAGCTTCATGCACATGGTACATCAGCTGATTTGGAATACAACTTACATATTTAAACATATGTATATTAAAAAAAATATACTACCGCTCAGAATGAGTAATTTTCTCAGTATTTTCTCAAAATTACAAGTAAAGACTTTCATTCAATTAAAATGATTCAAAAATTTATATTTAAAATGAATAAAATTATTAAGCAGCACAACTGTTTAACAATGATAATAATAAAATGTTTCTTGAGCATCAAATCAGCACATTAGAATGATTTTGTGTGACACTGAAGAGTAATGATGCTGAAAATTCAGCTTTGCCATCACAGGAATAAATTACATTTTAAAATATATTAAAATAAAAAGGACAATTATTTTAAAGTGCAATAATGTCACATTATTACTGTTTTTTTTAATATTACACAATATTATTTATTTATTTATATAGATTTTTTTCAAATAAATGCAGCATTGGGAGCATACCGTTTTGAACGGTAGTGTATATTTCATAATAAACACTATATATTTTTCTCTTTGCATATTACAGTAAGTAAAACAAGCAGAAACCTGTTTGATAATAATCACTACTATCCATTTTGATGATAATGGAGCAGAAGTGACACACGTCGTCATTACACAAGTGGCAGAATCACAGCAAATCCCTTGCTGTTGTTTACTGGTTATGCTGTTCAGTGATCTCATTCCTGTAGTTGGAAATAATGGGCCTCAAGCCATTTATAAAACAAACCAGGTATGACAGTATAACTCAAAAGCAAAGCGTTTGTTAAAAACTATCGATTCCGTGTCTATGCAACCCTCTCCGTGTGGGTCCTTCCAGCACCCCGCTGTAGTCTGGGATAAATGCACCAATAAGCTGTAATTCATTAACCTGTATCTCTAACACTTTACTGCTGTGCCAGCAACATATGTCAGGACCAATCCAGCTCAAACAAAGACTCATTCCGTCCAGCATCCATAAGCAATGCAAATGATAGAAGGTGGAAGATGCACTGGAGGGGTCCGCAGCGTGGATGGGAAATGGAGGGTGAAATTCACCTCAAGGATGCAACAGAGATCCCACATATATTGCCACTCTGGATAAAAGGTCTGTGTGAGCGTGCAGCCCTCTCGCATGCCCTGCTGTGATAAGCCTGGACAGGAGAGTGAGCAATCACTGATTAAATCGGTGATTTAGCCCACGCCAGCACCCACCCGCAGCCCTGACCTCTGGGTTAGAGACTGCAGCAGCTATCTGATCATGAACAAAATAGCTCTCAGCTGGTGGGGCTCCTGCGCTTGGGAATTTTTCAGTGGGGGTCAAAGGTGTGATCCATACGCACCTGTAGGGGGCTGATTCAGGAACAGCTGTGAACAACACTCCACCGGAGTGAAAATAGCACTGATTAGCCCGTTACACTTGACCACACTGACAAGAACCGCAACATTATCGCAATCACGCACACACAAGGTTTAATAAAAGCATTTCTGATGCTAATGAAACAAATCCCTCTTTTTGGCACAGAACTAGCAATGGATGCTTGCGAAACACTGCTTCGTGAAACTTTGAGATCTTTGTGAATAATTTTTTTTGACATTTTTGTTTCGGAGGATGTATCATACTGACAAATTCATGTGACTTCATTAGACTAGGCTTTGTTACATCATAACTGTTAAAATTTCAATAATTAAACACAGTTTTAGGGCGTTGAAAACATGTCAAACAAATTAACTGTATGACAACATGAAACTGTGAAATGCATGTACATTTTTTCGATTTAACATTCAGTTCAGTTACACTGTTAATATAATTTCTAATTTAAAAACAACAACCTGGTTTCATGATGAAAATGTACCTCTGGGAACTTTTTTGCAAGATGTGAAATGCGTACCGCCATGTATGTTTCATGACATATTTGATGTTCTAAAAGAGTGTTAGTTTTTTTTCCCAAAACAGATGAACGTACATATGGTATGTTTTATGTGACGTTGGTTTTGTAGGTGTCACTGCAGTTCTGATTTGAAATGTCCGTTGAGTGCCGCTATAACCATAATGTTCCGTGATGTTTTAAAATAACGCACCATCTGCACTACACCTAAACCCACCCGATAGTATGAACAAAAGTGAATGTGAATCGCATGCCGTTTTAGCTTGTTTTTTGATCTCTCATCTTTCAGTTCTTTCATCATGAGTCATGTTTTTCACAGGATTCGTAATTAATGATTCCGCATCGTAAGTCCAATTCCATGCCGGCTGAGCTACTGAGCAAGCTTGTTACATCCGGAAAGCGAAACATATGGAACTGTAATCATAACTGTGTATGAAAACGATTACAAGTGCTCGCTGTTTTACAGCGTGTACTAGTGTTCATTTCTGTTGGACAATGCAGTGACGTACTTATTGGTACGTATTTTGCGTCTTGCGAAATAGTTCCCAGAGGTATGTTTTCAACATGAAAACAGGTAGCAACACAAAATGTTTATTAAAGTTAAAAAAAAAAAATCCTTATGGTCTTAGACTTTCAGACCCCACTACATGCTAAACCCATGTCAAAACACCTTATTATTATTTTATATTATTGCTATTTATATTATTTATAAGTAAATGTACACTGTTCTTCAGATCAGTGTCTTATCTCATGTTCAGCTAATATTGCTTTTACTTCTAGCTATCATTTATCTATCATTTAGCCTGATGAGATATTCTCTCACACACAAAACACAGAATGATGATCCCTCTCACTATGTGTTTTGTTTCTCTAATTTGTCACCGCTAATCAGAGAAGAAAGCTGCAATCATTGCACCTCAGTGTTGAAGCAACATGCTGATGACAGCCAAGGTCTTCTTCACTGAGCTGATGAGCATGAGAGATGTAGTGAAGTACACTTGTGGACTTGAGGACTTGTATTCCCAGATTGGGACAAGCATCTGTTCGCCTTGAGAGCTGCCATCTCACATCAAGAAATGCCCAAGTATAATACAGCAAATTCGCTTCAGTTAGATCTGTATCTTTGATATTATTATTATATTGTGGTTATGCATTATAATTTCATGCGTTTATAAGGTAATTTTTTTAGTAAGATTCTCAGATCAAGCTCAACATAAACAGCAAGAAAATAAACATGATCGAACAGGTGTAAATAAATGTTAAGGTGCACCACTGTTCATTGAGGGACTGAGAGATGCTTAGATGAGGGTCAACTTAATTTTGATATAGGCCTACCTGATCCTGCAATTGTACCAGAAGATCTAATAATTAGAAACCAACTATTTATCACAAAACATACAACATTAATTTCATCAAATCCTAAAAACTTGATAAAACTTACTGATGTTTGTGTCCTACTAAAACAGGGGTGGGGAACGTTGATTCTGGGGGGCCACTCTCCTGCAGAGTTTAGCTCCAACCCTGAAAAAAAATACCTGACTGCATCCTGAAGACCTTGATTAGCTGTTTCAGGTGTGTTTGATTAGGGTTGGAGCTAAACTCTGCAGGGACACCGGCCCTCCAGGATTAACGTTCCCCACCCCTACACTAAAATGATGTCACTTCCTGGAAGATGATATCATCAAGGCACTGCCTTTTTTTTTTTTTTTACTTAATAGCACATTACTAAATACCAAAAGGATATTAAGTGATACCGAGGACACAGAAAAAACATATAAATTGATTAACAATTAAACAATATTCCCATTTTATTTGAAATTATTTGAATGAACAACTAAAAAAATACTAGGAATGTTGCTTAAAAAATTACAAATTTTTCTCTCTTTTTAAATTTCGGCTTATTTCATTTCTATGGAAGCCCATTTCCACCACTGAATAAAAAATAAAAAAGGTAATTGCGAATTATCTCACAATTCTAACTTTTTTCTCGCAATTGCGAGTTTACATCTCACAATTCTGACTTTTTTTTCTCATAATTGTAAGATATAAACTCACAATTGTGGGTTATAAAGTCAGAATTGCGAAATATAAAGTCAGAATTGTGTGATATAAACTCACAATTGAGAGAAATAAAGTCAGAATTGCGAGATATAAACTCTTGACTTTTTTTCTTGCAGTTGTGAGTTTGTATCTCGCAATTCTGAGAATTGTGAGCAATTGCGAGTTATAAAGTCCGGTTCTGAGGTGAAAAAAGACTGATATGTTCTCAGAATTGCGAATTTATATCTCACAATTCTGACTTAATAACTCGCAATTGCAAGTTTATATCTCACAATTCTGACTTAATAACTCACAACTGCAAGTTTATATCTCACAATTCCAAGAAAAAAAGTCAGAATTGACCGTTAATATCTTGCAATTCTGAGACAAAAAAAAGTCAGTACATTTTTATTTTTTTATTCAGTTTCTTCCATAAATTTCCATTTATTTTCTTTTATAAAATATTTAAAATTCTTAATTTAATAGTTTATTTATTTGTATTAATAGTTAATCTGTGGGATGACCCATATATGAAATTGTGTGTGACTTCAGTCAGTAGTTTTCTTCCTTTAAGAACCACAAGAGTTACACAACAGCCTTGATGCATTTCCCCTGCAAACAAAGAGAATAGTGCAAATTCCCATGACCAAACAACTTCACGTCAACATAACTAGTATAGAGGTTATTTGCATCATATAAACATTTAATGTAGTGCATCAATCCCAAAAAAATTGAGAGCAGTGCCATACTAACCATCTAATCAGTTGAATTTATGCACCATGGCTGTTTTCAACATCTCTGCATATTTTCTCCAGCAACCCGACAACCACAGACAAAAATAACCATTTAAATTATGAAGCACCATATGCCCGTACACTCTATGGATTTCCTTACTGTCCCCAGTGCAGCCACAGAGAGCTGTAGCCATGCAATTAAACACCTTAATTATCAAACTGCCCTTTCACCATAATAAGATAAATGTTAAAATTAAAATGCAGATTCTACAATTCATTCTTTTTTTCCAACCCAGTTCCGTTCACGTTCAGAATGGTTGCCATGGCGATAGAGATCCTTAAGAGAATAAATAAGTGCCATTGATGAGTTAACTAACAAGTTATTTGACATGCAGAGGTACAAAGTATTCATCAGAAATGCCCATCAACAACCTGCCATCCAGTTCTGCATCAAGAGGAAACATACTCTATCGTGTCTACCAGAACAAAAGCGTAGACCGTACAAGAACCCTATGGTTCAAGGTTGGAAGAAATTAAATGGCTGTGAAGGTACGGTAAAAGCGAGAAACAGGCCACTTTAATAATCAGGATGAAAACAATCACTATGTCTCCTTGGAAACATGTTTGTACCGATCAGAGATATATAGGAGCAGCGTAAGATTGTTCCTGTTAAATTGAACATTCCAAATCTCAAATGCAATAATGAAAGCTGTTACATTTCATGGCATTTATTTGCTCCTGGCTGACATCTTTTATTTGAAGTACATTCAAAATGAATGACTTTTCAGAATTCTGGCTGTAATGTCTGAATGTTAATACTGCCAAAATAAAGAAATACAGAATATGGGGTTATGAAAGCCCAATTCACCTCAGAGTAAAAAATACAACCAGTAATTGTAAGATAAAGGTTCAGATAAGAAATAGCCTCATTGTGACCATGGATTATTATAGTTAACCAAAATTAAAACCATAAAATATTTTCATTACTTAAAATAAATGTTAACTGAAATAAAATAATATAAAAAATATATATATATATAAAACATTAAATATAAAAAAGCTAGTTGGCAGGGCAATATTTCTCTTTTAATTTAGTTTATCGTGATGTACTAAAATAAACTAAAACTGAAATAAAAATGAATAATAATAATAATAATAATAATAATAATAAAGTAATAAAAATTGACATTGTTAAAAAAATAAAAAATAATAAAAATAAAAACAACAAAATGACAAACTTTAATTAAAATGGAAAATTTAAAAATAAAAATGAAGTCAAAATATTAATAAATCTATAATAGAATCTCAGTGACACTAAAATAACACTGATTGTGGCACATAAAGTCACATTGTAAAATATATCTGCAATCGTTGCATATAAAGTCACAATAATGAGATATACCCCCGGTTTCACAGACAAGGCTTAAGCCTAATCCTAGACTAAAATGTAAGTCTATTCAGTGCTGCTCAGAGGAGGCATAAATGCATTTGCTGAGAAATCACAACTGTATACTTTGATACTACTGGTTAAGGTTGGTCAAAGCTGACATAATTTAATCTGGCTTTTATACAACATTGCATCTGAATTTTAAGCAAGCACAGCATTAACTCAGCTGTGTAAAGACACCTTTAGAGAAGTGAAGTCACAACGGTGAGAAATAAAGTCACAAATGTGAGATATAAAAATCACAATTGTGAGATGTAAAGTCACAGAATTAAAGTCAACATTACGAGCAATAAAGTTACAGTTGTGAGGCATATTTGCAAGTCATATTTACTCTGAGGGAGAAATACATTGTGCTAGTGAGTAAATTGAGAAAAATGCAAGATTTCTGTTCATTTGTACATGCAAAGATGTATTGGACAACTCAGAGTAAAATACAAATTAGTGTCTGAACGAGGCATGACATGTACCTGCTAAAAGTTAAATTGTCTCTATGGCCCAGTGGCGATGGGGAGCAAGTTTATCCAGTGCATACCAATATTTAACCAGACTAACAGAGCGCAGTGTGTGTGTGTGTGTGTGTGTGTGTGTGTGTGTCAGAGCGATTTTTTTGCTAGAGACCAGCTGATGGGGTAACAGGCAGATTCAATCACAAGTAAATGTGCTGATTACTAAAATCACAGTCTTGCTCTCACACACACGTCCCCTTGAGAAAATCACTAAACTACACATCAGCGCCGTCGCTTAAATTCACAGAGCGTGAGCAACCCCTTCCCCCGGACCCAATGAGTACACTATATCACAGAGGACCTTAATGGACACAGTTTACACGCGGCCCAGGCCAATGTTTATGGTCATGTCCACTTGTTGATGACCCTGGACTACACAGATTTAGGTATGTTTCAAAACCTATCAGGAAATGTAATCTATGATATATATCGCCATTTCTGAGTGTTACTGCCATATGTTACCTATATGGTGAAAATTTCACATATGTACATTTTCCTGGTAGATGAAGATTTAAGATTATAACATATATAAAATCCCAATGGTAAAAAATTATACATGTATGTATGTATGTGTGTGTGTGTGTATATATATATATATATATATATATATATATATATATATATACACACACACACACATACATACATACAGTGGGGCAAAAAAGTATTTAGTCAGCCACCAATTGTGCAAGTTCTCCCACTTAAAAAGATGAGAGAGGCCTGTAATTTTCATCATAGGTATACCTCAACTATGAGAGACAAAATGAGAAAAAAAATCCAGAAAATCACATTGTAGGATTTTTAAAGAATTAATTGGTAAATTCCTCGGTAAAATAAGTATTTGGTCACCTACAAACAAACAAGATTTCTGGCTCTCACAGACCTGTAACTTCTTCTTTAAGAGGCTCCTCTGTCCTCCACTCGTTACCTGTATTAATGGCATCTGTTTGAACTCGTTATCAGTATAAAAGACACCTGTCCACAACCTCAAACAGTCCAACTCCAAACTCCACCATGGCAAAGACCAAAGAGCAGTCAAAGGACACCAGAAACAAAATTGTAGACCTGCACCAGGCTGGGAAGACTGGATCTGCAATAGGTAAGCAGCTTGGTGTGAAGAAATCAACTGTGGGAGCAATTATTAGAAAATGGAAGACATACAAGACCACTGATAATCTCCCTCGATCTGGGGCTCCACGCAAGATCTCACCCCGTGGGGTCAAAATGATCACAAGAACTGTGAGCAAAAATCCCAGAACCACACGGGGGGACCTAGTGAATGACCTGCAGAGAGCTGGGACCAAAGTAACAAAGGCTACCATCAGTAACTGCGCCGCCAGGGACTCAAATCCTGCAGTGCCAGACGTGTCCCCCTGCTTAAGCCAGTACATGTCCGGGCCCGACTGAAGTTTGCTAGAGAGCATTTGGATGATCCAGAAGAGGATTGGGAGAATGTCATATGGTCAGATGAAACCAAAATAGAACTTTTTGGTAAAAACTCAACTTGTCGTGTTTGGAGGAGAAAGAGTTGAGTTGCATCCGAAGAACACCATACCTACTGTGAAGCATGGGGGTGGAAACATCATGCTTTGGGGCTGTTTTTCTGCAAAGGGACCAGGACGACTGATCCGTGTAAACGCAAGAATGAATGGGGCCATGTATCGTGAGATTTTGAGTGAAAACCTCATTCCATCAGCAAGGGCATTGAAGATGAAACGTGGCTGGGTCTTTCAGCATGACAATGATCCCAAACACACCGCCCGGGCAACGAAGGAGTGGCTTCGTAAGAAGCATTTCAAGGTCCTGGAGTGGCCTAGCCAGTCTCCAGATCTCAATCCCATCGAAAATCTTTGGAGGGAGTTGAAAGTCCGTGTTGCCCAGCGACAGCCCCAAAACATTACTGCTCTAGAGGAGATCTGCATGGAGGAATGGGCCAAAATACCAGCAACAGTGTGTGAAAAACTTGTGAAGACTTACAGAAAACGTTTGACCTCTGTCATTGCCAACAAAGGGTATATAACAAAGTATTGAGATGAAATTTTGTTATTGACCAAATACTTATTTTCCACCATAATCTGCAAATAAATTCTTTAAAAATCCTACAATGTGATTTTCTGGATATATATATATATATATATATTTTTTTTTTTTTTTTCTCATTTTGTCTCTCATAGTTGAGGTATACCTATGATGAAAATTACAGGCCTCTCTCATCTTTTTAAGTGGGAGAACTTGCACAATTGGTGGCTGACTAAATACTTTTTCTTTTCCCCACTGTACATACATGTAGGAACCATATATGTCGACAATACATATTTTATTTATATACGCATTTTTACATGTCTATCTCAAGACATGTCTATCTTTTATATTTACTAATATATTTGTAATATCATCATTTGGTAAATTACACATAATCCAAAAATGTATACAAACATTTGTGTTGGCTAGATATATTTGTTAATATATAAGAAATTGTTCCATTGTCTAATAGGTTTCATGTATGTTTTTACTTCATATGACAATGTATTTGATATATGGAAATTTAATATATGCACATATATTACATCACAGGTTGTTGTCTACTGCCTTTTAAGGCAACATCTAAATGGCTTCTAAATGTCTGATTTGAAACAATATACATAAACAGTAACTTTGTTAACTCTAAATCACAACTGATTCCAATAAGAGCGAATACTCTTAATAGTGTCTGTTTATTTTAAAATATACTAAAACAGAACAGTTATTTTAAATAAACTGTAATAATATTTCAAAATTGTTATTTTATTTTATTATATTCTTTATAAAATAAATGCAGCCTTGGTGAAAATAAGAGACTTCTAATATGTGTAAAATTATTATTTTTAACTTTTAAATTATAATAATTTGAATAGTTAAATGATTGAAGTACTGTACTGTATATCTTTAACAAAAGCATTGCACATGGATGTAATAGAGGATCCAATGGCACTCTTCCCATGAGATCAACACAAACCATTACTCGATGCACAGAACACAACTTCTTACATGAAATATTTACGTTTCCAAGACACCAGGCTAAGTGAATTCCAGACTACAAAATTCTTACATGAAAGACCTCGACCTAAACTGTGTTTTATCTTTAGATATGCATGAAAAGAGGAATTACGTTTCACTCATCACATCACAAAGAACATGATACCAATTAAAGACTCTTTTGATCTCACATACAACCGAGTAAAACCCATTTTCTCAACCACCCCTCAAGAAAATGAGCTCAGGCTGTGGTCCAAAACTAACAGCAAATCCTATACTACAAAAACCACTCGGCGTGAAATACACAGAGAAACATGCTCAATTGCCAATTAATAAAGCCACACAATGACCATTTCTAATGGAAAACACATTTTTTCTATATCAATTCCGGGGTGGATTTTTTTTAACTTAAAGTATCCTTGGAGATGTGCCGTCACCTGTTTGCCTCAGTCCTGCTTTTTATAAAAAAAAAAAAAAAAGGAAAAAAAAAAAGAAAAAAGATATTTGGGAAATTGTCTCCAGCTTCCTGTCGTCTAAAAGAATGAGGTACCAAGATAGAGGGCATGGGAGGAGAAAGGCTGCTCAGGTGGGGTGTTGCTATTGATTCCTTATGTGGGGACAATTTCCTGAGTGCCTCTGATTTGTCTGTCACATCCCATTATGACTTGTGTGCTTTGAGTTCCACTTTCCTCTGTGATACTGCATGAGGTGTCGCAGCTTTTTATGTGCCACCGGTATTGAGGGAATGTATTGAATTCTCTGCAGTTTGGTTATTATTGTCTGCGAACTTGATTTACCCATCTGGGCGAATTTCAGAAAGCAATACTGAAATGCTGTAATCAAGTTACCCATTGTAAAAGTGTTTCAGTCAATGTGTGGGCAAGGTGGGAGGGGGCATGTCTGGCTTTTAGACGCCTCGCTGTGCTTTGGTCTGGAAGTTCTGGCAGTCATGATAAGGGAAAATTGTCATGTATGAAATACTGTATCTAGTCAATAGAAATTCTCTTATCGCCGCCTTTAAAGGCTTCAATGCATGTGTAAATCCAATAAGCTTCATTACTATGGAGGTAAAAGGATCAAATGACTTTCTTTGCATAAATTAGGACCATACTACCTAATGTCTATGCATAGAAACAGTGATCATGCCAAGGTGGTTATCTATTATAACACAACAGTAAACCTCATACATTCAGATGTACACAGTAACTTCAGCATCACATATTTTTTCAGCTCACATATTTTTAAGACATTAAATGAAAATGTAAATAAATAAATAAATAATTGCATTAACAAAATAAAAATGGAGTTCTAGACTGATGTGGGCATTTGAGATCTTTGCTTTATAGCAGATTTTAAAGGGGTCATATGACGTTGGAAAAAGAACACTATTTTGTGTATTTGGTGTAATGCAATGTGTTTATGCGGTTTAAGGTTCAAAAAACACATTATTTTCCACATACTGTACATTTGTCAGGCTTGTGTTTGTGGTGTCTCGTGGTTTTCTGTCTCGTGCTCCCCTTGACTTAGTTTTCCTCTTGTATGCCCATATTTGGTTATGTTCCTGTTCCTGTCTTTATTGGTTCATTATTAGTTAAGTCAATCCCACCTGTGTTTGTTTAATTCCCTCGTTTAGTTGTGCATTTATAGTGTGTTCTGCCCCTTGTTTCCTGCCCGGTATTAACGTTGATGTCCTGTTTCTTGTGTGTCTCTGCCTGCCTTGTGTTATACCCTTTTTGGATTTGAGTAAAGACTGGTTATTTTGAGTTACTCCTCGTCTCCTCGCTTCCCTTGTGTTAATTGTGACAACATTATTGTTGCTCCTCTATTCCCCGCCTTTCTGAAGCGTGTCAATTTTTACAAATCTCATCATTCTGAGAAGCGAGGCGTGCTCTAATTTAAAATAAAAATATAAAAATCACGCCCTCTTTCATTGCGTATACATTTGGGCGGTGTTTTGCAAATCTCCTCACACCGTGACGTAGACATGTGGGGGCATGTTTGAATGAGCTGTTTTGGGGGGGGTGTGGTCTAGTCTTAACTTTTATAAAGATTATCTCTTTGGTTTTGAGACTTTAGTCTTTGCAACTTCAGGAATCTTATCTATGCACAAACAGCTTGCAACACTCCAAAGAGAAAGGAAAACTTGAAATTGCATCATATGACCCCTTTAAGGTATGAGACTTTGGTTAAAATAAACAATACAAAAATAAAACAAAAGACAAGACAAAAAAACAACACAAAACAAAATCCTGGACTATGGAGAAAGCCCTTTTTTGTATCAAAGAACCAACTCCCTTAAAAGACACCTGCCACCTTTTCTGCTGTGTAAGAAACCTTTTCACACATTTAATTCAATCTGCTTAGTGAGCTCAACAGGCAAATCAAATTAGCCAGACTTTTGCTGAGATATCTTAACCTGCTCGTATACACCACAATGCACATGTAACACAGACCGCGGGTGATTTCCTGTCTTCCTCCTGTAATTGAATGTGATCAGCCTTGAAAAATCCACAGTTGAACATTTATCCAAGGCGTTTGGAAAAATAAATGGATTAAACAAAGTTGACAGCTTCCTACAAGGATGTCATTGCAACATTTGCATCTCACAGGAGATCATCACCGAATGAGGATACTTTTCATAAACATTGATGACATTTCTTTCATGTTCCAGTTTCCATTGCATCAAAGATGATTCTAATAGATAATGCCAAGGTTACTTGTGATAGTTATCAAAAGAATAGTAATTGTAAAAGCGAGCAGAGACTGCTTATGCATCGGGTGGAAATGAAATTAGCATTCGTTAGCATAATCACGTGGGAACAAAGAGAAATCATCATTTCCTTAAAGGATGATGCGTCAGAGAATAACGCCTTGAGAAACGATCTCAAAAATAACTAAGAGCAAGGTCAGTGTGTGTACTCATTTTTGGAGGTAAAATCATCTCCGCTCTAATTGTTTTTATCTCTTATTTATCTCCCAAGTGGGGAAAAAGAGTCTCTCTCTACAACATTCAATTCAAACTCTGGTTGAAAGTTGTGCCACTTTTGCACCTTCAGCAAAGAAATCTGCATCTTAACCACCTGCAACCCAGTTTAACAAGGAGTTAAATGCATTGACAGCGTTGCACTTTAATTTAAATTGTCATCTGCATTTTTGCAGCACAAACACGCCTTGTTTCTATGCAAATTAAGCTCATTATATCTTGTGCCTTTATATTTATGGAGTCAGACTGCAGAAGTCTGCTGCATCCTTCCACAATGTAGCACTCAGAACCAGCACGCAAGAACAGGAATTGTAGCATGCAAATTGCCTTCAAATTTTGTGGGTACGTTTGCGCCATTACTTGATATGCATAACTCGAGTCGTTTAGCGAACCTGAAAACAACACACACAGTGCATGAAAAACGGTGCTATCAGTGGACTAGCGAATTCCCTCTCTGCATTTGAAACTCATACAAAGTGATCCGGCTTCCAAATTTTACGACCAAGTCGAAACATCTTATTGAGCTCTGCCCTGTATGTCATGTTTTAACAGATAGAGCAAAATGAGACAGACCGTCTAGGAAGTCAATTAAAATGAAGTAATTAAAATGCATTCAGGGCAAAACATGTCTGAAACCGCAGTGAGCACTGACCTTGAAATGAAAGTGTCCTGAAAAGCTTTTTCTGTCATTTTGATGGGCTCTTTTTACAAACTTGTCAAAATGCAGGGCTAAGCATGTTTTAAAACACATGCACACACTACAGATATTAACTAGATAAAATAATTTACAAACCTCCATAACAGGGCCCTAACTGGTTTCGTACTGTGCAACACCCTATTATAAAAATATATAGTTTGATATCAGCTTGTGTGACACGTACATTTAAAAGTGGCAATTTAATTGCTAAGTACTTTTATTCTAACTCAAAGAGAGTTGTACTGCATTTGCAGCGACTGTCGCTAACCTATAATTGCTTTTTCAATTGCATTATCAGCATATGACAGATGCAACAACGATTTCAATTCGATTTTCAAGTGAAACACAATCGCTTTTTCAATTTCAATACGGCATAGCATGAAAGGAAACGCACATTATCTCTGTTCTCATTACATTACGCAGCTGCTAAACAAACCCTGCCCTCAAATAACCCAACTGAGAATGTTACAGAAAATAATCACTTTTGAAACACACGTCTTGACCCCCGTCGACTATTCAGGGGCTTCCACGTGGCGGCCCAGGGTGACTTTAAAGTGCAGCCTTGCTCGACTAAGGTTGTGTCAGTCTGTGTGTTCGTCAGCTCTCCACGGACGCCCAACCCTCCATCGACTCGTCCTTGAGAAGCACTATCATCTCTGCGGTTTGTCCTATCACATCACTGTTTTATGGCTGTAACATTAATAATAGGCCAGTTAATCTCATTGCCCATTTCTGAAAGTTCTCTCTCTCTTGGTGACTGAATTTTATTTGTGCATGCATCCTACATTATAATGAGGGAGAAAATAAGGTATTTATTTCCATTCTAATGCTTTATTAGACTAATGAAATCTTTTTAACTTGTTCATTTTTGGTCTTTCATAACAGCGTGCCATTGTATACTGTGGAATTTTAAAAGTTAATTATTTATATCCTTGTTGTATATAAAGTATTGCACTTCTAGACAAGCAAAATAAGTTTTCTATTTTGATCTTTTTATCCTAAAAATGTTTTTAGTTTGAGTAGTTTTCACTATTTTATCAATTTACTATTAGAAGTCCAGATATAAGCAGGTGGAATGGCAAAACAAAAATAACCCCATGAGATCTTCCGTTTATTCAAGTGGGCAAAAAAAAATCATCAATATAACCTGGCTTATCTCCAAAACTGTATATTTCTAAACCCATATGGCTGATCTCAATGAATATCTGTCAAGGATATGCTCAAAATAGCACAATGTACTTATCAAAAGAAGGAGTTGCTCACTGACACTGACGTCTTTTGCCAGTGCTAAATTATCTCTCAATGGATGCTTCCTTCTGTTCTGTTGGTATATTACAGATAGTAGAACAGTTTTTGTGACTGACAGTCTCATTTGGTTCGAATACAGGTTAGATGTTAATGGAAAAGCCTCTTTTCTGCTCATTGTAATTGCCATGCTATGATGTGCAATTGTGAGAGTGGAACACTAGATGATCTGAAAGTATAATTATATGCTGGAGTATTGTTCCGCAGAGAAAAGTTAAAATCTTTGAATATGCGTAGTTTTATTGGATGAGTGACAACATTATATGGGTGAGACTGAAGAAAACAACTATGTTAAATACTTTAAAACAAGGCATTTTCATGGCATGCTGTGAGTATTTTTGTTAAAGGGGTCATATGATGCGATTTCAAGTTTTCCTTTCTCTTTGGAGTGTTACAAGCTGTTTGTGCATAGATAAGATCCCTGAAGTTGCAAAGACTAAAGTGTCAAAACCAAAGAGATATTCTTTATAAAAGTTAAGACTTGACCACGCCCCTCTAAAACGGCTCATTCGAACACGCCCCCACATGTCTATGTCACGGTGTGGGGAGATTTGCAAAACACCGCCCAAACATACAAGCAAAGAAAGGGGGCGGGACTTTTATTCTCGATGTAGTATTGTTGCTGCCGCCAGCGCCATGTCCTGGAGACTGTTTCATTGTGAAAGCGAAACTACTTTGTTTGGGCTTCCAAAAGAGGACACAACTAGAAATCAGTGGTTAAACTGTATTTACAACACTTTTCCAGAGCAGTTCAACCCAAATATTCGAGTGTGTGCAGCACATTTTACGGAGGACTATTTCCTGAACCTGGGAGTAGCCTGCCAGCTATGCTCAAAGACTGTTTCTATAAAATGGGGCAATTCCAACTTTGCAAGGACAGTCTGGCACTTCTGACTCACAGCCTGTAAGTATGTTTTCATATTTAAAGAATTTGCCACTGACTATTCAAACGCGAGTTTTGAGCAGTGTAGAGAAGCGCTTGTTGTTTATCGTTTCTCCGATCACAAATGCAGACATGGTAATGTTTACGCGGCGAGATGAAACGCGATGCGTAAAAAGACAGTACAAGTCATTACAGTCATGGCCAAAAATATCGGCGCCCTTGGTAAATATGATCAAAGAAGGCTGTGAAAATTAATCTGCATTGTTAATCCTTTTGATCTTTTATTTAAAAAATTCACAAAACTCTAACCTTTCATTGGATAATAAAAATTCAAAATGGGGGGAAATATCATTATGAAATAAATGTTTTTCTCTAATACACATTGCCCACAATTAACGGCACCCTTTTATTCAATACTTTTTGAAACCTCCATTTTCCAGTTTAACAGCTCTAAATTTTCTTCTATAATGCCTGATGAGGTTAGAGAACACCTGACAAGAGATCAGAGACCATTCCTTCATCCAGAATCACTCCAGACCCTTTAGATTCCCAGCTCCATGTTGGTGCTTCTTCTCTTCAGTTCACTCCACTCATTATCTATAGGGTTCAGGTCAGAGGACTGGAATGGCCATAGCAGAAGCTTGGTTTTGTGCTCAGTGACCCATTTTTGTGTTGTTTTTGAGGTTTGTGTTTGGATTATTGTACGGTTGGAAGAAACATGGCCCATTATAAGATTTCTAACAGAGTCAGTCACTTATTGATTTTTTATCTGTTGGTATTTGATAGAATCCATGATGCCATGTGTCTAAACAAGATGTCCAGGACCTCCAGCAGAAATATAGGCCCACAACATCAAAAATACAGAAGTATATTTCATTGTACACATGATGTACTTTTTATCCCTGTGTTCACCAAACCCATCTTGAGTGTTTGCTGCTAAAAAGCTAATTTTTTAGTTTCATCTGACCATAGAAGCCAGTCCCATTTGAAGTTCCAGTCGTGTCTGATAACCGAATATACTGGAGTTTGTTTTTGGATGAGCTAGGAGAATTTTTCTTGAAACCCTCCCAAACAACATGTGATGATGTAGGTGCTGTTTGACTATTTTTTTTTTAAGGTTTTCTGACCCCGAGACTCAACTATTTTCTGCAATTCTCCAGCTGTGGTCCTTGGAGAGTCGTTAGCCACTCAAACTCTCCTTCTCACCGTGCATTAGGACGATACAGACACACGTCCTCTTCCAGGCAGTTTCGTAACATTTTATGTTGATTGGAAATTCTTAATTATTGCCCTGATGGTGGAAATGGGAATTTTCACTGCTCTAGCTCTTTTCTTAAAACCACTTCACTAATTTGTGAAGCTCAATTATCTTTTGCTGCACATCAGAAATATATTCTTTGGTTTTTCTCATTGTGATGGATGATTAAGGGAATTTGGGCTTTGTTTTCCCTCCTATTTATATTTCTATGAAACAGGAAGCCATGGCTGGATAATGTCATGTTCATAATCACCCTGGAGTGCTCAAAATTGTGAATGGGAATATGCTTCAGAGATATTTTACTCATAAGAATTTCTAGGGGTACCAATAATTGTGTCCAACGTGTATTAGAGAAAAACATTTATTTCATAATGATATTTCCCCCATTTTAAATTCTTATTATCCAATGAAAGGTTAGATTTTTGTGATTTTTTTAAATAAAAGATCAAAAGGATTAACAATGCAGATTAATTTTCACAGCCTTCTTTGATCATATTTACCAAGGTTGCCGATATTTTTGGCCATGACTGTATAATCAGTAATTATGTCCCCACTGGATGCAACAAATGCCTCATTTGTAATGGGTTTTATTGTTTTTGTGTCATCGTGCCAGGACACAGCATCACAATACGGTAAGGGGCGTAACATTTCCGTCTCACACTTGAGGTATTCAGCTAATCACAATGCACTGGATAGCTGGCCAATCAGAGCACGCCTCGCTTCTCAGAACGATGAGCTTTGTAAAAATCGGCGCGTTTCAGAAAGGCGGGGCATAGAGGAGCAACAATAATGTACAGTATGTGGAAAATAATGTGTTTTTTGAACCTTAAACCGCATAAACACATTGCATTACACCAAATACACAAAATAAAGTTCTTTTTAGAAACGTCATATGACCCCTTTAATTTCTCTCCAAAATGGCACAGGTGTTAAAATATCACAGTAAATGAAAGTGCATGTGAATTGCATTCACTACAAACAATACATTCAGGATAAAGCAAATCACTGTATCTTCAGAGACACTACTGGCAGCACATATTCATATGACACTGAGTTTGAAGTATGAAGGACAACATGAACACAACCACATTTGGCTCTTGCTTTGATGTACTGGCCTCACTCATCACCTCTTTCTGAAGAAGAAAAAAATGATTCATTAACCAGATGCAAAAACTACACATGAACACAGTATTGTAAATATTAATGTGATTTTTTTTAATCTATTCAGTAACTGCATTCAATGACACTACAACCGTCATAATCACAAAAATAAATAAATAAATAAATAAATAAATCAAATCTCACACCATGAATGTTACTTATACTCCATATTAATATATTAGGAACATTTTTTGTCTCAAAATCAACCATAAATTTATATACATATAATTGTACACACACACACACATTTACAGTCATACTGATCAACCACTAAATATCCACAAAGAAACACACAATAATTTTTTGCTTTGAAGGGAGAAAGACAATGCTAGTTTAGTAATCATATTTCTACAAAGGAAATGTCTTAAACATTAAACAGGAAGCATAGCCGCATTCCATAAATCCTCTTGTTCGAGTTATTTTCTCGGTGCATGACAAAAACTTTCCTTCAGAATGATATCAGCACCCAGCGGATGTCACTATTATCATTACAAAGTGTCTGAGGCGGCCATGAATTATCCAGCTAAAGGCTCAAACTCATCCACTGTCCGTACAAATCAGTTCAGCTCATTTCACACTTGGAACGACTTATTGTAAGCTATTCACATAAAATCTGAATCAAATGCATGTTGGACTGGCTGGAGCGACCAAATGTTTTTTGATCCGCTAAATAACCTTGCACTGTATCACACTTTAAAAGTGCACGAACAGAATCAATGCCTTGAGCGGTCCATTGTTAGCCACAAAGACAAATGTGAGCTCCTCCACCAGAATTACCTGCCGTATATCTGTGCCAGATAGATGCAGAGCGGCCTCCCAAGAGATGCCAAAGAACAAAAATCCCCAGTAATGTGAAATGGAGGATGCGCTCATTATTTCTGTTTCAGATAAATAGAAGTAAATGAATATTAATGGAGGATTTATCATCAGCTTTTAATAATATGAGCTTAATTTCAGTCATGCTGAGAAGCCTCAAAAAGTCTAAATAATTGAAATAACACAAAACTCAGTGCAATTATTGTCTGCAGTTTTGCTCCACCTACTTTCCTGCTAAATACATATGTCAATAAACTAACTACCAATGCTGAGTTTCACACAGAGACAATTATTCAAATTTTTTAATGAGACCAGGAAGACCAGAAATATCACTGGCCATTGTGTTTGTAAAGCTCAGCAGGGGCATCATCATAATTTCTGTGACTAAATAGTCATTTGTGACAAATGAGTAATTTCACTCCTACCTTCCATTTTAAATGTTTTATTTTTTTTTTTTTCCTTCAACTGCACCAACACACAATATCTCTACTCCTTACTGAATTTGCAAAAACTGCAACATCCTATCACAGCAACACTGTCTTAACCATAGTGCTAGTTTGGGACAGGACTATTCATCTATTTGTCTGAACAATAGCAGACAGAAAGTGTCTGGTCAAACTAATTTATAAACAGCCATTGCAGTTCCATCTTGTGCCACTAGTAGTGCAGAAATTGCACACAGCATTAAATACAGAGCTGTAATTGTTTCGGCTAGATACAAAGGATATGACCTCACAGGTTCCAAAGAGGGAATACTTTAATTAAGTGCATTTATGCAATGTTTATTTCTGCAGGTTCAGAGCTTGTTGTTATCTGCAATCCCTTCTAATCAGACAGTGACAAACAGTAGGTCAGCATGGCCACTGAACAGGGTCAGCCCAAAGCATAATGAATCAATGAGTGTTTTAAAACATTTCAGCCTAATGTGTCACAGGAGAAAGACTCTTCACAAATACTCCACAGAGTTTTGATGTGAAAATTAGCGGTTAATGGTGAATTCACTCACTATACAGTTATCACATATACAGTGGGCTCCAAAAGTCTGAGAGCACAAGTGAAAATATTTCTGTTTTGCATTTTTCTAATTTACTGTCTCTTTGTAATAAAAAAATATCAAGTCAGAAAGAAATTAAAGGTTGAATTAAAATGTATTTTAAATTAAATGTGTGTGAGAGAGGGAGTAGAGAGAGAGGGAGAGAGTCATTTATATTAACATCCCAAAACCTGGTGATTCAGTTTAAAAATTACATTTTCAATGTTGTCTCAGACTTTTGGAGCCCATATGTATAATAATTTTCACTACAAAGTCATTTCAGAGTAAAATAATCCTGAGAGATAAAAGTCACTGCATAATCACAGGCTAACAATAATCTTATATCAATGTTTTGACAACCAACATAATCTTCCTAAAACTAGAGAAAATCTGATATCGTTTTGATCTGAACTACTTTCGAATAATCAGGAAAGCTAAAATATTTTGGAGGCCACAATAAGACTACAAATGCTCTTGGAAAGTTATGTCCGAAAGACCAAAATGAAGGGTAAAATAGTGACGTATGTAAACACAGTGAACATGACGATGATGAACATTTTGCTTACTCTAAGAAATGATCACGAACAGCCCGAGTGTTCTTTTCACTTGCAGTTGTCAGCATTTTGATGCCCTATAGTCACTGCGCTGGAAAGCTGATTGGATGACGCTTTCGAAGTGTAATCCTCCAATCAGAAGCCATCAATTTTCCTATGCAGCATGAGAGCATAATTTTGATGATGATGCTAGTAACAGGACCATATGGTCATTCAGCAGTCAGGGACCTCCCAGGAAATCTAAGCAACTATGCACTTGCCAAACATTTGTGGGATGTAACTGACTGGCAAAGAAAGGATTCAAGCCTACCAAAGAAGATGGTAAAAATGAGAAAGGAATGATTTGGGAAATGCAGATCGGGTCATTTGCATAAATATTACTTCACGCCAATCAATATTAATTAAAAATGGTGATGAAAGAGAAGATGCATTTAGAATGAAACCCATTTGATTTGTCTGTAGCTATTCTGAAAACTTTTCAATATTCTCAAATCACATAATTAATCTGAACCGTGTTATACAGGCCAAACCGGCCTCCCAGCGTTCTGAATATGCAAATGTGAATTTCTGTGCTCACTTATTTAAATACACAAAACATTTGAGATCACAAGTGGAGCCTTGGGATTTCTTGTTTGTCCACGTGATCAATTACAGCTATCTACCTGATTTGACTCTGTAAACACAGTGCAATGTACGACCCAAATAATTACAAAACAGTTTTGCTCAGGGCTACCTTTTCCTTCATGTTTTCCAAAGTGAGAGCGGATTCCGGTAGATTAAAATTGAATTCAATTTGCACCCATTTATGGCTCTTCTGTCCAGCAGGAAAACATGCAGGAGAGAACATTTTTGCTAACATAAGGCAATCTGACAATATATTGAGCGTTTTATTGTTTGAAAGAAAGATGGCAGCTGCGTACCTGGAAATGTTTGTGGACTTTGGGTGCTGAAGTCACTTCTGAAACAGTCAGATGTGCAGTTGATAGTTTAAACCGTACAAAACTGTTTAAGGAATATTCTGGAGTAAGGCTGAGTAAAGCTCAGAGGACAGTGTTGATTACCACCATTTCATTTGCAGTTGTCCCTCCTTTATTTAAAAATAATTATATCTGGGTTATAATGTGAGACTTACTTTGGAATAATATGGATGCTAACATGATTTTCATGAGGAAAAAAGCTTACTGACCTTTTCTGTGTAAACTTGTTGCAAATTTTACACCTTTGTCACCACAGCAAGACAGACCAAGGCCACAGAACCTAAAACCTAAAAATGACTGCAAAACAAAAATTTTAAAAAGCTTTACATCTAAAATACACGATTTAACAGAATTCATGAATTTAGGCACTTTATTAAAATAATACGATTTGCATTTCTGCTTTTAATTCCTACAAATAATGGACCCATTTACTTCCATTGTAAGTGCCTTACTGTTACTTCCATTTTTTTTTCTTTTTTTTTTTTTAGAAAAAGATGATTCTAAATATTGCTGTTTTTTGCAGTCTACTAAAACTGCACACATCTTACATAATTCCCTAAAAATCAGGCCACCTTAAAAGCGTGTAAAGAGACAATCCAACATGATCTCATTAGCAGTAATAAGTCTTCATATGTAAACGCAACATTTTCATTATTCACAGCATCAAAAAAAGTAAGCCTTGTACATATGAACTACATCCAGGATGTACAAATGTTTAAGAACCCTTGAATTCATAGAATTAAGTTGATTTACTGTATTTAAAGAAAATCTATGAAACATAAAACTACAATACAAACAAAATGGTCACTTTAAACAAAATACCTAAACTATGCAACATATTTAAACACTTTACATTTTTAGGATGTTTATAGTAACGCTCAAACAATACTAATGAAACTAAACATATGGAAATACTTTTGGATGCTGTCAATACATCCACATTGTACAGGTATATCCAAATATGTACACATAAAAGTTACATAAAAATACCTACAAACACCAATGAGATCAGTCTTGAGATTCCTAAGTACATTCATGCTGCATCTGTGCATAAAAACAGACTTTTTTGTGATATACTATATGGTATTCCCCCACGTCCCCCTGAAGCACAAACGTGTAACTCCATCTATAATAAAGCAGTTTAATTTGTTTTTGTTGTTGCCATTGTCTGATGCCGCATACCTGTGATATCCAGAAATTGCACAAATACATCACATTTAAAGGTTTAACACACTAGAGAGTTAGCAGCGCCTATTACTTTTTTTTCCTGCTGGCTTTGCAAAAACTAACACGGGCATCATTATAAAAGGCTTTAGCAGAAATTTTACTTATATGAATTTGATTGATTTGAGCTTCACAAATAATCCGTGTACCACAGAGGTTTTGCATCCTATTGGTAAATACAATTTTCATGGATGTATGCTGTATGCTAAACGCTTCCCCCTACCTATATCAGAGTCTGAATCTTGAAGTCAGTAAATAAATCAAATGGATCCTATTTACTACATAAATGCACAATCCTGGTGCCTTCGTAATCTTGTATCAAAATGCAATAACTCACTCTGCCTCTGAAACAACATTTCTTTTCAGCTGATATCACTAATCCCTTTTACTTTTCATTTTTCATTCTTTTTCCTCTTTTACTCTGGTAGGTAATAAATACTACATATATATATATATATATATATATATATATATATATATATATATATATACATACATTCAGAAATAACTTATTGCACACGCAAAATGGGCTGTGAACTAAATTTTACATTGACTTTAAAAGCTTTTTTCATAAAACAAGACACCTCAAGCACAACCATAACATTTGACATTTAAAAAAAAAGAATGAAAAAAAAGACTAGAAAAAAGATGGATGCACGCATTCTCTCTTCAAGAAGTATCTAGAATTCAAGATGGCCTCCAAGTTGAGGGAACAATGGTGATGAACATGATGCGCTGTGACTACTGATCCAAAGTGAATAAAAGGCTGCACTATGCAGTGGAGATGCAGAGCCTTCTCATGGCCCCTGGCATCCATAAAAGGGGCCTCGCTCTTCTAAACATCCAATAAGCAAGCAGTGTTATCTTCAATATCTTTTTGCGATTGTAACAATAAACCCAAAGGGTTTAAGACAAATTTCTCTGCAAATGCAACAATAAGAAAGTCTACAAATAATTCATCGGCACAATGATGCAATCCACCTCGCACTCAGAGGTCAGAGAAAACTAAATAAATCATCTCGCTTTTCATTGTCATTTGTAACCATTCACATTTCTCTGAAATCTGACATTTTAAATTCCAGTGGGTGTATATTATCACATGTGCATGACTCAGCACAAACTGACACACTGTGGACGTGCACTTCATTAGCATCAGCTGAATTCCCCTTTCTTGCTCCGCAACACGCTCTGGAGCCCTGGGCCTGACAAGGGTCGTTTGCACAAAGTGACAGTTCAGTTCCCCCACAGATCGGAGTGCAAGGGCCCCGGACCCTGCAGTGCAGTCAGGCAAGTTTCTTCTCCAGAAATGGTCAGGCAAAAGAGCAAACGGCCACTGCTGTCTGAGGGCAGACCAGTGGTGGTGGAGAGAGAGAGACAGAGAGTAATGAGAAACAGCCTCGAGACGTTGCTCATCTTCTCCAGCAGGGCTTCATTTGTGACTAATTTAGGAGACACAATTCGGAGTTTTTGACTTTAAGCCATCACATCAAGTGTCACTGAGCCTGGAGAGGGGATGATACAGAAATAAAGAGAAGAAACGCCACTTGCTGATAATAAGAACGTGGGATTGCCCGCATATCCCATATATGGCCACCACACAAAAGCAAAGAGCCCTATGGGGACAATTGCTTATAAAGTTAATCCATAACAAGACTGTGGTATAAAGATAACTCCATGCCAAGTAAAATATGAGTTACATTGGTGCATCAACAATATAAGGGACTTGGGAGTGGGAAAAAAAAAAAGAAAATAATGTTTAAATGCCTTGAAATCTTCACCGCAAATGGTCAACTTTTCAGCATAACTTCATTCAAAGTCATTTAATCTGCTATTTTTTTTCACCCCCAAGTCCTTTATGTCACATCAGACAACCATGTCATATCAAGTTGAATGCTGGAGCTGTGAATAAATTGTGGCAGCCTGCTTTATAGACTACCTTGCTGTGCAAAACTAGCCTTGGCATCCCATTTTCCCAACTGCGGTTTCATGGCCAAGGCTGACATTTCTACAGAAATCACTAGTTTGAATGTATGAAGGCTGATGAGATGGATTTCACTGCTGTTTATGTGCGGGTGATGTTCTTGTCAAACTTTTGTCAAAAAATGCCACGTTGAAAATGGCTTCCAACTCCAAATGTAAAGTTTGAAACATTCTAAAAAGCGTATAAAAGCCTTTCCTGGTTACATTAATGCTGATTGAAGATGTGCCCTCAAGCAAATGACTATCTGGCTGTGTTAGATTCAGATCTGTTTACTGAAATTCTGGTTAGTTATAGTCAAATACGTCAACCTGTTTGAGGCCATGCTCAACAAATCTAACGCGTTAATACGCCAACAAAACCATAAATCCGTTACTGCAATATTCCTGCAATCAGCTAATGCCTGCTCAAGTGCATTTAATGTGCACCAGCATCATAATTATCCATTATGCAAGTCTAATATGTTTTTACATTTCAAAACACTTTACTTTCATCCTTGGCGAGGCAGCATTTCAAACACTGATGTTATCATAAAGTATAATCAAGCTCATGTTTTTGCTGGCTTGCTGGATATCACCCTGCGGAGTGCAATGAACCAGAAAACCAGTTCTTAGTGATCCTCTCATCGCCCCATTCAAAGGCCACACTTTGTTACCATGCACACAAGCAGGCGTGAGAGATATCAAAGACAACCATTTATTTTGGACCCACTCGGTACAGATCTTTTTTTGTCGTGGCTGTTTGAAGGCATGCACTGCTGAACGCTCATCCAGGAGGGCAGAAGCTTCATTCTGACACTACAGCAGGGCTGTGTGCTCTTTTAAACCTGTGATAGCAATCCACTAAAGCCTCCGCTCTATAAATAGAAGCTTTCAGTGTAATCTTCCAAAAAAAGGAAAAAATAAGCTGGTGCATTTAAGCTTCTCTAAACATGCAGATCGTTGAAAGTTAAAGAAACATTACTTTTTAATGGTAAAGTTATATTTCCAGTGCATATGATGATGACTGAGATGAGACTTCTGTTTAAGAATTCATAGACACAGAAGGATTGGTATTAATTATAGAGTCTGTGACATAGTAAAACGCTCACACAATAACTGGGGAAGAAAATAATCAATGGCTTAATCTTCATTTCAAGCTTGATTCATATTTAAAACATTACCAAATGAAAATCTCTCTCAGTTACGAGATCGTAAATGGAATATGACACACTTTGGAATGGAATATAAAGCTAATTTGAAAAGGGGGATGAAAAGCGAAATTGGGGGCCTACTTTACTCAACTGAACCTTGATAATTCCAAAGCACCGTGTTCCGCTTGATCGGGAAAGCTGCCACCTTCTCCCTAGGGGGTTATTTTTTTCAGCTTGTGAAACCGGAATGCCATAGGACGGTTACTCCCTCCCTCTCTCTCTCTCTCTCTCTCTCTCTCTCTCTCGCCACCTCATTATTCATTATTTTTGAATCACTATGCTGGGATTGAAGTGAGACTGTCAGCATCCTTTTTCGGCCAACCATCTCTGTGAGCTGTTGTCCTTTCACAGTATGCTGGGTCATCCCTGCCTCCAGTTGATCTCTATCTTGTGCCAGTTGTGAAATGTTACAGATGCTAATTAGCTGTAATATCGGTGACCCCGATACACGTCCATTATGTATCATCCCCCCATCAGAAATGTTCATTGCTAGCAAATTCCTTCGAAGGCATTTGTGGCAATCTGTTGCTGCCAGCATCCGTGGCAAGAGACAAAGCTGGACAGCTGAGGGACGACTGATCGCTTGTCATTGATGGAGGCTGACAGCAGCATAACAATTACGTTAAGGCCAAAAGGCTAAGTATGGTGTCAGGTGCTTTGACCCTGTTCATTTCTAACAGTATTCAAGAATTCTTTTCATTGCCGTTTGGATTTCCAATTAAGTAGTGAATGCTGAATTCCAATGAACATGTCAACGGTTTACTATATTAAAAGATAAAAGAGATGACATGATGTAAAAATACATTAGACTTAGTACCCCTGTTCCAAAAAAAACAATGAATTAGTTCATTAATTAATTGCCATCCAGGTTGTTACACTTGTGACATAACATAAAAAACATAAAACACATCAAGAGAGAACATTCCTGTTCGGTACACCCAGAAATTGTTGAACTAAACAATTGTTGAAATTGAAACTAAACAAAAAACAAAACAAAAAAAAGTCAGACATCAGTAGCAGAGCACAGTGAGCTGTTTTTGGTGTTCTTTTATGTGGGAGGGTGGAGGAATACAAAGGGGCATCATAAAGACACAGTATAATTAAGCTGTGAAATGATCCCCAGCATTAAAGGCCTGCAGCTGTCTGGTTCATACTCACCCTCCTTGGATGGGCGCCGCACCTCCGCGCTCAGATTGCACACCTGCGCCGAGCGCACCTGAGGAGTCAGGCATCCTTCGGTTTGGGGATTTAAAGGCAACACCACGTTACTGAGCATCAGCACGCTTTCAGATTCCCCATCACCTAAATGTTGAGGGCAGGTGCATTTAGCGTAGACTATTCCACACGATTCAGCTTTCTCTTCTTTCAAGCAGTTTTCCAACCACGTGCATAACACCTGACATCCAAACTGACTCGGGCTCGCCTTGTTTAAAACCACAAACTCCACCACAGACCTTTCCTCCTCCTCTGTCTTCTTCGTCGACAATCCGTTGTAGTCGTAGGGAAACACACGCCGGAGCTGCACGAAATTTTTGTCGTAATGCAAAAACACATAAATATTCTTGGCGTCATCACACAGGTGCACGATGGACTCGTTGATCCTCAATAGCTCGTTGATCTTCTCGTGAGAGAAGTGATCGAACTGGTAAGCCAGCAGAGAGAATTCAGAACAGCTAATTTCTCGTTTGTAAAGTTTTAGGTAGATGCTGTATTTGGTAGGATCTGGGTTCTCCAACGTCCAAGTGCAGTTTGTGAAGTTCTTGGGAAACATCTCATTTATCGAGTAAGATCCATAGATAACTCCTTTTACCAGCGTGGAACACCAGAAATCTTGGGCACCAGTATATCCAAACATAACCAGGAGATAGGTGGAAAATATATAAATCAACAGATTACGAACAGCCTTCATCCTATGTCATTTGGCCTGCAAGAGAAACAGAGATGCACTACGTTTATTGTCAGCCTACATGGTGTGAAGTGATGCTTTGTCAAAGAGTTTCAGTCGAAGATCTCCTAACTATCCAATTTAGCTTTGTGTTAAACACACACTTACCTACATTGTTCGTTTGAACCACCCATTTTCAATCAAAACTACCATCTCAGTTTTATTGAGATTCAAATGATCCTTTCCATGGGAATGTAACACATTTCGGACAAACATTGCCACCTTGTGGTGTTTAATAAATTGGGGGTAATAACTTTGGGCATCTGCTGTGGCAGGATAAAACTGCACAATATTTAGCGATCAAATGATCATTTAATATGATCATTACACACTGAATGATCTTTACAGTGTTTGAATGACTGACAGTGTCGGACACAATGATCATTGACATTCAGTAGCTTTATGGTCGTTATATTAAGTAACGTTTGGAAGGATAAAAAAAGGGCTGGCATTATATCTCACCAACAAAAAGACAATTTTAGCACAATAAAACGTTTTGGTTTTTTATTCACTCGAGGGTAATGTGTCGCAATTCTGCAGTGATTTACATGTCTGACCGCATAATAATCATCTACATATCTCTCTGCTCAGACAGTGTTGGGATTTCTATTCAACTAAAAAAAAAATAAATAAAAAAAACATACATTTACTAAATGCCGTCTTTTATATAATATAGAGAGATCATATCCGATTGACTGGATGGACTATAATGTCGTGATCTGTGTAAGGATTAAAGCAGCGTTACTTTCAACGTCTAATTCCCTTATTGAACGCAATCTATGCTTTTCATGAGGCAAAAACTTTGATTTCGATGTAATGCTTTCGATGTCTCCGTGACGATCTGCTATAGGTATTTCACCATAATGTGTGCAAATGTATTGAATTACCAAATATTCTATAAGTCTGAAAGAAAGGCGGCGGAGAGGGAGAGAGAAAGAGAGAGGGATATCCAGCAGAAGAGAAAAGCTATTCGATGTCCTGTTTGCATGAATCCTGCAGGCATTGCAGCTGTGTGCAGTGTCACAGCATTCCCAAACCGAGCCTTTATTTTCATTCTTTAATCACCTTAAATGCGGCACTACTTACGACATAGCAAAAAGCGTACGATGCAATATACAGAGACGTTATACACGACTATATAGGACGAGACAGTATTGGCGCACATTGCAACCATCGCGCGCTACTTTTCCTTTACATCGATGTCGCGTCGCACACTTTTCGTTGATTATTACTGGAGCGTTCCAGTTTGTCGCGTCGCGTCACGATCAGTAATGTGAACGGATTAGAAAAAAAGCTGTAGCGACAAAAATAAATAAATAAATAACTGCAGCGACGTCTTTTTATATTCATACTCTCTTACAAAACCCAAGAAGTCTACCGTGATTGTCAATCGTCAGTTTTTGGGGGCGCAAACCTGAACGTGGTCACCAAAAACGGATTTTACGATATAACGTCGGCGCTAAACTCCATTCTGTGTCATTTTCCTGCGAAACTCGTCGATCGTCGTTTAACTTCACACTGGCCCTGGTGTAACGCTCGAGTCCTCTGAAATATTGACGTAGTTTGTATTGCATTAATCAGAATGAACTATGGAACTCAGATCTTTAACTCGTTTATGCATTGAAGAGGGATAAACTTGGGCGAGGGCCATCTCATTATCTACCTCAAATCTAGCCTACTTATCTATAATAATAATAATAATAATAATAATAATAATAATACATTGATCTTACCTTGCACTCTGAAAGCTATGGCTATTTTTCCCACATACTTGGAATCATCCTTTTAGAAATGAATCGTGTCGCTCCCCTGCGAATCGATATCTCCCATTGCCGATGATAGAAGTCTAGAGCAACAAGATGGTCAATGAGCAAAAATGCATTAGACTCCAGGCTGGATCATCATCTCGCTCCTCTCTTTTTTTCCCACCTCAACGCAACCAAGTGATGAGAGCGCAACAGAAGTGAGCAAACACCAGAACGAGGGCTAAAAATGTTGTGAATCTCGACTGATCATTAGTCGTTGTCTGCCCGTCCCTCAAGAGATGCCCAGGTCGGGTAGCAGGTAGAGCGCAGTCCCTGACGGATGGAGGATGCTGCTGACTCGCTGTGGAGTGAGATGGAAAGCGCTTTCTCGCCGAGCCTCAGGACTGGAGCTGCAATATCACGTCACTGCCACTAAGATAAGGCACGTATGGACGTCTCGAGCTGCGTCTCTCACCATCTCACCCCCCTTCCCCTGGATAACACAGAAACTCTTTTTTATGGGAAAATCAAGGCAGAGGAATGTCCCTCGGACTGGAACTAAGACACGCTGTGTTTTCTGCGACCGCCTGGACTATTTTAGCAGAAGCCAATGGAATTATAATTCATAAGAGGCTTGTTTCCCGGGGAATTATGTTTTTTGCATGAGATTTTGCAAGATGTGTACAGGAACTCGTGAAGTTGCTTCATCTTTTTCATCATCGCACCAAGATAAAGAATTGGATTTTTTTTTTTTTTTTTTGGTCTGGAGAAAGAAAATACATATTAATTATTTGTGTTCACTGAAAAACTTGTAGCCACTGAGAATATTATCATTTTCAAAGGACAACAAAACTTGCTGAACTTGGGAGATACATTACGGGCTTGAATTCAGACGGGACTATCGTGGATATTTTTCCAGATAGGCTATAAATGTTGATTTAGATGTTTCTTTGTTTTCCAATGTGGGTTTAATTGCAGTGAGCCATCCGTACAATAATTCACCAGGAGACCTAGTTTCAAACAAATATCATACGTACAGTTATTTTTCATATAATAAAACTGTGATATTTACAGCTCTTCTCTTGTCCAAAAAATAAAAAATAAAATAAAATAAATAAATAAATAATAATAAAAAAATTTAAAAACTGAATTAAATGGCATTCTGAAGAACACACTACATTATGGTAGTACAATAACTTGTAGCCTAGCATTTTGGAGACATTAGTAATGGTAGCCCTATGGTGTGTACGAGGGTGGTCTCAGTCAATTATTCCTCGATAGACCTCTAAAATCTCATGGAAAAGGTAGGTTACTTCAGATAAAAAAAATTAATTTAGCTACAAGTCACAATGACGGAAATTCGGGATTTTAAAAAGAACTGTAACCTTATAAAGTGATGTAATAGGCTATGTCAAGACTATTCAACGAAAACTAAGATTTAGCGCCACTAAACGTCAATCATCTAAAATACGTTTAAAAGTTATAATACAGTGATACATGGCCACAATACATGTGATGCTTTAACGATGTAGTTACATTGGTCGGAGCTGTATCCCTTCTAGCCACAACCGTAGCCTACCGTCAGAAACTGATCGCAATGCAAAGCGCATGAGCAGCTTACTGTGGTTATGGTTACCTAGAGACTACTTTATTTAGCGACAAGCGCAAATACCCGCTCTGACAGACTTGTAATCTGGAAACTAAATACTTGTATAAAAAAAAAAAAAAAAAAAAAAAAAAAAAACTTTCGATTTGGGGGAAAATAGCAAATAGCCGTTTTAACTAGTTGGCCAAATAACAAAGGCGATGATTTTTTTTTTAAATTTTTTTTTGTAATTTTTTTTATTTTTTTTTTTAAAAAAGGACCTTACCTATGGTCACTGATTCCTCTTGGGATCTGATGCCCCAGTTTCGCAGAGGACAAACAAGTTGGAGATGAATGGAGGATGTTCATGCTGCAGTTGGATGAATTGGACCTGAATACACTACAAGTTGCCGTTACCATATGTTTAAAATATATAAAAATTTATTTCATTTATTTAAAAAAAATATTTACTGTAAATGTGATATTACAGTAAAATGTATTTTAAAATATATATAGCCTAAATCTATAATTTTAGATTTAAACAGGCAATTGGAATACTTTTACAGTAAACAGTTTTTACAGTTTAAAAGTTTCTGTTAGTTATTACAATATATAAAACTACCTAGCAAGTTCTATATAAGGTACAAGACGAATACTGAAATAAATAAATAAACAAATAAATAAATACATAAATAAATTAAAAAAAATTCCAGTAACCTAATATTCATACTGTTCCAGGTCCTCCAAGGTCATTTTCACAATCGATAACTGAGACGACAGATGGCGCTATAGTTCCTATAATGCTAAGGATACATCGTCACTGAAGTTTTTACTGTAAAGTTCTGGAAACTAAAGCTTTGACTTTTTTAACAACCACAGAATTATATGCATAAAAAAATAATACTAAAGATATTTCCAATGTTCTCAGTTATAATAGATATCCAACAATCAAAACAACTAACAAAGAGGTACAATTTCACATTTTAGGCCTAATGGTCAAACACTTTATGTCCTGTTTGTTTGATAATCATGGTAAGCACATAGAACACATGTGCTTGGATGAGGAGCTGGCACTGCCATTAAGACTTTGACCTCTGAGAGTAGCTCACATTATTGTGTGCTTTATAGGTTCAGCCTTGGTGTAAATCTGATTAATTATTACAGAAAGTGTCTAAAGACCTGAAATATTTATGCCTATACATAATGAGTGAATAATACTAATAGCCCACACGGTCAGTCCACTTGGGACTGGTTTTGTATTCTTGTAATTCTCTTGACATCCTTCCTTGACTTATTTAATGTATCATTCTCAGGTTTAATGTGTCACAGATGCATTTACACAGATCATAAAATTGTCTGTAAAACAGGGATGCATTATACAGAAATACAGAATAGAAAATTGTCATCACTCCCATATAATTCCTTCTGTGCAACAAAAAAGATCTATACAATAAACAGGAACATTGCACAAAATGTTTTTTTTTTTTTTTTTTTTTTTTTTTTTGTGTATGTTTTGCAGAACAAAGCAATGCATACAGGTTTGAAATAGGATGGTGGTGTGTAAATAATGGAAGAATTTACTTTTTTTGGTGAACTATCCCTTTAAGACCAACACATACATTTCTAAAAAGGTGCACAATCTTATTGCTTGCTTAGACTTTATTAAATATCCTGTAATATTTGTGATTCTAAACTTAAGTAATTCTTTGAAAAGCAGGTTATTTGCAGTTGAATATTTATGTAGCACGAAATATGGCAAAAGATCTTAATTTATTGAATAATCTCTTCATGCTGTGAAAGTCTTTAATTTGACATTTACGCAAACAAGTCATTGTATAGAATCTTTTAATCAAATACCTATAAGTAATTTATTTAAATGTCAGTGATGAGCAACATATGAAAGCCAATTAACAATAGAGAAAGAAGACAGAAAAATAATTAGTTACATAAACATTTCAGTGACGGGGTGTCATTTTTTTTCTGTTAACTAGGAACGGTTTCCCACACTGTGCCTACAACAGTCATTTCATAAGCACCAAACTGGATAATTGACAGTATGAAGTGTTTTTAAAACCACCGGGAGGTGTACCACACATTTACAGAGAGGACACAATTATTGCTGTCATCTATAAAGTCCATACAAAGATTTTTATCAGTAGCAATCTGTCAAAGCATACGCGCTAAGAATCAGGACTGATATAAAACTGCAGACAAAACAGACTTACACCCTTCATAGCAACAACCCTGTCAAAAAAAAAAAAAAATCTATATTCACTGTAAACTGTAATTTTACTTCTGATTTGCATATCATAAAGGTTTGCAAATAATTAATCTATCATCTGAATGCATTGTTAAATTTTTCTGTACAGCAAATGCATAGAATTAGATAATTAACACCCATAATTTCTTTCTCGTCCACCCTCAAAAACTCCATTTCATTTATAATTAATACAAGAAATGTGCCAAAAGACAATATCAGAACATATCACACCTGTTCTGAAAGCTGTGCATTGAAGAACTGCTATTAAATTAGACAAATAAATGAAGCTGCTAAAGGATGCCATTAAATTATGCAATAACATTCAAGAGTTTGTGCTATGTAGTCAAGGCTAGAGGTTGTTATGAAATAATTGTCTACCTTTCAGATAATGAATCTGAATTTGAATTGCCTTTGCCAAAAAAATAAAAATAAAATAATAATAATAATAATAATAATAATAATAATAATAATTCAGCATGAATAAAGTATTCTGAAAATTAAGTGCTCCACCTCCCTGCCCACAAACGTTATTACATATGAATAAATATATAAGAATACGAATAGATGCACATTTCTGTAACATATCTGTAAGTCATATACCCTGTAAATACATTTCATATATTTTTCAGTTGTACTTCCTTACATCCAAATTCTGCATCCAGTTCGCAACCTAAATTCAAATTAAATTGGAATTAGATTGGATTAAAATTAAAAAAGCCTTTTAAACTCATGTCTGACTAGCACACAACCCTGGTTTGTACCTTTGTTGAATTCTGTATGCCAAGTGTTGATATGTGTTTACCTTGTTGACAACTCATAATAAAAGTTCACCACAGCTAACAACAACTCAGCTCATCACAGCAGCATTAGAAACACTCCACCCTCTATAATTGTGTATAGGAGGTTATATTGTTTCAGCAACTCACATAGAGTGCAGATTGCAAGTTGATGAGCCTTAAGAGTCAATCATAATGCAATAACCCAGTGCAACCAATTGTGTTCTACTGTAACTCCATTACACCGACCTAGAGAAAATTAAATAAAAATAAGGTCTGAGTTGCAGCCAAAGGGAACCATAACAAAAACTCTATTTATACTATTACCACACAATGTGCTACAATGTCGATTTATCTTTTATTAATTTTTGCATGTTCTATTTGCATATTCTATGTAGAATACTGTATATATACAATGATTTCAATGTAAAAAAAAAAAGAATGTTTATAGAATTCTTGTTCTTGTTCTGTTCTACATAAGACATACATATATATTTGTAGAATAAGAACACATTGTTTTAATAATGGACAGATGGTGCCTAATAATTTCTTTCTCCTCATCCACATAGCTGTAGCTGTAGCAATAACACTTAACCTTAAATTACTGCAAGCATTTTAAGTCCTTGAGCACCATACATGATGTTCATCTTCAACCCAAACTTTAATCAGCTGAATGTCACATTGTGCTCCAAGGACCTTGAAGTTCAACAAAAGATCCTCTATTTTGTTACCAATAGTTCTTTTACATTTAGATCAGAAAAAGAAATGAATAATATTAATTGCTCAAGGAAATAGGAGGAAGCACAAACTGTATTTAGCAAGCAGCTGCAAATGTAACCGAGGATTTTTCAATCCTACCCCCCCAAAAAAGTCCCCAATCTCAAATCACCACTTCTTGTTCATTAAAAATCAGTGATCTCTTGCTTCACAGATTGTGTTCCTCTGCCTTTGGTTGTTCTGGCACAGCTTGTGAGTGCTGCATCGAAAATCCTCCTCAGGCGGCCAGAGGAACATCAGGAGTGACCCGGAGGCGTCCCACATACAGCGGCCATAATGAAGAGCGGGGAGCTTTGGGAGCTTTCAGTTCAGTGAGCTGTGATGGTGGGGGAGAACTATTCAAAGCCTTATTGAAACATGAATACACTGAGAAGGGTGTCTCCTGTGAGGAACAGGGGCCAAATATCAAGCTGCAGGAGCCACGGCGTCTTTCTCTGCCATGTCACGACGGTGCACTTTTTTACCCCAAAGCTGCATTTGCCCTTGGAATCGGAGTGTTGCTGAAACTATTGCAAGTAATATTGTGTTTTGGCGACAAATGGTGTCTAAGCATCCACATGTATTACTTTCAAGATCTCCAACCTACACTTCACCAACCAGATAAACACACACACACGCAAACCAGTGGAAATACCTCGCCTCTGAATACTGTTGACATGAGACATGAGATTCCTCCCACTAGACATCTTGATCCAAATGAGTCAGGGGAAAAATAGAGATGAAAGGAAAGTCAGAAACAGAATTGAGTCTGGGGGAGAAAAAGGCTTTACTCTTTATTTGCTGTTTTTAGTACATGAATATTATAAACGAGTTTAAGACCATGTCTGGATTAAAATTGTGGTAAACAAACAGGATTTTAATGGACGTTACGTCCCTCCTCCACTGAAATCCCCAACCACGGAGCATGCAAACAAAAACAACCATGAAAGATTTGCAACAATATGGAAATCATTGGGCGAAGTGGCACAACCAAAGTTTGGAATCGACTTATTACTAATCACACAGTTACAGAAATATTGGAAACTTTGAACTCTTAAAAATAAAGGTTTCAAAAAGGGTTTTTTTCCAGCAATGCTGTAGAACCACCATTCTTGGATCCCCAAAGAACCTTTGAGTGAACAGACATATTATTTTTCTTAACGTGAAGAACATTTGAAAAATTTAAAGAATCTCTCCAAAGAACCTTTTATGGAATGGAAAGGATCCATGGATGATAAAAGCTATTCATGGAACCATAGATGCCAATAAAGAACCTTTATTTTTAAGTGTGTGTACTGTATTTTGCTATTTTGTGATCTTCTCTGGGAAGTCCAAGACAACTCAAGTACGTAGCATTCCGTCATCCAACATCCTCGCTAGCAACCTGTGACAGACATGAGTTCAGATATTTTAGTCGTAATACCTTTCTTAGTGTTGAAGGGTGAAAAATGGCTCCCCTGAAGCAAGACTTGGTATTTTCCAATGACGTGTCAGCTTTCCCCCTAAAGTCCAACTTCTTATTACTTTGCTTCTTATTTGCCAACGTTATTGTTTCAGCCCACTGCTTTCCCCGAGATGAACCAGCAGCTATTATTCAGAGCGGTGGAATTAATGGTGAATCTCTCACATGCTTTGAGAAATGAATAGATCTACATAATCAGTTACACAGTGTGGGATGCTGCCAACAAAACTTTGGAGAAATGTCTGCTTCATGACAAAAGAAGAACTGTGGGGAGCACAGGCAGAGAACGAAACGAAACCTGACAGGGTTGTATCGGAATTTCATATGAGGCAAAAAATATGTTTCGGACTAGTTGACTGTTTGCCCTCTTCTACAAAACTACTTCTCGACATTTCTGGAGGCCCAGCGTGGAAGCTGTTGAGCATTGGCGCAACGATTTCCTCTGGCTGCTGATGAAACATCATGACTTGTAATGTTCTGGCAGATGGTTGGGTTTTCATCACGTGGATGAATCTTACTGTGCCATTTAGTGTTTAGAAGACTCTGAAAGTGATAATCAAGCTTTGTTTCAGCTGTTTCGCATCTTATTTTAGATGTTATGATATTGCATGCCTACTTTGAAATGTTATTGGAAATTTGATTGGCTCTCTCAGGAGTGAAACTGTAATTTAAGGTAAGCTTGGTTACAACGGATATGACTCGCATACATCCAAGATAAATTCTATGATGAAAATCATGTATAATGAGACTTTTATAAGGAGGTTAATTATTGAGGCTATTTTATACAACTGAACTGCAATTATATATGTCCTATAAAAGAAGGAAATGTACTCAAGCAATTATTCCGCTTAATGTACACTTGCATTGCTCATTTTTATTTTTACACTTCATTTCGCTCATGTAAAAACATGCATAATCAATTTATAGCATGTTTTTCTTTATCAGATTTAAGGCTGTTGTTTTTTTTCCCCCTTCTGGGTCACATAAACATCATACGTGTGAATGTGTGAATCTTTTACGGATTCGTAGCATACCATTCAGCCGTTCTTGGATCCTACCCTGGAAAAAAAAAAATGACAGGATCTATTTCACATGTCTATTAAAGAGCTGACATTTACATGTTTGTCTTCAGGCTCTAGCATTAGGCCAGCACTGATGCAGCTTAATTTCCTCTGTCAAGATGCCATGGTGCCTACGAGCGATTCTGGCGTGTGGCGTCTCTGTTCCGCTTCATCCCCTCACACCTGAGGCATTGCAGTCCCTTCAAGCGTATCAAGGACCATTTCACAGCCCACAAAAATCTAAGCCAGATCTATTTATAGTATAAAATAGTATCAAAGTTATATATTACGCTGACTGGAGACAAGCTTTGTTTAAGCAAAATGAATCTTTTTGAGGCTCAATAGTCACATTTGACCTTAGAACATTTATTATACATGTTAAAGTGGATCGTGAGCTGGAAACAATCAAAGTGGTGAAAGCAAGACTGAGGGGTCTGTAAAATAAAAAATCTCTGTAAAAGGCGAAAAAATAAAATAAAAGAATCTACAATTAAAATAAATAAATAAAGAAAGAAAGAAAGAAATGAATAGTTCATGCAAAAATGGAGTATGGAGTAAGAAAGTTAAGACAAGTTATACAAGAAGTTTGGAAGTACATAAGGAAAAATTCTGAATTTTGAATTTACATTTAGAATTCTGGATCGGAATCTATTCCTTTAATTACATTAAGTGGTAGCAGTATAGGCAAGACAAAACATTAAATAGCTTATCTATATAGCATTTGCAAGTTTGATTAATGAACTTGTTTGATTCAAATGAACCAGTTAAAAAATGGTTCCATGTTTCAGTGGGTTATCTTCTAGTGCAGCTAACTACTTTTCAAATGGATAGCCTGGCTGTAGTTACTTTGAAACTATCTTTTGAAGCTGCAAGCTAATCATATTTTAGAGTAGCTTTCCTACTACTCCTCTACCAATGGGCATCGTTTTCTCGTCCTTGCACAATATAACCATTCATAAAGGTCTTTATCCTGACTAAGGCTAAGGTCACTTACAAATTGAGTTTTTATTAAAAATAGCAGCATATCCTCATAATAGAGTGCTTATGTTATTTCATTTTTAATTATTAGCGAGAGTAAACAGCATCTTCCTTTGTACCTATCTTCTTTTGTAATAAGCTTTTTACTGAGAAGAGGTTTCTTTGTATTTGATGCTTTCACGAAATGTGGTTTCAAGCCAAATAGGTCAATTTCTGAGTGCGAATAATCTCTGGAGCACACAGAGTTTATTCACAGCCTCTTAATCTGTCAGCAATGATTATGCAACACAGACAAAGTTGATCTAATCGTATAATTTTATTCTCTGATTTATTGCGTAATGTATTGTGAAACATATTTGAATGCAATAGGAACCTAAAACAACTTGACTGCATAAACATGTTAACACTTAAATGCTATTGTTTGTTGTATTCTTTAGAAAGTTAGTCCCAAACACCTAGAGCAAATAACACAATATCTTCTCAAGGCATCTTGCTGTTTATCCCCCAATCTCTTACCTAACATCATCTTACTAAATTTAGCACTATTAAATTGAAACCTATGCTGAGAAAATGACCTTAAATGAGATTTTGAGAGCATGTTTCATTTTATTCACCCCCTCTGCTTCTCATTCTGCACACTTGTGGTGTTCGCCCGAGCCATGGCTGGATTTGTAAGCGAATTTTAAATCAAGGCGCTTCTTCCCCAGCAGTGCTCCTGTTTTTCAGAGACAATGCTCCAGCGCCACATGAATCCTCTGGGTCTTTCGTCGTTTTCCTTTGAACACTACACCAACCACTGGGCCCTCGGCTGCCCCAGACCTCCAACACGGTCTATGCAAATATCTTACCAGAAGCCGCCCTCGCTGCACGGATGAGAGACCAGATGCATCTGAAAGTATCAACGTTTCTCACGAGAGGCTGAAACGGTCCCTTGAACGGGCATATGGCGGCAGCAGATGTGGCTGTTTGGAGGTCAGTTTTGAGAGGATGGATGAATGTGCTTTGGATTCATTTGTTGCACAAGTCACCGTATTTTCTTGAAAGAAGAAATTTCACAGAATTTTCACAGCCAGTTAGAAGAAAGTGAAAGTGTTCTCACTGTCACCTCACTGAGACTGTCTCTCCTCCAGAGTGGATGTGCTTTGACTTTTTTCTTTGACAACAGGTAATACCTAAGCATTAGCATGACACACACTTTCTAGAACTACAATTCCCATCACGCTCATGAATTCTAAAACAACTCCTATGCTTGTGAACCTAAAACATCCCCCAAAAATAGAGACCATGTCATCATCCAGCTTAATTGTGTTCAAATTTTTTTCTCATCCGATAGTTTCATTGCCATCAAATTACATCAAGTCAATATTACTAGTATTTAGTGTCTTTTAATCCTGAACTAAGCAAGCCAAAGGTGACAAAAGCTGGGTTTCCATTCAAACGTCAAGCAAAACCTTTCAAAGAAAACAAATGCGAATTAGGTGCGTTTCCATCAGGTTGTTTGAGTGAATGATGGTGGTATTGGTAGCCTAGTAACCAACAGTAAATAAAACACTGGAAAGACACCATCAGCTGATTAGTCATGTAGGTTTAATATTTGCTACATCAGAATTTATTTGGCAAATGCGTTTCCATTTCCTATTATTCGCATGAACTCTTTTTCGCACAAGTCAAAAACCACCTGAAGCAAGCGTATTTTATTATTATTATTTTTTTAAATGAGGCATTTCAATCACCTGTTTCTGATACGATACTTCAAAATGTGCATAAAAACAGAGTGATGGAAACATAGCTAGTGGCAAGGAACCCAAACTCCATCAGGTGACTGAAATGGAGAAAAAAAACCTTTCAGAGGAACCAGGCTGAGTCAGGGGGCCACTTCTAAACCACAGGTTTAAACACAGAATATACAGAAAAATATCAGATAATTGTGCACCAAAGACAATGTAAATCACAATTTATCCATTCAGAGTCCATTTAGTCCACCATCAATCTGGCCAATGGAAATTAAACAACATTACATACATACATTATGCATTACTGACATACATAATCCTAATGCTGTACATGTCAAAACACAGAAAATAAAGAAAAGCAAGGTAATCATGCACCAAAGACAATGCAAATCACTGCCCTTCATTTCTTGATTGATGCACTTGTTACTATGAAAAGCTTTCTGTGAAAACCCCTACCTTGCATTTTATGTTCTGAAAGGAGCCAATTAACAGTTGAACTGCTTCTAATCGACGTATCTGATGACTCACAACGGAACTGATTTCTTACAATGTTGATAACACAAAAACTGACTCACTTTAACAAATGAACATTATATTAACAGCTAATTTCTTTCAGTCGTAAGTCTTAACGTATTGCAGATAAAGGAGGGCACCGTGTTCTAAAGTCAAATCTAGAAGCAGAGAACAATTCACTGGTGAACAGTAACATTTATTTAGCCATCTGCACAGGTTGTCAGAGTTCACTCACAAGGCATCTGTTCAACGTTTGGGAAACTTCTCTCACTCACAGCTAACCTACGGGTAATGAATAAATGATTCTGAGTATGTCACATGTGACATCCATCAACACTTGTGTAAGAGACTTTCAGCACTAAGCGCTGCTCTAGATGCAGCTAATTAAAATTTTTGTGATAAAATAATTAGCCTCACTTGCAGACAATGGGCTGGAAAATTCCTCTTCCTAATAATTAAAATAAGAAGATAAGAAAGTGGGAAATAGTCTTTGTGGAGAGTGTGGCAGCAATCCATTGCAGCTTTTTGTGCAAAGCATGCTGGGTACATGTTTGACAATAATTTTGTAACAATATGCGTCATTGAGAAAAGTATAAATGCATCAATACATGAATAACACCAGTATATAATCCACAAAAACTGATCAAAGTGGCGGCATTTACTACTGGAATAGTTTTATAATCATTTTAATGCTTTATGGGTTCCCTGCAAAGGTGAAACCCATGCTCTCTCGAACAGAATATTCTTATGAGAATAAAAGCAAGATTCCATGTTGAATAAGAGCTTTTCTTTGTTATGAAATAAATGACATTTTGTCAAACCTGATGCTCAGTTATCTTAGGAAAAGGGCTCTGTGGGGTTTCTCCAGCAAAACTTTGCAGTGAGACCTGACAAATTTGGTGTACAAAAAAATCGGAGAGTGTAGAAACAAGAAATATGAATGCACATCAAAAATGATTGCAGTGACAGTTGTGAAAATATTGCACTTTAACACATTGCAATACAATATTGTTAATCAAAAAACTAGCGTTTAGCATCAGCTTTCTCACAATGCCAGTTTGGGTAGCGTTCAAATCCGAGCAGGATACAACACCCACTAAACATCTCTGCGTGTTTCCATGCTGTGAAATTTTATGACCCATGCAGGCAGTCTTAGAATGATGTACTATCTGCCAAAGATGGTCATGATCTAATGCAAAATGTTCCTTTAATGATCCAGCACCTTATATACTGTCTCCTGTTGACATATTATTGTATTTAGGCTGCATGAAACTTCACTCCTTCTAAGACCGCAATATAATTTTCTCTTGTATTGTATTGCTTAAATCTATCAAGACCAAGAAAATGGGGGGAAACGGAATGTTATGATAAGAACGAGCTTATTGCCGAAGCTCTGATAACTACTTGTGGATTATTCTTTCACTATTGAAAGGAAGCATTGTTGCAATCACATCAGTTAACACAGAAATTTGAGACATAAGACAAAGAAATCACGTAGGATAAAAGCAAAAGGCTTTCTCATTATTTTCTTTTGGGAAATCCTTGGAGAGTTCTCTGCTCTTTTAATCTCCTAAAGTCTGAATGAAGCAATTTATTTATATATACTTATTTAAGTTTTTAGAAAGTAATTTATAAAAAAGCCTGTGCTCTCAGGCCCTATCTTCACAACATAGAAGACAATTTCCCAGCAAGAAATGTGTTTTAAGTCATTAAAGTCGACTGCTTAGACATCGGTGGACAACTTACCCATTCAGAGCCCAGTTTAGTCCACTATCAATCTGGCTAATAGAAATGAAATCAGCTCTGTGACTACAAATGGACATTAAATATGTAGAATCAGAGTATAAATATATGTGTGCTCAATTGTTATTGGAAAGTGTAAATGCCATACTCAGTCAGTTATGCATTAAAATATGTGAACATTACCCTCTGAATGCAGTTTTGCCAATGGAATCTTCATGCACCAGCAAACTAACAGGCTCTTGTTTCATTTAATGGAATGAAGGTAAAAAAAAAAAAAAAAAAACTCATACTACTCTTGTCTTATAATGACCCTGTTAGGTACCAATTATTCACTGAAAGCATTGGAAAAGATATCTGGATCACCTCTGTATCATCCTATCATCCTTTTTTTACGATACCTCACAATCATTTTAGATTGCAATTATTTTAAAGCTTATTAAACAAAGAGATTGTTAGGTGAGACTTTGGGAATATGGCTTAATTTAGCTTATCTCATTAACAAAGCCGAACTTTAAAGGGAAATGCGAGTATATCCATGCCGTTCATGTTTATTTTCTTCAGGGGATTCGTGAAAAAGTAGCTACAAAGTTTTCCAAGCCTCCTACTGAGTCTTCATTACTGTGCATGAAGATATGAGAGGTGTTTGGCTTGATTTTGTGTAATTTTTCAAGTCCAGGGGGTTTCAGGCTTTAAACAAGCTTATTGATACAAAGGGAGTGTTTTCAAATGGATTGTGATTCTGCTAATGAAAAACATTGGGCAATAGGCTAACAGCTACAAATGAGCAGATTTTATCTCCAATTATTCAAACCATGGACCACAACGTGGCAACCTCTGATGTCCCTCAAATGTGCTTTTTAGTCCATTCTTGCAAACGAATTGGATAAACATAAAAGCAATGCGATTAAAAAAAAAAAAAAAAAAACACCGCTCAACTCAAAGCATAATGGCTACTTTGCTAACCTCGCATTCAGTCTAATGCACTGCTATTGGGCAAACACAAAAATCTTCTCGGCATGGGGTATGCGTGTGTAATTGATCAAGAGAGGGAATGAGAGAGATCTCCCATTCACAAACGCTCTGAGTCACTCCATGCCAGCCTCATATTTACCAAACTCCTTTTCAGTGGGGCTGGTTGTTGTGTAAGCTCCAGGCAGGCAGCTGCATGTAAATGAAGCAGTGTGTCTTTGTACGCCTTTGTTAACGGCAGGTTTTGCAAGATATTTTAAGATCTGGAGCAGTGCTGAGAAGGTCTGCCGGTGCTGTCTGACTCTTAAAAACGTATAGCATTTCTGCAGGTCATGATTTAAAGGCGGTTATGTCTGTATCTCGCAGATGCACACACACACACACACACACACACGTTGCTGTGACATCTGTGTTTGTGTGTGTTTACAAGAGGTTCAGGGCTCACTAAAAGCACAAATCTTCACAATTCACAATATAAAACCATATATTTATAGTTGTTTTACCTGCCAGTGCCACTCATTAATCATTTAATACCATCTGATTTCTAGTGTCTTAATAGCTTTCATAAAACACAGCTTCTGTTTCAGTACATCTTACAACAATACAAGGTTCTTATCTGCATTTATGAACAGCATAAAGCTCCATAAAGTTAGCAGGAGACCTCTGATGAATGTTAGCGCCATATGAGGAGGCAAATAAGATACAGGTATGCATTAGAGGTCAGTATAGCAGAATGTGTATGTGCTAAGAATTGCTAACCAGCATTTAGACAGCAATAAAGAAACGTCTTAAAGGTGATGTGTCATTTCTGACCACTAGAGGAATTAAACTGACTGAAAATAATGACTGTTTTTTAACAAATTTCCCAAACATACTGACCTGCTACTGGTCAAACAAAAAATCACAGTGTTACGCTAAAGTAGCTGTTTCTATTGAGTTTATATTCTCTAATGTATCATCATTATTGAGTTATACTTTGATTTCCCTGCTCGCATCACCACATCACAATACATGTATGTAAAAAAAGAAAAATCATATGTATTCCTAGCACAGATGTACAAATTTTTTTCCAAGAACAGTCACCTTCAGCTGTGCAAATTCAATAGTATGTCTTATTGATTCTCATATTAAACTCATGAAAATATTGTGCATTCCTGAAAAAATGAAACCAAGTCATCTTTTACTGTTTCTCATTTAACCCTTGGTGAAAATTATAAACGTACACAATATATAGACTTTAAGTTTGGGGGAAAAAGACATTTATAGTGTTTGAAAACATTTACATTTCAAATAAATGCTTCCGATTCATCAAAGAATCCTGAAAAAGTAACATGGTTTTCACAAAAAAATTAAACAGCACAACTTTTTTCAACATTAATAATAATCAATGTTTCTTGAGCATTGTGTAATGCTAAAGACTGGAATAATGGCTCCTGAAAATTCCGCTTTGCCTTCACTGACATATAATACATATTAAAATCTATTAAAATCGAAAAGTTATTCTAAATTGTAGTATTACTGATCATTTTTGATCAAATAAATGTAGCCTTGGTGAACATTCTCGCAATGAATTATTAATAATCACTGATTAATACTGTGGCATTTCAAAAGAATCAACCATATGTTAAACTGACTAAACCCCAAACCAGTTCTTTCTTTAGCAAGCAATGTTTTGTTTCATTTTAGCTCAGCTTAATGTCTGTTTACTGATGCCATCCAATTCAGCAGCCAGTACACAAGCAGGAATAATTAGTGTGTCAAAGTATGTGAACACATCCAGGTCCCGCCTTGAACAATGGCTATTTAGGGACTCTTAGCTGAATAATAAATAACATAAGAAATAGAGCAGTGTTGCTCTCAGGAAACTGCCTGCTACATATCTAGTTGTCTGAGCTTTTTAATATAGCGCAGATAATAACCGCACTTTAGAAATCACACCCACATCCTGAAATATGTCTTATGGTTTCATTATTCATTAAACTGCACTTCATTGCTCAATATTTTGTATTTTTTGTAATATTTTGTAAATGGAGAAACTTGTGATGTTTTTTTTTTTTTTAATGCATTGTCACTGCAAATGACGTAAATGCCATTTTCATGTGGTCTTCATGTTAATGGCAGGTAATTAATGTTATTAGTATTATAATTATTAGCATAAAAAGAGTCACTTGTCTCATGGTTAATATCAAACTTCACATTCATATTCTCATCCATGACTGCTTCTGACTGAATTATAATCCATTAAAAAGTAGATCCACACTGACAATAATATAAGCCACTTATAGTAGTTGGCTGTTAGCATAAGTGTATATATATATAGTATAAGTAGCACATTAGATGGCTAACATTTTTCAGTTTGACAGCAGTGACTCGAAGGAGTTTGGAAATTTTGGATCACCACTCATTACATCATATGTAAACAAAATGAAAACTGCTTCTTGACAATTGGAGACCCTTTCACATTGTATTAAACACATACCTCTCACGAGCGGCGGGAACAGCTATAGCAACAAGTGGAAGCACCACAAATTACTATGGTCAGATACTCAAATTATATTATTACAGGAACGAACTCTAAACGTTAAGAAGAAAAAAGTCATAAAATTAGGAGTGTGGATAAGATTGTTGCTTGAATAATGTAAAAATATTTTGAGGAAATATTACCAAAAAAAAAAAAAAAAAGTGAATATCACAATAAAATTGGCTGCCAAGGCTGCAGCTTCATCAGTGCAATGAATGAATGTGGAGGATTTCGTTAAATCATACTTTTGAATTTACCAACAAAGAACTTGTGGTTTTGTGGTAAGTCTTATAGTACACTATCAAAAGTTTGAGGCTGGTAGGATTTTTTTAATGTAAAAAAAAAAAAAAAAGTCTCTTATGCTCACCAAGGTTGCTTTTAAATCAAAAATACAGTAAAACAGTGAAACATTATTACAGTTATTTTATAATATTTTAAAAAGTAATTTATTTACTGTAGCTAAATTTTCAGCAGCCATTACGCCAGTATTCAATGTCACATATATAATAATAATTTTAACATGATGATTTGGTACTCAAGAAAATTTCTTACTATTATCAATGTTGTGTTCCTTAATATTTCTGTGTAAACTGTTTTGTTTTGTTATTTAGCTTTGATGAATAGAAAAGAACAGCATTTGTTTAAAATAGAAATGTTTCAAATTAACTTCAATTTAATGCATTGATGAATAAAACTAATAATTTATTTTTAAAAAAAAATCATACTGACACTACTGAGCAGTGTAGTTCATTACCTAGACACTCCAGTATACTGTTCTGGTGGACATCACAGTGATGCTACTTTCCTTATGACAATATTCACATAATATTCTGACTCATAATGTTTCATTTTCAGAGTTTTTGAAGTGATTCTCAAAATACCAGAATCTCCTACTGATATTTCATTCTTTAAATCGTCCATTTCCTTTTAATATGGCACTAAAATGCTGTTATACTGTAGACCAGTTTACATCAGTGTCACTAGAACATTTCAACCCTGATGTCACTGTCAATGACATTCTGGCATTCTTCAATAGATTCTGAACACTTTCCTTCTCAATACCACATTTTGACTCATTCGTTAAGCAACTCCCTGGTGGAATAACACTGTTTTCAACTCGACTCTTCTACCAAAAGATAAAGTCGTCAAAAAGGGCATAAATGGAAAGGGCAAATGGGCTTGTAGGCTTTTTTTTCAATTTGTTTTCCATTTGTAAGTTCCCTCCACCAGCAGAGATAAGGCACTCTGCATCTTTGAGATGAAAACGGGGGACACACAAAAAAGGGCCAGACTTCTGAATAAATACTCACAATGTTGTTGTTCTTGTCAGCACTTCAACAGTAACTCTCTAATGATCACCAGAAGACCCGTGTACAGAGTCAAGTGGCAACGGTGTGCAGCATAATGATGCTAAATCTATGAATATTAATGATTTTCACAGAATTTAGTTTATTTATTTATTTATGATCAATACTCATTAAATGAGCCGAGGTAACATTGGCATGTTTCTTTTTCTTTCCCTTTACAGTGTTCTGACAGAGCACATTGGACCGCATTCCCTGGAGAGGGCAGATCAATTGGCCGGTCTTTATCGACAAAATGACACGGTTCTCCCTCCCCATACAGTTCTGCGGTGGCTGCACACGAAAGGTAATGGAACCAGAAGGGGGAACATATAAATGCCCCATGCTGCTCACCTGGGGGTGAATTTATACTCTCAAAAGGATTATTTCCTTTCCGATCCCTCTGCGAATAGTTTGGAGATATTAATAGGGTAATTTGTGCTGTGCATCTCCCGGGGAGCTTCATCGGAGAACTCCAGGAGGATTCATTCCTCACTTTTGGAGGAACTTATGCAGCTGGACTAAAACTGGACTCATTAAATGTTGAAATTACAGCCACTAGGCTCGAGAAAAGTGGGATCACCACATGTCTGGTGCTGGTTGCAGGTGGCGCAGGGTCGCATCCAGCCCGCAATCGCAGCATGAGAAACCGCATCAGTCAGCGCCGTGTCGCGTCCTCTCATTTAGAGGTTGATGAATGCCACCCAGGAACTGAAAGATGAAAACTTCGAGCTGTCGGGGAACATTTTGGATGGCACGGTTGACAGGGTAAACGTGGCAGAGTCATATCGCATGCTGCTCTCAGCAGAGGGTCCAGAGACATGCTCACCGTCACCAATTAAATGCAGCCTGCGATCACCTTGGATGGGCACAGGGCAGTGGTCTGTACAAGCATGCTGTGTTCTGACAAATAATGATTATCCTCGGTTTACGAGAGCATGAGACCAAGGAGGACAGATGTAAGCAATATACAAGCATGTATATTGATGTTAATATTCAAGTCCGTTTACGTGCACTTAAAAAGCTCAATTTCGATGAATTGGCCCTGCCAGTGGCGTTTCTTAAATGAATGCGCTACACTGAAAAAAAAAAAAAAAAAAACTGGTGTAGAAACCATTTTCAGTTACACACTGAATTAAGCATGAAGTAGAAAAACGGAAATAGTATTTTTGGTAACACTTTAGTTTAGGGACCAATTCTCACTATTGACTAGTTGCTTATTAGCATGTATATTACTAGCATATTGGATATTTATTAGTACTTATAAAGCACATATTAATGCCTTATTCTGCATGACCATATTTTAGATCGCTTAATCCTACCCAATACCTAATTGTTAGAATTGTTCCCCAAACTAGTGTGACTGTATTTTCTTGTAAATACTCAAATAACATTTTTATTTACTACTACCAAAAAAAAAAAAAAAAAAAAAAAAAAATCATTTTTAGTGTATCTGCATTTTTTTATTCACAGTTTATTCGCAACATTTTGTCATAATTTACTCGCCTTCAAGTCTTTTCAAATCTGTTTTCAAAACTTTTTTTCTTCTGCAGAACACAAAAGAAGATACTTTAAGGAATGTTGGTAACCAAATTATTTTGGTTGGCACTGCCTTGAGACATTTCTCAAATGATCTTCTTCTATGTTCCATAGAATAAAGTAAGTCATTCATGGTTGGAACAACATGAAGGGGAATAAATGATGACAGTTTTTATTTTTGGGTAAACTATCCCTTACAGTTCACCCAAAAATAAAATTTTGCTGAAAATTTACTCACCCTCAGGCCATCCAACATGTAGATGAGTTTGTTTCTTCATTGGAACAGATTTGGAGAAATTTAGCATTATATCACTTGCTCATCAATGGATCCTCTGTAGTGAATGGGTGCCGTCAGAATGAGAGTCCAAACAGCTGATAAAAACATCACAATAATCCACAAGTAATCCACATGACTCCAGTACATCAATTCATGTCTTGTGAATTAAAAAGCTGCATGTTTGTAAGAAACAAAACCATCAAGGCATTTTTAACTTCAAACCATTGTTTCTGGCTGAGTCCTCTATTCATAATTTTACTTTTTTTGTCTTATCTGAATGAGGAGAGAAATATGCACAGATCAATCAGTGTTTACAAATAAAAACAGTCTAAAATGGTTCTAAACAAATATTTCGGTGGATTTCAATGTGAGAGAACAATAGGTGATGGGCTTTTTCACTTTTCATTTTCAGTTGAACTATTCCTTTAATTTCTAATTAATAGTGCAACATTGATCACATCAGGCTTATATTGCATCAGTAGCCGGGTTTCCATCCAAAGTGGCAAATTTAACTTATGCGCAAAATTGGAATATCGCATAAAACATTTGTGAACTAGCACCATTTCCATCCAACGAGTCAAAGAGAACAAAATCGTCACTTCCTGGTGAACTGGCACTAAATAGCCTATAGCAGTGGTTCGCAGCCTCGTTCCTGGAGGCCCCCCAACACTGCACATTTTGCATCTCACCTTTGTCTGACACACCCAATTCAGGTCTTGGAGTCTCTAATAATGAGCTGATGATCTGAATCAGGTGTGTTTAATTAAGGTGACATGGAAAACATGCAGTGTTGGGGGGCCTCCAGGAACATGGTTGGGAACCACTGGCCTATAGAAAACTAAGTTAAGATAAGCTAAGATAAGCTACTGAATATAATAATTTTCATATATGAAAAATTAATTGCGCCTCAGAGTGAGCAGACGAAACACAATAAATGCTGTCATTGCTTTCGGAGGTGAATGCTGCTGTTTGGGAACACAGTCGAGTAAGACATTTATACAGAAATACTTTGATGACAGACTTTGCTCAGGCATTTCATAACGACCATAACAACATTTCAGATGCTGTGGAACGAGATCAGTCCGCTGCTAGTCAAGTTATCCCGTCTCATAGCGCAAAGTCACATGACTTTTTTTGATGCTTTTGGAGGAATTTATTCGCAAAATGCATTTCCATCTCCCATTATTCGCATTAACCCTTTTTCGCACAAGTCAAAAACCACCTCAAGCGAGTGTAAAAACTTTTTTGTGAATTAAGGGATTTTTATTCGAAATTTGGCGTTTCCATCTCTCGTTTCTCATGCGATACTTCAAAATGCGCATTAAAACAGGGTGATGGAAACCCAGCTTATAATAATGCTAATTTACATTAAAAAGGTATGTGTCTGCACTGAAAAGAATGCAAATTCATCTAAAGATTCATGGTGCAGAGCTATTGCATCACTGGTTAAAATGGTTTGTGAGTGGCTAGTGAAAAATAACATGCACAAACTAATTGTAAATTCTTGCCCAAAGTGCTCTAAATACAGATTTTTTCTTCCGTTTTCATAACGCTGCCAAAATATGAAGCCATTTCAGGGCATGATACTCTGCACACAGCCTTGCAGTTTTTAATAGCTGTGTGGCATAATACTGGAGAGATTTTGCATTTGCACAAAGCCTCTCATTCATGCTCATATCTGCAGCATGTCTTCATATTCTCTGTGAAGTCCGAGACTCAGATCTGGGCTGCTGGGAATTACCATGTTGGGCTTTTAATCAAGTAATAGCTATACAACACCGGGGAGTCTTTGTTTGTCATGCAGGGCTGAGCTAAAACAGGATCAACATAGAAAATAAAGTTAACACCAGAGGGTGCCAAAGCTTTTTGTGTTCCAACATATCAAATCACTTATGTTTTACCTATCCTCCCCTCCCCTCCCCTTCCCCCTTTGTTCATTATTGCATTATATATATAAAGGGGGTTCATTCCCAACTATAGCCATTTTCATAGAAATATCTGCATTTTCTGTCTCTGCCACCTCGGGGGAAATAAACCCGGGAAGCTGCTAAGAAGCTTGGCCACATTCAACTGTCAAAACAGAACTGTTCAAAGGCTTTTTTGGCCAAATTTAAAAGCAGCAGGTAGTCTGTGTGAGGCCAACTCTCTGGGCGATAGGGTTTTTTTGGTCATGAGGGTCCAGAGATATTGCAGCAGACATTTCCACCACACTCATCGTCCACGCTGCAACCCAGGGCATTGCCATTGGAAATATGCCCCAACACTTGAATGACCTGCCAAATCGGCAATAATAAACTCTATTAGTAATCACCTCAAATGTTCTAGCTGTGGTGTTCGTACATTCCTCCAGCTGCCAAAATCATTTGGGGGTTTGGAGGTGTGGTTGAAACGCTGACAGCAGCAAAAAGAATGGAGGTGTGGAGGTGGAGAGTTCCAGAAAAGGAAAGTCAACTTGCTGCATGCAGAGTTGAAACATACTGCATTTTCTAGGCCAACATGTGATTGTCGATTTTAGACACCCATCAAAACCCCACGACATATTTACTATGACAGACTATATACTAATGCCAATACTAATGGTCCACTGGGAATTAATGCAATCAGCTGACCTTTAGAAAAGAGCAGAGGTCACAACCACTAGTCATCTACAGTATGTCTACTCTTGAATGCTAATAGACTTTTTTTGGACTATAGACACATGGGTTTTCATTTGTAATAAAATCAGAGGGGTCAGTAGTGTTGGAGGACAAGCTAGTTGTCACATGTGTCACAACATGATCTCATCAGCAATCGTAGGTATTCATATGTCAAGTTTGGTTCTAGCATGCATACATTTTTGTAAGTTGTCAGAGACACCACAAAGTACATGAACAAAATATGGACAGCATCTAAAACAAGATGTTCATGTATAAAATGACCAGTGTTGCCAAGTCTGTGGTTGTCCCACGGAATTGTGCAACTTTTATACTGTTGACGTGGGTTGTTTTTTTTAGTCCGCGGGTTGAAGCGAAACCACAACACACCACAACTTAACCCCCCACAACTTTGACGAAGGTGTAACCCTCTGGAAGGAGGTTTTGACCCCCCTGAACGTGATTTTAGAGATATTTTGATGGCCATTGAATACGATTGGGTTAGTTTTCAGTACCAATTGTTCTGGTTTAGTTACGCAGACCTGGCAACCCTGAAAACAACTTTTTACAAATCCATTTATCTATTTAATTTTTTGTTTGCCAAGGCCAATCTGTGCCAAAAAAAGACAAAAATACATCAATATAATAGTAAAATGTAACTATGAAAATACATTTATAATATAAAAAATAATATATAGGATTCATGAATTTTACATTTATAAAACATAATTATAAAACATACTTAAACTGCTGTATATCCATATTGTACATTTTAATTTTATGTACGAACATGTAAAAGCCAGTTCACACAAAGAATAACTATAAAGATAACTACAACAATAATTATGTTAGCATCCACACAAAAGGATGATAATGTTTATCATAAACATGCACTGCAGTTTTGACGTCTGCAACTTTACATGCTCAAGCTCTTTAAAGTCGGGTGGATTCTGATTGTTTTTATCAGCTGGAAAGAAATCAATAGTTGTAGTGTGGATGTTTACTCTCATAGAATTAGAATGATTGTTATAACTTTATAGTTTTAGTTATCATACTTGTTGTGACAGGCCTTAAAGTGACGAATACTCAAGGGATCAAGCTGGATTTCACAGGAACAGATACTGCAGCAATTCATGGAATGAGCTGTGTGTGTGGTAGAAAAGATTGTCGCCATTGCTTTCCACAACTGATGACAACCACAACGACCACTCAGCAAAACATAAAATATAACAAATTCTGGCGCCCAATTGCCTCTCATTACAGTACCCATTAACGAAATGAAAACTTCGGCTCGGCTCAACATGCTTCATCTGTATTAGATACTATACTGTACATTCTTGCCACAAGCTATTTCATAAAGTGGTGGGGACAAAATCATCCAAAATGTCCCCACCATAAATGATGTATATTTTTTCCACAAACAATGATTAACAGGGATGCACCGGTCTGTCACCACATCTCACAGTGAGTGATGCAAGCCAATATGTTTGCTAGCTAAACTTAATAAAAGTTCTGGCTGATCTATGGTTTGCCACAGGAGGTCGAGGATAAATTCTGTGGCTAAGTCGTGCATGTCGAAGCCATTTTGGGATATCTGCTAGGGATGCTGCCAGGAACGGCTCCCAACACAGCAGGCGACCACTAGGAGTGACAGATGTCTGATATGCTGGCATGGATTTGCCAAACCATGATTTGAGCCTCCTCCCTGGCTGAAGAGTCCCATTACCACGGAAGATTGAATGCTCCCACAACCATATGCAGCTTGTGATGCACCACGTAAGTAACTCAAGCACATTAGCCTGAAGAGAATCTCTTAACGACTTGGTGTGCATTTACAGCAGACTGATCTCATGCATGTTGCTGATTGACAAAATTAACCAAAAAATGCTCCAAAAACAAGTTTTTGTTCCAAAAAAAAAGTGCACACTTGCTTGTCTATAGGCTCATTGCAAAGTACGTCAAGATGGCGGATGAAGTGACATATAAATTATATATATATACAGTGGTGTGAAAAATTGTTTGCCCCCTTCCTGATTTTAAATTTTTTTGCATGTTTGTCACACTTTAATGTTTCAGATCATCAAACAAATTTAAATATTAATCAAATATAACACAAGTAAACACAACATGCAGTTTTTAAATGAGGTTTTTTTATGAAGGGAAAACAAAATCCAAACCCACATGGCCCTGTGTGAAAACGTGCTTGCCCCCTAAACCTAATAACTGGTTGGGCCACTTAGCAGCAACAACTGCAATCAAGCGTTTGCAATAACTTGCAATGAGTCTGTTACAGCGCTGTGGAGGAATTTTGGCCCACTCATCTTTGCAGAATTGTTGTAATTCAGCCACATTGGAGGGTTTTCGAGCATGAACCGCCTTTTTAAGGTCATGCCACAGCATCTCAATAGGATTCAGGTCAGGACTTTGACTAGGCCACTCCAAAGTCTTCATTTTGTTTTTCTTCAGCCATTCAGAGGTGGACTTGCTGGTGTGTTTTGGATCATTGTCCTGCTGCAGAACACAAGTTCGCTTCAGCTTGAGGTCACGAACAGATAGCCTGACATTGTCCTTCAGGATTTTTTGGTAGACAGCAGAATTCATGGTCACCCCCTTCAAATGAACAGGTTTGACTACTTTAGTAATTTCCATGAGTACAAATCTTAATGTTTAAGCATATAATGATATTCTAGGGAATTGTGTGCTTCTAATTTTAAAGCAACAGTTTGGATAGGACCCTTTTCTATTCTAACATGACAATGCCTCTGTGTATAAGGCAAGGTTCAAAAAGAAATGATTGATTTAGTCAGTGTGGAAGAACTTGACTGGTCTGCAGAAAGCCAAGTCCTAATCCAAGCTGAACACCTCTGGTGTGACTTTAAATGCAAATCTTGAGCCAAAAACTCTTTACCAAACAACAATGACTTGTACGTACACTATATGGACAAACGTATTGGGACACCTTCTTTAGAAAAGAAAAAGGCACTTCCAAAACTGTGGCAACAAAGATGGAAACATAATCCATGTATTTAAAAATTGTATTTCCATCTCTGTTGCAACAGTTTTGGAAGTGTCTAAAATGACTGTACCCATACGTACAAGTCATTGGTGTTTGGTGATGAGTTTTTGGCTCAAGGTCTGCATTTAAAGTCACACCAGAGGTGTTCAGCTTGGATTAGGACTTGGCTTTCTGCAGACCAGTCAAGTTCTTCCACACTGACTAAATCAGTCATTTCTTTTTGAACCTTGCCTTATACACAGAGGCATTGTCATGTTAGAATAGAAAAGGGTTCTGTCCAAACTGTTGCTTTAAAATTAGAAGCACACAATTCCCTAGAATATCATTATATGCTTAAACATTAAGATTTGTACTCATGGAAATTACTAAAGTAGTCAAACCTGTTCGTTAGAAGGGGGTGACCCAATACTTTTGGCAATATAGTGTATATACATATATATATATCCATCTTTATGTATAGAGCTGTATGATAATATAGTTTGTGATGATATAAACAGTCACACAGCTGAGATATTCTATAATGGAATGCTAGAACTGCCTAAAAATGATCTGCTTGGTTCCTCCATTTCCTTTTTTTTAAATTTTTTTTATTAATAATTGTCTTGTCTGCGTCTGAGGAAACATTACTTGATTATTAATTGGATAAGTGGAAAGCCCTGACGGTTGTGGAAATAATGCTGGGAGAGTTTGATTCATTTATTTCCCTGGCAAAGTCAGAAATAAATGATAAAGCCGCTCTTCTAATGCAAAGTGAAAAGGTTTATCCTTTCACATAATGTTCTATCTAGCATTGCCCACAGTGACAAGCAGTTGAATTGAATTAGGAAGACGTTGCTTGGGGCTCTGCTACAGCTGTGGCGGTTTGATATGGGGTTTAAGGTGAGAGCGAAGCTGGCTGGACCTGAAAGACCAGTGAAGACACATTCAATATTAAATACCAGGCTCCAAGCAACAGCTCAAAAACTCATTGCAGCCTTTCGTCCCATGGAACAAGTCAAATTAACGTGGCATTAACAAATAGCCGGAGATTTGACTAATTAGCAATGCTTGGACTTACTTTGTTTAGACTGTTTACTGTCTGTTCTGTTCTGTTTTGTTCTTGTTGTTGCAGAAATGATTTAGAGGACATCTGAAGGTGGTCAGCTCACAGAATGAGCATGAAAATCAATTTATTTGCATTCTCCCTATCCATCTATAGCTTCACTTTACTACATTTCTCTATTTGAACTACACCAGCTGACTTATTGTCATCAACAGCATCAAAAGGGACACTTCTATTCAATTGGGGGCACATCTTGAGGGTACTAGCATACAGTGGCAACAAGTCTAACATCAAAGACAGCTAAATTTACTTTTGGCTGTCAGTCTGAGGAGAACATGCTTGCCAGGTCTCCCCAGGGTACGTGGCAGGGCCAATGTTTTCGATATCCCTCGTTCCAGATTGGTTTCAAAGTGCTGAGAGAAAATAGATATGGTCCCATGGAGGCCAGCATGCTACACAAGTGCAATCGTTAGATTAACTGGAGGGGATGAGGTCAATGTTTTTGTGCACTGAATGTTTCTTATAGGCCATGTCATCGGTGCTAAACTGTTACGCTCACAATATAACCGCTGCAGAAAGTGTCACATCTGTCTTTTTGTGTTAGAGTTGATGGATTGGATGAGATTCAACCTTAAATTGCAATTTACATATCATACTTATATTTTGACGATGGAATGTTTTTTTTTTTTCAAATATGATTGCATTAAAAGAAAAAAAAAATAGCACTGAAAGGAGTGTTTGTTTCAACCCTTGATGATGATCGTTGTCAATAAGGTAGCTTCATATTTTCATGCAGTAAAAACCATTTATACTGTGAAAAAAACTGTGATAAAACTATTAAATAATTTAAAAAACTGAAAATGTACTTAGATTATTTATTTTGTGCACACACACAAAATAAATAATCTAAATTCTATATTTATTTTGCAGCCGACAACCGCATAAATAAAAATAATTCTTTAAAAATGATATTTAGATTTATATTTTTAATAACATTTTCCTAACTTTTCCATTAAACCTCCTTTTCCATTAAATATTGCAAATCTTCAAAAGCCATATGATACTTTTGTGTGAAGAACAGACCAAAATTTACATCCACAGATTCAGATTCAAAAATGGCCATTCGATATTGCTGTAAGCAAAGCTGACATTTTACCAGTGAATAATGGCTTAAATTTTGGTCTATTACTCACTCAAGTCCACGAGTGCCATTTAATGACACTTTTATAGTCGATTTTGGTCTGGTCACTATGAATATTTGGCAAAAGCTGTGCAACAATTCTTTAAAAATGTCTACTTTGGTGCTTGAGGAAAAAAGAACAGCAGGTTTGAACTGACATGAACTTTTGGGTGAACTGTACCTTTAAAACATTCTCAAATGATTTATTCCTCCATCATAAGCTCTGTGTCCGACACTGATGAAATGTGCACCCTTAAGAGTAACCATTAGCAATGAATCTCATAGCTGCACGCTTGCAGTTTGCACAGTATTGATTATACAATATGCATCATGTCAAATAGAGTCAATTTAATCAAAACATAAATGAGAACACTACGGGAATAGATAACGCATAGAAAACACATGGGAGTAAGTTGACCTTTGCTGTGAGAATGGAAAATAACAAGCACACGGTACACAGAAAAATGAAATTTAATAACTAGACCTCCCTACACTGTTCCTTAGTTAGAAATGAGATACAGTTTCCCTCACAGAAGCTCATACAGTAGATGGTAGTACATTTAAAGGCATCTCCTCAAACGTAATTTCTAGGTTTCCTAAGAGCACTTCCTGAATATGTGTATGATGCTGAAATATAGATGACAATGAATACATTTGCCCATCCACAAGCATCTGATCAGTTTAGAGGAGGGCAGAACATTCAAATCCTTAGGGTCTCTCCGTCTCTTTCCTGTCCATCAATTCTACCTCGCTGTTTGATTGCAGTCGATGGGATGTCTGAACGTCTCAGACACAAGACGGAATAGGAAATCAGTTTGGCTAATCAGTCATAAAAGTGAGAGCTGCCCAGGGAGAAGAAATATAGTCAGAATGCATGCAAACAGGCATAGGTTAAGAGAAAATGAAAGCTGACATTGCCATGGGAACCACGGTGTGCGTCTGAATGAGAATGTATAACCACAATGGTGGAATAGACCAACAGACGTTTTCAGCCAAACCCCAAATTAACTCAGATGAAAGAAGGACAGGATCATATTTTATATAGTCCTAAAAAGGGGGTAGTTTCTATGCACATACTGTAAAGATGTGCATATTATGCGATGCAAATTTTAGTCCTTAATCAATAATACATTTTTAACTGTTTGGAGTAAGTATGATTTTCAAAATTAACAATAAATTAATACTTTTATTCAGCAAGGATGCATTAAATTGATCAAAAGTGACACTAAAGACATTATTATTTATTTTATTTTATTTTATTTTTTTACAAAAAATATATATATTTCAAATAAATACTGTTCATTGAACTTTCTATTTATCAAAGAATCCTGTAAAAAAAAAAAAAAAAAAAAAAAAGAAGAAGAAGAAGAAGAATCAATTACCAATAATAAATGATAATAATCAGCACGAAATCAGTACTTTAGAATGATTTCTGAACGATCATGTGATACTGAAGACTGGAGGAATGGCTGTTGAAAATTCAGCTTTGCCATCACAGGAATAAATTACATTTTTACAATATATTACTATAGAAAAAGTTTATATTTCACAACATTATTGTTTTTACTGTATTTTCGATCAAATAAATGCTAAATATACTATATTACCTATTATCGGTCAGCTCTAATCTGCTAAATGCAAGTATGTAGCATGTAGCATCATGATATACTGTAAAGCTGTTTTGAAACAATGTATAATGTGAAAAGAACTGTACAAATAAAATTACTTGATTTGTATTCAAAACAGCTAAAACCTTAATAAGGTAAGTAACCATGGTTTAGCTAGTCAATCATCTCTGATATGCTGATTACAGACCGCAAGGTATACTTCAAAACATCTGATTCATCTATGGTAAACAGCAGAGTCAAAACACAACTAACATACACACAGATCCTCCAATTGCAGGTTCATGCTTCAACCACAGATGGCTGTAGAGAGCCCAGAACCGCATGGTGTACCTTGCATCACCAGCTTAGATTGGTACATGCCAACATAACAAATATTTTCTTTTCTCACCAAGCAACAAGAAAAAAAATTTGTATACATACTTAAAGCATGTATATGGGGAGTAAATCCAAGTAAAATGAGCTTAATATTCACTTTTCTATCAAAATAACTGTAAAATTGCACCTTCAACTTACAGTATAAGCTCCAATCTTCACCACGGTGGTAACCCCTAAAAATTCAACATAACAAGAACTCTTCCAAATCCAGAACATTAAGCACTAACAAATTCCCATCTCACTCAAAAACATCACAAAAACCTAGAATAGCACTTTATTTAAACATTCATTCTTCCCATCCAGTCTGATGCAAAGCATGCTGGGAACATGTAGACTTTTTTTATTGTGAAATGACTTGCTGCATTTCCTCATTTTACTTGAGTAATGCAAGTGAGCAGGCAGCTAAAATTTGTTTTAGTGTAAAGTACACACTTATGTTTTCTTCAGAGTCACATCTTGGGAAGGGTCTCAAGATCATTGATTAGGTTACAAAGGGTATTAAACAACAGCTGTATGTACAACAAAGACAAGCACACGCTAGTCAGTTGATACATCCATCATCATTTTCCTAATGGATTTAGGCAGTCACCCATATTTCCACTGACAACACTGTGAATTCATTACTCATGCTGGCACTTCCATCATCCAACCAGCCACACTTCCACCCTCCATCAACAACATGTAAACACCCACCATAAGCAATGGCTGCTTTTCTTATATTGACCAGCTGATTGCATATTAATGCGATGAGGACTAAAATATTAAAATGTATTGAACATTGCTGTTGAATGTATTTTGTTTCCCACTGACAATCAGTCAAAAAATGACGCGGCTATGGCTAGCTTTGCTAAAACCAAACCCATTCGTTTTCCTGTTTCAGAAAACAGTGATTTTCCTCTTTATTTTATTCTGCATGTTGACGGTAAACATTCCCAGATAATTTCTGTATTCATTTTTCAGGACACTCTTAGCTTTGAGCTGTTTGGCTGGTGATAAATTTTAAAAACCTGCCAATTAGCTAGACAGCAATGAACAGCTTTCTTTGTTGCTCCTCGGCATTCATCAAAGCTGCGGTTAACTGTACAGCTTCTTCCCCAAAATATTCCTCACAGACGTCCTCACAGAAATGGTAATGCAAACACCAAACCTCATGCTAGATTCTTCCATTTTTATTTCTTACTAAGGGTGGAATACAATATTGTCTTATTGCCAAAATTGACTGAATATTGAAATTATGTTTGCCAAAAAACATTCATTTAATATGATTAATTCTGAAATAAATAAATAAATAAATCTAAATCTTTTTTTTTAAATATGCATCCATTCAATCTTATTTGTACAATATTCTGAAAACACTCAAACAGAAAAATACTTGTACGGTCATACACTCTCAGAAAAAAAAACAAACAAAAAAAAAGGCTGTTACTGGGGTGGTACCTTTTCAAAAGATACAAATATGTACAACTTAGGTACTAATATGTACACTTTAGGTACTAATATGTACCTTTAAAGTTCCAATATGCACCCTTTATGGATAAATAAAGTACAAAGTTGTACCTTTTGAAAGGATACTGCCCCAGTGACAGCTTTTGTACCTTTTTTTCTGAGAGTGTATTCAATTATGAATGACAACCTATATTCAGTTCCTAACGGTGAAATCTGACAAAAATAAATAAATAAATAAATAAAATAAAATAAATAAATAAACCCTGGATATTACTGTTTGTCATTTAACAGTTCTATCTTAAAACAATTTTCAGTGATTACATGTTTAGTCCACCTCCAAAGCGAATTTTAAATTGATATTAAAACATCTAATTGAAATAAATGAAATATTTCTATACACATATTGTTTGAAGGAATAAATATCCTTCTGTTTCATAATTTTCTGGCTCCAGTGAACAACATAGTAACTCTGCTTGAAGAAACCAACAAATTACACAAACTAAAGGACCAAGAACAGTTTGTAACGCCACAGGCAATAAATTGCACAACAAACATATACCCTATAATGCAATGTTCCAGTCTTTGATACTGAAAATAAATATTGCTCTTCTAATATATAATAACTAATAATTTCCATTGGTTAGGGCCATGATCATTCATCTGTTATGTACGCTAAATTATAAATTATATAAACAATTACTTTGTGTTAAACACATTTTGCAACATGCTTTATTCATTTCCCTCTTTGTAGGAGGTCAGATAATTGTTAGCAAACACGTAGTCCTTTCACAAAATAGACATATCAAAATACAGCCTAATGAATTTCACTATTAGACTATATCAGTGTTTTATATTTATTTTCAGTCATTACTTACATTTTTTTTTTTTTTGATGGGGGGGGGGGGGGGGGGTAATGAATTAAACATGAGATTGTTGGTTAAATGGACTATAAAGAATGTAGTAATTTTACAGAAAGAAAACAGAACAAAAAGTAAAACCAGACAGAATAATAATAATAATAAAAAAAGACAAACACAAATCTGGAGGGGAAAAAAGAAAAACAAAAAGCGATGAGTCATTGACAAAGGCTTTGGGCCCAGGCACATCAACACAACAACGACTCCTAACAAAACATGATGCAGTTTGTTCAGTTGTTATAGTCAGACATCATTCTGAAACTCAGTTCATGAATTATACTGAAAGTGAGAAAGGTTGTCACCAAAACAACATCGCTACATTAAATTCAATGCTTCTGTTTCTCCTTTACAGAAAATGACAACATTTTACCCGTCACCTTGTGCGTGTTACAATACTGAAACTGTCACTTATGTTGAAAGTGAGAAGTTTCCATTGCATGGCATAATATGTGCTTTTCATGACCTTCTATGACCTTCTAGGTGTTGCTAAATAGTGCTGCTTAAAAGTACATTTCATGGCAAAAGTCTTAGATGAAAGCATTTCTACAATCCAGGACAAGTGTAGGAATAGATTTGGGAATAGAGTATGGATTTATGCATCGTCTTTTGTAGTCTACTCAGTGTGTGTACACCCACATGTGCTATATAGATGCCTTACTGCCCTTTACCAGTCCTATAGGAATATACTGACAGGACCTTTGCTTAAAAAGAAACTCTCTGAATTTTATCTCTGCTGCTGTTTTGAATACAAGATACACCCTAAAATAAACCCTGGATATTCAAGAGAAACCATAACACTCAATATGGCAGCTACACTTCCGCTTTACACTTACAAGAGCCAATCGCCTTTATGATAGAGGAATAGAAGTCCCGCCTTACAGTTAAATTAGCCAATCACCTCTTTCATTGAAGAATCATTTGTTTGTTCAGTGTGAACAAAAGTATGAACAATTAGCTCAACCAGTCCAATTTATGATGCCATTGTATCAGATTTAATTTCTGATTTAAAATCTGTTATTAAAATGTAACTTTGACAGACAGTTTCAAAGCTTTTCCGTTTTTCCCATTCAAGTACACTGGAGAAGTAGAGGGAGCTGTATTTGCAAGATAGCCACAGAGTGAACTGACTTGTAAAAGGGGCATAATTCGTAATTAATTTTTTTACTGTAGCTTTAGTGTGAAAGTCTTTCTTTCCATTTTATCTATTATAAAATAAAATAATAATTAATAGACTATTCAACTCTTTTCAAAATACTGTTTTATTCATGATAATTTATAATTCGTTATGCAAGGCAACAAGATTAATGTTACAAAGAAAAAACGGGAGGAATGTTTGGGTTGCGTTTAAAGGTGACTTGTTGGCTTGGTTATCCGCCAACAGCTGCACACTCACTGAAATATTCAGGTCTCTCAAGTCTTTTTAAAGTTTTGCGTTAAATTTTTCCATTAAAGGCGTGCATGGGCCTGCAAGTCACTGATAAGAGACCCACCTGACGTGATACATATCTGAGGAGTATTTCAGGTGTGGGGATCAATAAGCTCTGATGCAAGACCAGCACAGACCCATCATGCCCACCCATGTCATTACTGAGGGGTTTTACAATGAGCTCATTGACAAATTGGGTCTGCGTGACCCAGTGAGTGACAAGGCAGGTTAAAGGAACAGACAAGTGCTAATCTAAAATCAAAATGCTGCCATTCCTTCGTGAGACAATCTACTACATACCTACTGAAATCAATACTATAGTGCTTGATACACTTGCTATGAAGCACAACCACACTCACTGGAAAAACGTGCCTGTGGCGACATTTCTGTAAAATGATATTATGTTGCATCTTGCACGTTTCACGGCACATTCCTTTTATCCAAAACAGATGAACGTGAATCTTTCAACGTTTTATTATTGTTGGATGTTTCGCATGAATTTTAAAGTGAAATGTCCAGTGAGTGGGGTTAAAAGCATGTTCAGTTTTAAATGAAACCGATGAACATGAATCTGGCAACTGACAGTTAACAATAAAAATGTATTTGCTAAAGAAACCATGCCATTTCTATGTTTTTGAGGACTTTTATGTGTGAAGATAACAATCAAAGTGCGCACACCCAACAGGCCGAAAAGCTCGATGTGGGTGCTCAACCAAAATAATGATTAAAAAACAAAGAGCAAAGTTGGCACACCACAGCTCCAAAAGAAGACAAATATTTATTTATGTTCTCACCACAGGTGACGTTTCGAGCCTACAAGCTCTTCATCAGACAATGAACACATACATAGTTCAGCCCTTATATATAGCACAAACCTGAATCACATGGTCACCCACATGATCAAAAAAAAACAAAAAAAAAAAAAAAAAAAACACAAGGGCAATCAGGAAATCACTTCACATAAGGGCAATAAACATAAACATAAAGGTGAAAACAACCATTGACTACAAATGATAAACCTAAACATATCAAAAGATACATAAATGAACAATACTGTCTCTCAGAAAAATCATTCAAAAAAATGCCTATTAAGAAAACATGTGGCAGTGCAAAAACTTTGGTCCACAACATCTTTTCTGTTTACTTTCGTTTCTAATTTGCGTGATTGGGTGGAGCGTTTCAATTAACGTCAGAAGGAAGCAGGATATAAAGAGGTGTCGTACCTCAGCGTATAGCGTCATCAGGAAGTTTGGTACAAGGTTGTATTATGGAGAAGGGAAAGGGTTATCATAAGGAGTGTAAAGACGACCGCTTGTTGGATTTTTGCTTCCGGAGAGCGACGTCTGGTGCGTCGCGGAGTTTGACTGGTCTTTCTAAGCGCGCTTCAAGATTTCGACTGTATAGTAAGCTGTTCCAGTGACAAGTAAAGACTGCCTGTTTATCCTCCTGTCCTTGTGCCTAACGACGACCCGCTACACTCTCCAGCTTCCTTTACATCTGCAAACGGGGTTAGTACCGCTATACCGCCATTACACACACTCATTCATTCACTGCTACACACGCACGCACGCGCATACTTTCACATAATTATAGAAAAGGACGAATGTCAAATTATTATTCTCCATTGGCAAGAAACATTGAAGGTATCATTCAGAAATACTGGTACATTGTTGAGAGCGACACCAAGTTGCAAACGATTTTTGTTAAATCACCTTGGGTGGTCTACAAGAGACCCCCTAATTTGCGTAACCTGTTGGTTAGGGCGGATCTGTGTGTTCCGCAACCATTGCTTGAGTAATATACCTTGGGGTAATTTTAAGTGTGGATGCAACACACCCAAATGTAATTTTACGTATAAAACAAAGTTTTCATCGTCCCTCTATTCGAGGAACGATTTCTTGTAAAACAACTAACGTCATTTACATGTTGCTTTTTCCTTGTGGACTGAGCTATGTGGGGAAAACAAGCAGACAACTTAAAACTCGAATTGCTGAACATCGAAGTGCAATTAGACATCATGACCCTAAAAGTCCAGTAGCACAACCTTTTTTTTTTTTTTTTTTTTTTTTATTAGACACATTTCTATTTTTAACTCCACAATATATTGGCATTGAAGCTGTTAAATTATCTTGTAGAGGGGGTGAAATTAACACTCTAAAAAATGCTGGGTTGTTTCAACCCAACTTTGGGTCAAATATGGACTAAGGTCTCAGGTTACATATGTAACCATGGTTCCCTGAGTAGGGAACGAGACACTGCATCCTCTAGGGGTCGCTATAGGGAACGCCATCAGCATGACCAGTGTCTGAAGCATATATCTAAACACGACAATAACATTGGCCGGCGACAGCCTATGACGTCATTACCTGGAGCCGCCACAGTATAAAGGGGCGCCGGGAAAATACGTCATTCTCCTCTTCGTCTGAAGCTTGCGTCCGAAGCATGGCACCAAGCCTAGAGAACGCAGTGTCTCGTTCCCTACTCCGGGAACCATGGTTACATATGTAACCTGAGACGTTCCCTTTCGAGGGAACTTCGAACTGCGTCCTCTAGGGGTCGCTATGGGGAACGGAATACCCACGCTGCCATGCTGAGGGGAGTGCAAAGCCAGGCACAAAAGGCGAGCACTAAGTACCAACTCTACCTGGTTAAGGGAGTTGCCCCTGGGACGGGTGGACGGCTGTCAGTGACATTATCCCCTTCGGCCAAAAACCCGAGCTGCATACCCCTAGAGGACGCAGTTCGAAAACCCTCGAAAGGGAACCCAGCTGTTGGGTTAAATTTTTACATTAAAATTTTAATGCAAAAGTTGGGTTAGTCCATATTTGACCCAAAATTGGGTTAAAACAACCCAGCATTTTTTTTAGAGTGAATAATTTTACTTAAAACGTGAAGCATACTGGATTTACACTTTTTGAACACATTATCACCTAATGGTCTTGATGAATAATTTGACATTCGTCCTTTCTATAATTCTTTTTTTTTTTTTTTTTTTTTTTTTTTTTTTTTTTAAATGCAAATTTGATTGTCTTGATGTTGACTTATATTTGTTTTCTCAATAGGCGTTTTTTAAAAAAAAATTTGAATGATTTTTGTGAGACCGTATTGTTCATTTATGTATATTTTGCAGGCAGATATCTTTTGATCTGTTTAGGCTTAGCATTTGTAGTTCAGAGACGTTCAGATGAGTCATCGCTGAAACGCAGTGTTTTGTTCACTTGCTCGCTGACCGAATTATCTGGCTAATTCTCTCATCAGAAACCGCAAAGTGCAGATGTGCTTACGAATGTAAGTTAAGATATTCATTTCACAGTGTAAACGGCTTCAGTGATTTTAATGGGAGTTTTTGAGAGTGCGTGAACTCTGGCTAGACTGAATGAAAATATTCTTTGATAATGTAAATGTTCTTTGCTTGCTGTAAAATGAAAGTGTTATAATTAGTAATTTTAAGATATTTTTACATATAAAGTCAGTCGTATTAAAAATATTTTATGGCATGACACCCATATCTGGTACTTAAGTAAAAAGTCGTGTTTTTGTGTGTAGTTAATATTACAGTATTAGTATACTTTGCCCATCACCATTTATTGATCAAATAACAATCTATAAAGGTGCAAACGCATTTACTTACACATATTTGAGAATCAAGATATTTCCTGATATAGTTAACCCATTTGGAAATATTTCAAATAAAAAGGAAAGAAAACAAACAAAACATAAGTCTATATCAGTTATACAGTGCTATCATGGCTACGTTTTGAAAGTTATCAGTTGTGAAAATTGTGTTCTAGGTATCCCATTGTAAAGACTGTAAAGGGCCAGTCACACTACACTTTTTGTTCCATTAACTTTCATTTGTACCCGTGCAATGCAGAAATGCAAGCTTGTGCAAGGAAGTTTTCCATTTCGCTACGTTCCAAAGTTCAAGTTTGGCGAACTCCAATCTGCAAATTTGTATCGTGAAGCTGTGTGACCAATAGAAGAACAATGTCACAACATGACCTCGGAGGAAAGTGGAGTAGATTTGTGTTTTTACATTACGGATTTGTTATGTGTTGAATTCATCTTTTTAAAAAGACATTGCAGAGTGTGATGTCAAATGATGACCATTGTAGTGTCCGAAGAAATTTCACATGCTCAACTTTTGCTACGTTGTTAATGTGTACGACTGAATGTTTGTGAGTAAAAGACAAGGTTTAATTTGGTTTTATCAAACATTTCTTTGCAGGGTTTTTTTTTAATTTTCACTTTTATAAAGTAATTTTTGGCTCTGTTATTGAGTGCAGTATTGGGCAGTAACATCACTACACATAGAAAAGCTTTGTTTTACTATTACTGTTTTTACTGTTATTACTGTTGGTTTGTTGTATCGAGGTTGACAAATATTGCAATGTTGTGGTGTTTAAGTCGTGTGTCCTCTATTTTCAGTCAAGATGATGATTGTTTGTTTGTATTTTATGTGGGCTAAAGAAATTCTCTCTCTATTTTCTCTGAAGCCTTAAAAGTTCAATGGGTATGGCATGCTACTGGGACAGCAGCATGAATATAACCGTATTGTTCAAAGAATACTGATCTTCATATTTGTACTAATAAACCTCTAGTGTTTTTGTATATGCCATTTATTCTACGTTGTACTGCAGTAAAGTTTCAATGCTGTGTCAAAGTACAGAAGCAAGTACAGAGTCAGAAAGAAGTATGAATTTATAGTAAAACTCTCATGGTTTTTCAACCGCTCAAACATGAATGCACATCTAAAGACCCCTCTGTCAAGCTCCTGAAGCTTGCAGACGACACCACACTCAACGGCCTCATTCAGGACGGTGACGAGTCTGCTTGCAGACAGGAGGTTAAAGAGCTGGCTGTCTGGTGCAGTCTTAACCTGGAGAGTAACACGCTCAAAACTCTGGAGATGATTGTGGACTTCAGGAGAAACCCCCCTGCTCTCCCCCCACTCACCATCATGACAGCATTGTGACTGCAGTGGAGACATTCAGGTTCCTGGGCACCACAATCTCTCAGGACCTGAAGTGGGACAATCACATTGAATCCATTGTGAAAAAGGAAGTTCAACCTGCCACAGGAGCTGCTGAAACGGTTCTACTCTGCCATCATTGTATCCGTCTTCTGCACTTCTATAACTGTCTGGTTCAGCTCAGCTACCAAATCTGACCTCAGGAGACTACAGAGGGCAGTCCAGACTGCTGAGCGAATCATTGGTACAACCCTCCCCACTCCCCGAGAACTGTACTCATCCAGAGTGAGCAAAAGGGCTGGCAAAATCACTCTGAACCCCTCACATCCAGCACATTCCTTCTTTGAACTGTTACCGTCTGGTCGATGCTACAGAGCTCTGAGCGCCAGACACAGGAACAATTTCTTGCTTCAGGCAATCCATCTCACGAACACTTGACAATAAACACAGAACACCCAATACTATTATACATTAACACGCATACTTTATTTACATTTCAAATTTGCACATCATACCTGTACGTACATAATTGTCTATATTACATATTGTGTTTTTGATATTTTGTACATTGTCTATTTTGTTTAATTATTATTATTATTATTATTATTATTATCCGTGTCCTGTCGCTGTCATTGTATTGCACTGTGGAGCTTCTGTCACTAAAACAAATTCCTCATGTGTAAACATATCTGGCAATAAAGCTCATGATTCTGATATTATTCAACTTATTCTTTTAATTCTCTGACCATATAAACCAAAATGAAAGCTACAAGATTTGATGTGTGGAACACTGCCAGGTTTTTTTTTTTTTTCCCTCTTACCCACAGAGAATAGCACGTGGGTAGTTGTATGTTATAGTTGGTCAGCCTACACTCTTCCATAAAATATGATCAAATGCAGACTTCAGTAGAAGGAAGACTTTGACAACTTTTGAAGATGTAGTCAAAGAAGCAGCACATTAACAACACAGCTGATGTGAACACACATTGTTTGCTTTGAATTGCATTGCTTTTCAAAGGTGTTCAGATTTTTTAGGAGACCTTGAGAGAAGCAACCAATGATATAACACTTTCAGGATGTCTCAGCAGTTCATGTATTGCTGAGGAACTTGATTAAAAGCATTTATGACCGGAATAATCATCTAATGAACCAGATGGTTGTAATGTTTCTGTAAAGCAAAGTGAGGGAGGGGGCTGAACATATTCTTCTAATAAAGGAAGGAATCTCTGCGCGTCTGTCTGTCTGTTTGCATTTTTATTATGTCGAGAACCTTTCATCCAATCGACTTCACGTGACGAGTGTGTTGCTGCGGACCCAAGGGAGTGCAATGTCGTATTTTGGTGCAATGTGGATAAGCAACACGTTCAGAATTAATAAACTTTTAATAAACTGAACAGCACGAGCCAAAAGCGGCGCACCTCACGCGGGCAGGGCTTATATGCTCCGAGAATGGACACGGCACTAGTGATACAAAACACACAGGTCTGTTAAGAGCAATACTTTTAATAAGGTAGTCCAGTGCTTAATTTGTAAATTGCGAGGTCCCGGAATAAAGCGGGGGTAACGGATCCGGCATGTGATTAGAGGAGGGAGAGGACCAATCTTTATTGATTGAAAGCGTGCATCAGTTGCTTTTATAGGTTATGAAAATCCTGGAAAAGTTTTGTAAAAGCTATGGCATTTTATTTCACAAATCTCTGTGTAATAGAGTTATATTTAATCAGGTCCTGAATTTGTGTGTATATCGCATAGTTTTACTCATTCCCGCAGCTTTCAAGTTTATAATGACGGAAATTCCTGCAAACATTTATTGAATATAGCATGTAGGTTAGATGAGTAAATAAATCCACACAAAATATCAGATTAAATCAGTCATTTGAAAACAGCGTGAGTGATTCAGCTGTACCGCGTCTTCTCTCTTTCATCAAAGCGGCTTCACATCGGCGCATCTCGTCTTCACTACAAGAGCTACTGCACGCTGATCCAAGACTTTCACTGTCATCTCGGGACAGTTGACAGAAAGAAAACGCATGCATCGCATTCGATCTTGTGATAGCAGAGGGTGCGTTCACATGTCGCGTCTTTTGCGCGCTTAAGTTCGTTATTTCAAATGTAAATGTGCGGCAAGCGCGCTTATAATAGAAGATTTTTCATGAAATATATGCATGCTATAGGTCAGCACGAACGGTCTGTTGCTGGTGCAGATGTGCAGCCAGGCGGACAAGTTGAGAACCGTTTCGTAGGGGATGCCAGGTGTTCGAGAGAAGAAAAATAATAATAAAAAAAAAAACAAGGGATATTCGAATCTCAAAATTGAAAATCGAATGCCAACCCACCGAACTAATATTCGAATATTCTGGTCCAGCCCTAAACTACTAACAAGCTACTTAAATGGTTTGAGGAAACCGATTGCCTTAAATGGTTTAAGTTCATCAAACTCAAAGCAATAAAGTTACACAAGACTAAGCAAACAACACTGGTAGAAAGAACAGGAGTGTTTTCTCAAGTATTTATTGAAATACAACAAATGTTTTCAAACATAAAACAAAATCTGTGGGCTGTATATTTAAAAATATAACATTTAAGCTATTTTTGAATTTTCACCAAAGTAAAGACCACACGAACAAGGAAATGTTTAACAAAATCCATTGTAAATGTTAAATATAATGATGGGTTTTAAGACAATATTGCCTCTTCCTCCTTAACAGCAAAGATGGTGACAGCTGCCTTCTGCACCTGATCAGGCTCCCTTTTTCTAAATGCAGTAAAAAGTTTTGTTAGTGTATGTCACCAAATATCATCATATTTAAACAAAGCAGACATCATATTTAAATTTTCATAAATGACAATAAAGGTGTGAAAGATCGGGGAAGTGTTCATTCAATAATGTATGTGTTCATTTAAAACCCTGAAGTACTTTAATTTTCACATCATAACTTCCAGAGTTGTTTATCAGCAGGATTTTCAGGGCTGAATATAAGCTGAATGGTTTAGAGCTTGAATTGAATTTACATTACTATTTAATTTGACAATCTAAGGTTCTTTATTACAGAACAGAAAGAAAAACTGATAGTTCACCCAAACATGAAAATTGTCATTAATTACTCGCACCCAATGTCATTCCAAACCCGTAAGACCTTCGTTCATCTTCGGAGCACAAATTAAGATATTTTTGATGAAATCTGAGAGCTTTCTGACCCTCCATAGACAGCAACGCAACTGAAATGTTCCCAGACCCAGAAATGTAGAAAGGACATTGTTAAAACAATACATGTGACATCACTGGCTCAACTGCAAATTTTTTGAAGCTACAAGAATACTTTGTGCGCAAAGAGAACAAAAATAATGACTTTATTCAAGAATTCTTCTCCTTCGAGTATGCGTGTGCGTTCCTCTGCACGTAACAATTCGATACCATGACTGAGGTGCCCTTGAGCAAGGCACCGAACCCCCAATTGCTCCCCGGGCGCTGGAGCAATGGCTGCCCACTGCTCCGGGTGTGTGTTCACGGTGTGTGTGTGTGCGTGTTTGTTCACTATTCACTGCTGTGTGTGTGCACTTGGATGGGTTAAATGCAGAGCACCAATTTCGAGTATGGGTCACCATACTTGACAATACGTCACGACTTTACGACTTTACTTTTTACTTTACAAGGCTCAGCGCATGCACTGATTACATGCATGTATATATCTTGATAATGTTGGAAGGTGTGATTTGGAGAAGAACTGTTGAATAAAGTCATTATTTTTCATTTTCAACCACTACAGCTGCATTAGCAATTACCTGACATCTTAATAAAAAAAAAAAAAAAAAAATAAATAAAAAAAACCAAAGCAACTTTAGGATAAGTGCAAGTAGAAAAATAAAAGATTTTTTTTTTTTCATTTATATTAGTTAAGTATAACTATATAACTATAATCAGAACTTAAAATACTTCACTGGTATTCTTCTGAACCAACACAAAATGCAAAAAGAATGATAGACAAACTAAAATTTAAGACGTTATTCACTCTGCCAGTTCAGTCTGAATCAAAATGGCGAAACATAACATATCAAACATGACTGGTCCTTGGATGTCATGATGTCATCTAGTGGGATGTTAGTTTGTTATTTTTCATCTGTGCTGTGTATTCATGATTTGATCAATCTTCAGGTTTAAAATTCAATCTAATATTCACAAAAATGTATAGAATTGCTTCAGAAGACAACATTTGTGCTGCTGGCCATTTCTGGTCATCATTACATTTGCATTAATAGCAATTCATCAAAAAATAAAAACTTCACAAAATTACATCTCGTATAACACTAAAGCCCATCAATTTTTTTTTTAAAATGTGAATTCTACTTAACGTTACTTCATTTTAGGCTCATCATCATCATCAGCCTTCTTGTTGCCAATGACATCACACCACCCCTCGATGCCTTTGCTCTGAAAAGATTGATTTCAAAATCATGACAACAGTTTGTTAATATGAATTTAAATAAGACACCGTGAGGAGTAAATAACAGTCTAAAATACTAACTAAGGTTAACAAAACAGCCATTATAAACGCTCCTCAGCCCCTTTGTTCACCGTTCGGCGGATTTAGTAAACTTGATCAGCATCACATGGATATTCTAGATGAAACCGATAAAGCGGATAATAAATAACGCTTAACAAAGAGTTTAAACGTATTGTAATACAGGGAATAAGTTATGTGTTTGCTTTACTTCGCTTCAGATCTGGCGCGAGTGACGGTTAGAGATGAGGAAGATGGTCTGTCAGACTTCTCTAGTTTAAAATACAGTTTGAGGGACTCGTTTGTCCGGCTGTGAGAAACCACAACAAATATTTCTTAATTTACCACTGTCAAACTGTTTTGTATAACACAGCATATTTAACACTCACCGTTGATAACTTTGATGTAATGGCGCTCCTTTACTGGCTAACCTTACACGCATTATGATAACTGAGCTGGATAATCTCAGATAAAGTTGTCAATAAAACACAAAACGTTCGAAAGTACTTTAAATAGGAATAAAGAAGTTCGAACGCTTACGTGTTATTTCCTCTGAGCGCGTCGCGAGCCGCCTGCTGTGATCACGTGACTGAGTGAGCCGTGAGGGATGACGGGACTGACTGACTGAAAAATGCGCGCGATTTTTGAAAAACACCCGGAAATAGATTTATGCATTTATTATATTATCGTTAAGTCATTTAATTAGTTATGAAAGGTAATATATTTAGTTAGGCTATTTAATTAGTTATGAAATATATAAAGCAAAATAACCTATAGCCCTATATTATACAAACGTGACTTCTCGATAAACAATGTTAGAAATCATGAATTAAGCTCATATTTCTTTTAAATATTTTGTGGTCAGCTAGACAATAATCAGACTGTATGGTAATAATAGATTAAAGTAATTTATAGTAACTTTTATTTAGACTGAATTCTGCCTAACCTAATTAGCTTTTGAGTTCACATCATAAATATAAATTGAGTTGAATTAGCTTTTTAAAATTTTTGAGTTAAATGAACATTTCATTTAGTGACTTTCACTGTTAGGTTTTACAGTGTAGACTTGGCAAATGATAAAAATCAATATAAAATGTTATAATTGCAGAGTGTGGTCTCAATGCAAGCTGCGACCCTTGGCAAGACACGTCTTTGTCTTGCTTCTGCATTTGATGGCAGTGGGTGTAATTATTAATTCTAGCACAAAAACCTCACAGTGAGACATACTGCAGTTGGAGATCTAAATTCTGCCAACTTGATTTTTCCCAAAAAGACATTGCTTGAAAGTGACATGTTGGCATTTCACATGAGAATAGAGCTTTCGGATACTGATCATGAAATCACGTGGGAACTTATTTCACTGGTCAAACCTCAGCTTCCTGTGAACGTGATTCACTTGCTCATGTGCAGTGTTGCCAGCTAATTTTCAGAGAAAGTTGCTAAAGGAAGGTCAATTTGTTGCTAAAAGTTGCTAAATTATATTGTGATGTCATTGCGTGGTGATATCATTGCGTAATCACAGCGCAAAATTGTCACATCAAATCTCAGCAAAAATATATATTTTATATATGTAAATTTAGATTTGTTTGTAAAATAATATGCATAATATAATATTAAAATATAAATAACTGTATTTTTAAATACATTGAATTATTGAACACTTACACATTTTTGAATGATTACAATTTAAGTTTTTTTTTTTTTAATAGCTAGTAAACTAGTAATACTACACATTCTCAACAATTATGCTTTAAGCAGTGTATTAGTAGATAGTATGCTACACTCCAAGAAAAGTCTGTAAAAATGGGGCACAATCTACTACAGTATGTTAATATGAAAGAATTTTCCATGTGTTTTTTTTTTTTTTTTAACCTGCATTTTAAATTACACATTGTGTTTTCAGGTTACAGGGTTACAATGGATAATAATGTCCTGGAAAATCACTAGTCTCTTTTCCATTTTTCTTACAGTGTACTAACTAATCAACAATCGCAAGTACAAGCTACTAACAAAGTGTATCATAAATGAACAATTATTCTTTTATTATTATTATTATTATTATTATTATTATTATTATTATTATTATTATTATTATTAAATTGAACAATTGCAAATAGCAGCTAACTCAATTCATGTGATGTGTGTACTGCTAGGCATCTTTGGTTTTCTTCTTTTTGTGTAATTTGGATGGAAAATGTTTTTATCAAAAGTTGCTAAAAGTTGCCAAATTTAAAAATTGCTAAATTTGTTGCTAGGTGCTTTTGGAAGAAAACATTGCTAGGGTAGTCTGAAAAGTTGCTAAATTCAGCAACAAAATTGCTAAGTTGGCAACACTGCTCATGTGGCCATGGTCATGGATTTTTTTGTCTAAATCAAGGGGGACTTTTTTTTGTTTGTTTGTTTGAGCCAATCACCTGAACCATAAATATCATGTGACTAATTATAATCATGACAATGTTAATTGGCTGATGGCACTACAAGAATGCAGTCCCAACTCTTTAGCAACTCACTTGAGCTGTAAATAAAATAGAATGAAAAAGAAAATTAAATAAAATAAAATCTATTTTTATGATTTAAGTTGCTTGCAAGCATCATTATGCCAACTGGGTGACTAAAAATAAAATAATCTTTGTTTTGACAATGAAAATATAAATAGGAAAAAGATTTGGCTGGTGATGTGAAATTGTTTTGTTTAAAATATAATTTTTACACTATACAGTGTATTTTGAGACCATAATGAAATAGCATAGAACCATTAATTCAGTTCAATCGGTGTAAACATGGAAATGATCGAAAGACAAATAAACTAAACTAAACTAAGATAAAATAAAATAAGATAACTTTATTTAGGAAGACGTCATGTTTATACAAACAACATCAGCCCAGATGTCTTAGACATCCAGTCAAAGTGTTCAGAAGTTATGTGTTAGCTTTTATGGAAAGAAATATAATTGTTGGTTATATGATTGGTTTTAAGAAAGATGTGCGTATGTCTTTGTCTAGGTGTGGTTTCAGTTTCACACCCAAAATAATAGCACAGTTTTGAATGTGCAAAAGAGGAAGTAAGTGAATATCGCCTTTTTGAGAGTTAAAAGGACCAAGAGTTGAAATAATATTAACATTGATTAAATAAAAAAAAAATTTAAAAAATTTAAAAAAAAAATCATCTTTGTTTTGACAATGAAAACATAACTGGGAAAAAAGACATTTGACTGGTGACGTAAAACTGTCCTTTTTAAAATGTAAGTTTTACATTACACAGAGTCTATTGCTAAAACCATAATGAAATAGAATAAAACCGTTAGTTTTGTTCCAGCAGTGTAGACATGGAAATGACTGACAGACAAATAAACTAAACTGAGCTAAGATAAAATAAAATAAAAGACAAATCAAAATCAAATCATTAAAAATGAACAACAATGCTAAAACATCTGTCTTAGATGATGGCGCCACCATAGATCTAGTTAAGCCTTTTGAATGAGTTTGGCATAGTTTCTTAGTTCTTTGTCCAAAGTGTATTTCATAACCAGGGGGAAATCTTCAATCACAGTCTAGAGTGGAGCTTGTCGCTTTCTCTGTCCGATAAGATCTGTTCCTCACTTTCCTTAGGCAGGGCAAGTACTTCCCAGCGGCGGCACGAAAGTCTCTGCGGAGAAAGATGTAAAACACAGGATCCAGCAAGCTGTTAAGGCTCAGAAAGCCTCGTCCTAACTGATAGGGCACAAACACAGTCTTCTCCCAAATGCATGGACTGCTGTGTATCAGCAGTCCAACGTACTTCACACAGCCGATGAAATGATAGGGCCCCAGCACCGTGACAAATACAGCCACCAGTAGGGTGAGCAGACCCCTGATACTCCTCTTCTCCTCGGATAAAAGCGAGTTGATTGCCATCAGCGAGCGGACGGTCTCTCTGTGGAGACCAACAATGAAGCTCAGGGGTATGATGAAGGACACAAGCAGAGTAATCAGCCTGTAGGTGATAAAACTGCCCTCTGAGGGATACTTCTCGATACAAAGGGTATAATTTTCCTGCTTGGGAAAGAGCTTGTTGAACGCGATGGCTGGTGGCACCGCAATTAGAATCCAAATGCCGAGTGCTATCCAGCGAGCGAACTTCAAGTTACGGAGATGCTTGAAGCTGAGAGGTCTGGCGATGGCCAGGTGACGTTCCAGGGCGATGATACACATGAAGAAGATGCCCGTGTAAATGCTAATGTAAAAAAACAAACCCATGAACTGACAGCTCCGGGGTCCGAAGCGCCAGTAGTGTCCGTTTGCATAGTAGTCTATCCACAAAGGCAAAGTCAGAAGTTGAATTAGATCTGCGATCAGGAGGTTGATGACGTACACTGGTAGAACGTTCTCCGACTGGATGAGTCTGTAGAGCCCAAAGAGCGCCAACAAGTTTAAAGGGGTGCCAATGATGAAGAAGATTCCGTACAGGACGGGAAGAAAGACGCCGTCTTGACTGAAGTCGATTCCGCAAGCGTTTCCCACGATCGCTGGGGCGCTCAGGCTGGTGAGGGCACTAACGTTGAAGTGGTTCTTCATCTTTTGTCTATGAAAAAGTGGTACTGTGTTGATTATATGGTTTTAAATCCTATTCACAAAACAAAACTACTGCCAGTAGCAACATTTTTATGTAACAGTTTCATTTTTATATGAAGCATCGACTAAATATATGCACCATTATACATGGGGAAATAAACATTTACAGAACAAGTAATTCAAAACGCTGTATGGGGAATTCACTAAGAATGAATTGCAGCATTTTAGTTCCCAATTCACGTGGAATCATTCAAATCAGGTAACGGCACGAATATGCCCACAAACTGTGAATTTACATTTATGCATTTGACAGATGCTTTTATCTAAAGCAACTACAAAGCCATCCGGGGTATACATTTTTACATCAGCATGTGTTTTCTTGCAATTAAACCCGTTAGATGACTTTTTATCAGTGATTTAATTTAATGCCACTATTTCAGCACATTTAGTGCCTAGTTAAACTGCACTGCACTTGGTTAATGAAAAAAAAAAAAAAAAACATATTTACAAAAGTGGCAAAACTCTTCAGTGAATTCATCCTTAAAAATTCTCATTAGACTAATAACCTAAATCCAAAGGATAAATATGAATAAATCAGAAATGTACTTACCTAATATGTTCTGATATGAAACTTGAGTTTCACCAAATAACTGCTGACTGCAGAGACAACTCAAGTCACTACAGGAACATGACCTCTTATGATACAGGGAAAACATAAAAAAGCATAGAAATAAGCATATTTCAGTGTAAATGAACTCAGCACATGACTAACATCAACTAACGTATGAGAGGAAATGTGTCAGGAGGATATGATGTTTCTGCAAGGCTTAGCAAACATTTAACCAACACCCAAACCACTTTTTTTTTTTTTTTTTTTTTTGCCACGTTTTACCAGTAAAACTGTTGCACTTGGCAATCATCTGTACAACCAATAAAAAATAACAACAAAACCAAATATAAGCCATATATGCATGCAAAAAATAAATGAATATATAAATCAATTAAATAATTTTACTTTGACTGATGCAGTGGTCGCCTTGGACATTTCTGACACACAATGTTAATTTTTCATGAAAAGTAAAATAATTTTAGTTACCCCTGCCATTGTAGAAATGCTCTATATTAAAGGTGTTATTTTTGCATCAAACCTACTTCATTTATATTATTCATATAAAACAAATAATCATTTCATTAATTGCATTAATTTGATTCATTTAGACCTGGTCCATGTAAAATAAATAACACTTGATTTCATTAATCCATCAAATCCTTGTAAAGGTAGTGACATTTTGAAGCACTAAGAAGAACTAAACATGAGAATTATTAGTGTGCACTGGCATTTGAAAAAGCTGAGAGAGAAATTTAAAGGCATGTGTTGCGCATTGGGAAGAAGACTGTCTGTTCATGTCAAAAAGTTGGTTAAAGTGATGTCAAAGACATGTACAGTACAGTGCTTGTGTCAGACAGTGAATTGCATCATCTTCATGGAAAGCAGCTTGGCATGAACATGGAGAGTGAAGGGTAGATTTAAGCTTGGAGCATGTAAAACCAGTTGAAAGGTTTTTTAGGAAGCTAAAAGCTATCCCTACCTTAGATGTTCATAATATATATATATATATATATATATATTTATTTATTTATTTATTTTTTATTTTATTTTTTTTTTTCTTGCTGTCCATTACTGGTCACACTTGAGAGGAGAGATGATATACTAGAAAAACTGGGCATGAGGCATTGATGGTAACCTGCCTTCCTTTGGAAACGGCATGCATATTTCATACTCGCAGGCCAGGAAGTATAAAACTGCTCAGCTTCTATCTGCTTTTGAAGGTTTTATCAGTCCCCAGTTGATCTAGAACTCTAGGTAACACTTCTCAAACAGTCTGAAGTGGCATTTCTTAGGGTTGTTGGCGAGTCCAGCTTGAGGGAGCTCCTCCAGCAGCCTGGAATTGAAGCAGATGTTTGGCTCAGCCTTTGGAGTGGATGAATACATTGTAGAGTTATTGTACATTTCATATGGTAATTTTTTTTGTGGGGGACTTTGAATCCACAGGTTCTTTGAAAGAAGGAATGGCATCACCTGGTAAAGACATGGGTTCACAAAGTCATGGATTCAGTCTCTAGAGAACACACCAACAGACAATAAATACAGGACCCCCAAATAAGATGGTCTCAAAAAATATAAAAGTGTGATATTATAAATATAATTGACTTTTATATTTTTTTACCAAAGAGTCAATGGAAATTAATAATAATAATAAAAAAATGTTAATATTTAAAATATTACTTTTTATTACAGTAAGTTGACCTTTAAATTTATCTTTTTCTACCCGTTATTAACGTTAGAAGTTTCAATTCAAATCAAATTTATCTTAATTTTCAAATCAAAGTGCTTTTCATAATAAATATTGTTCCAGTGCAGAAGTCTGTTATAATTATTGCATTTAATATATTTAATAAACAAGTTAACAAGTAAAAACCAATGGCATAAATGCCAAATGCATACATTTAAAGTAAATGTAGAAGAATGCCATTCGCTCACCACAGACTTTCAAGCAATGTTGCAACACAACATTGCACAAGTGTATAATTATCAGAACTGGCACCGCCGAAGTCCGACCTAAAAGCAGGTAGCTGTTTTTTATGAGTTTATTCACCTGCAGATCAATAGGCAACAGAAAATAACCCTAAGAGGAGTGAACTTTCAATAAAACTATCGATTTCTACACTGAAAAGACTTACAATATGTCAAGGCGCAGCTTCGTCGATGTACACAGCTTGGTTTAAGTGTCAGGACTGGCCAAATGCAGTTTGAGCAAAATAGCAAAGCAATCTTCAGTGTTCCCGGGGAGGAACAAACAAGCACAGTGCAAAGCATCCTTCTGTCATAATCGTGTCCTTCGCTCAATCAATAGCAAAGCTTTCAGAGACTTTATAAAAAGCCATTGATGTCTGGAGATAATGCAATATCATAATCCTGTGGATCTTTCTTTCCTCAACCCGACAGATGCACTCATGCTATTAACATACATCGATGATTTAGTACACAGGTAACTGAATTTTCTCTTTAATTAGCAAATCAATACGGTGATTGCTTTCTGCTGTTGTAATGAAAGGTCACTGGTATGTCTTTGTATGCTGAATGATTGAATTTACATGGACTAATGAAATTTAGCAGAGGTTTAACATTCATCTGTGGCCAGACCTGTTAAATAAACCCATTGCAGGTGATCTTAATGCTGTGACACAATGGCCCCAGTGATTCATGCCCAAACTGTAAGCGCTCTACCTCCGGAGGTCCCATCTGCAGGGGTTGCTTGCATGCAATACATAAGAGGTGAAACTAGTTGATGCATGAGCACTCGGTGAACCAATGGGATTTGGCCTAAAGAAAACAGCATGACAAAATGCACTTGCAGAGAATTCTGCCTCCACATTTGTTACAAGGCCGCTTGCAAGACGTAAATGAAAACGCTGGCGGAGGAAAGGGCTTGTTCACGGTGACTTTGACATAGTGATTTTATAGGAATGCTTTGCTGGGACTTCTTACAGTGGTGACCTATTTTATTTGGTTGCTGTTTTGCTAAAAGTGGAAGTGTTATGATAATTGTACTTTAAACATCTAGACTGAACATGGAAATATGTTGAATCATTGAACATTTAACTGAATTATGAACATGCTGTAATGTCAGTCTTCATAATAGTATCATTGGTACACAGCAATCTAAAAAGATTCACCTGTATTGTAATTATTTTACATTGCTTAACCCTCCTATTCTGTTGGGGTCAATTTGACCAACATTCCTTTTTTTTTATTTGCTTGAAAATTGGTCTATTTATTTCTTCTTGAAATTTTGTGACGTTTTCTTAATTAGCATCATGAATGTGCATGGAAAGTTTCGACACATTGACCCCTACTGATTTCCATGCAATTTGCCACTTTGAAAAACACTAAAGAGTCGAGTAAAAAGCTAAAAACTTAGAGATTCTATTAAGTATAAGACTCAAAGTTTACTTTTAATTAGTTTTTTGTTTTTATATGAATTTTTAGTTTTTCCATAGTTTTTGATGAATTGCATGAAAACCAATACTGAACTTGCAACTGGATTTAAACAAAACAGGAAATTATAATTCTGTGATTATTAACTCAACTTTATGGTGGAAAACAAATAATATCCTTCCATCAAAAACAAAAGGACATGTTTAGAAGAATCACCTTCATTTAAAATCGAAAAGATCAGTTTGGACATTCTGCAAGATAACTCATTTTGTGTTTTACAAAAGAAATAAAGTGAAAGGAGTTTGGAAACAACAAAAGGAAAAGGGATGGAGGAATGTTGTGATGGCCTTTATTCATTGACGGTTCTCGTTATATCATGCTGTCTGTTCAGGCACATTCATCTCACTGGAATTACTCTCAAACCTCATTTTCTTTGTAAATGTCCTTATGAATATTTACAAAACCTTCAGCATGCATTAATGGGTTGAGGAGGACTTTACAGATTTGATATTTACAACTTCTCCAAATGTTTTTTAAGGAACTCAGAGTGCGTGTTTGTTTTATCTCCATGAGGATGTTAATTAGAGTGTCCTCTCTGTAAATAAATGGAAAAAAAGAAATTACTATAAATAAACATTGATATAAAAGCAATCTACAAATACATTGCAAGTCATATTCAACACTAAAAACACAAAAAGAAAAAATTTAAACTATGACACTGAATTCAAGGGAAAAAATGCCATTACTTAAAGACTAACAGAAAAAAAAAAAGGAACCAACTGTTTGCCCAGCTGATGGAGAAATTGTTACATTTTCTAAAAATAGTGTGTTGAAAGTCAAACTCTCTTACTTTAGAGAATAGATTAAGTAGAGAAATTCCAATCTAACTTCAGGTTTATGGCAACCAAATCCAACTTCTGCTTTATTGCATTTTTCACAATGTCAGCGTAATCACTGCCAAATTCTGTTGCAGCAGATAGAAAGAAAGAGAAAAAGGAAGCAAGTATGTAAAAAAAATTGGTAACATTTTAAAATAAGGTCTCATTTGTTAGCATTAGTAATGCATTAGCAAACATAAACTAACAGTGTGCAATGTATTTTTAGATTTATTAATTCTTGTCAATAAAACTTGATAATTTGATTTGTTTATACACTGTACAAAAATTAACTAGCACGCCTAACAGGAATGAACCTAACAGGATGAAATCAGAGAGCTAGCCATTATTCTTAAATTTGGATTTTATCATACTGCTTTCTGTAACTGTACCAGGATGTAATATTTTAGAGTCACAATGACATCACTACTTGAAGAATTATGCCATTACTCAAACACAATCTGCAAAAACATTCACCACGTTGTTTAAATCAGATTAAAAGAAAAACTAAACGATTTCTGTCTTTAAACTTCAATAACTTCAGTATATTACATAAAGTAGGACAAATATGCACTTCGTAGTAGGTTTAACCTTGTGTCTCTTTCGTCTGCTGTGATTACAGCAACTTTGTCTGCCTTTAGGTGGAAACAGTCCTTCCATCTGCAGCAAAATAAAAAAAAAAAAAGATGCTGTCTACTAGAAATGTACTGTATAGCTCCACCCATTAAACATGTACACTCACAGGAGAAACCTTGACCCATTTGAATGAGTTATAGACCGTGGGTTTATACTTACAGAGTGACAAATGACAGCAGCAGAACCTTTTTCATTATCCATGTGAATGCAGACTGGAAAATAGAACTACAGCTGATCAAACCGAAATGATTGTAGTTTCCAAAATGATAGACTTTAATCTAATAATGAGTATGAAAGAAAGTATTGTGCGAGGACAGAATTCCCTGCGCCGGAGAGAAACACAATCCTGAGATTCTTACATGTCATCTACAAAGAGATTTGCTCATCTTGTACCGAAAATAGACTACAAAAGAGTAACTGAAGTATAGCACTGGAGACGATTGTCTTGGCAACTAGTGTGCTTTATGTTACTGTAGGCAGTAAAATAAAGCAGGCTTGCGGTCACTTTTAAATAAGCGGTCGTGATATTGTTTAATCAAGGGTTCTATTCCGAGAGTGATGATTCAAAGCAAATTAACAAGAAAAGTCTTTGCAAGTGGTTAATTCTCTCATTAGTTTCGCTTTAAACCTTTTCTATAGCAATAAAAATTATTTGTTTACAGATGCCATTTTGTTTGACATTTTATTTAATAAAATGTGTCGTTTATTCATACAAGTGTGACAAATGTCCAAAATTGTGTGTACAGTACTCATTCCAACAATATAGAAAATCCAAAGCCTACAGTAAAAAATCCATTAGTTGTTGAAAATCCATTACTGAACAAAATCCATGAATCCCCTGCTGTCTGTCCTTTAACTTATGGACTGAGTCAGTTTAGTTCATTGCAGATTCAAATACAATATAGCTGTCAATTTGTTTTGAGGGATGTCCAATTTTTTCAGAGCTCCTCATAATGTCAAGTAAACTCTATATTGTGTTTAGCCTTACTTGTGTTTGCTCAAAAATAGATAATGCTCTGTTCTTAATTATTTAAAACAAAAGTAACATTCTATATTATGGGTTTAAAATATCTCTTGGACTCTTTAAGACTTTCTATATTCTGATGTAGAATAATCTAAATAATAAAAGGAAACATATGGGTATCTAATGATAAAACAGAAATGAATATTTAAATGTATAAATCGGCCATGCCTGGTCACCCATCAGCTCTGTTAAACACAATTAACAGTGTATATAATGTGTATTGTGAATGTATGACAAATGTGAATCATGGTCATCAATGAGGCAGAAACACATACAATAATAGAGAACAAGGCTAATTGTCAGATTATATGGAGCAAGTTGTCACAGTGGAAATATAAAATATGACAACATAAAAGCATGTGAGACAACTTGCCTTAATCTGACATTTGCCAACAAAATCCTTTACACTTGTTTCACTTTTCCAGTATTATACAGTACATCATCGTGTTCAATTATCTACACAACTACAGCAAAATATGATTTTGAAATTTAGAAACAGAAACACACCGCAACACACAATAAACACATTTTTTTTGTAATTCTACCTAAAAAAAAAAATACATATAATATTTGTTAGATAGCATGGATGTATGATAAACTGTATCATAAACTGCTGGCAGCAGGATCTATCCTTAACTTGTGGTGTTCTCTCATTACATGGTGCAGTACTCCATTGTATGGAGATCCTGGCTGTAAAAATCTTGACTGAATTGTCCTATGAAACAGAAAGTGGGACTTATACTAGCTTGTATTGTGTAAGAGCACTCGCTGGCCCTATTATATACTTTCCGGTATTCACTATTCCAACATACTGAATACTAGCATTTTGAACCTCAGTAGGCTACTTGCTAGTCAATCTGAACACCAGCTGTTTAGTCAAAGGGGGACCTAACAGTCCCATAATAAACATGTATATATTGGCAGACCACTACCCTGTGGAAGATGTTATTTAATGCCTTGAGCAAAAAAGAATATTATAAAAGGTGTTTTTTTTACCAAATGAGATTAGATATATTAATCAAAAGAATAAGGTTAAAAGATCTGAAATGGTGTGTGAACAAAACTGAGACAGACTAAATCCAGAAGCATCAACGTCTTGCTTCAAGAAAGCTACCTGCAAAGCTACAGTACTGTTAAAAGTTTTAGGCACTTGTGTAAAAATGCTGTAAAATGAGGATGTTGTCAAAAATAATGCCATAAATAGATTTCCTTTATCAATTAACTTTAACTTTAAACAATTAACTAAATTAAATTAACATTTTGTGTCCATCCTTTGCGTTTAAAGCAGCTTTTGCTCTAGGTGCACTTGCACATAGTTTTTCAGGTAGATTTGCAGCAATTTTGGCCACCATATACCCAGTTATTTTAGTAGCTACCATAGCATTTGCCATTTTAGTCATATATGAAAAATTTTGATAAACTGCTTTGGCTTAGACAAATTATTTTTGGCTAAAGTCTCGTTTTATTTTTAGTCTGTACTGGACATGCCACGCTTGTATATTACATGTTCTTCTGCAAACCATCTGTTAGGTTCCAATTTACATTCAAAAGGAGAACAGATTCTAAAACTGATTACATTGTAAACATGTAGCAAATCTTTTCATGTGTAGGCCTTTGGTGTGGTCACCACCTCAGACAAACTGTTTTTGAGGCATCAATAGAAAAAAGCTTTCTGCTTGCTTTATGATTTCAAATCTTTATTCTGTTTCTTGCAGCCCTATTGACAAGAGGCTTCGTCAAAACAGATGTTCTGCAGTGCAGCCCTCAGCTAATTTTATCTGGACATCAAATCAATGTGTAATCATTATTGGAGGCTTTGCCACATGGAATGAAACATTGAAGTAAGATCAATCCAGCTTGAGCAGAATGCTACAAACAGCAGAGCGGTTTCATTTGTGAGCAAAGCTGAAAATTGCACTTGGAATGCCAATAATTAAAGGGTGGAACTTCTTGTGCATAAACTGGATTTTTTTTTTTTTTTTTTTTAAACAAGCTGGTCTAGTTGTCCATTACTGGAAAATTGCATGCAACATAATTGTGAGCATTGTCTAATTATAACTAATTACATTTAATTGACGCCTCATTTATCAAAACGGTTTATTTTCCGTCAAAAAATTGTGACAGTCGCTCCAAAAAACAGTTAAGCAACCGCCAGCTTCCATGAATCTGGAAAATGTTGTTAGCTGTGGTAACTCATCATCCATTTGCCGCACAGAATATAATTAACTCATAAGACCTTTGTGAGAGTCTCCTGCGCCTTTGTGAATTATGCACTGTTAGTGAACTGTGAACTTTTACATTTGGTGATGCTCATTATAAAGTGCTGAACAATTTACCATGAATTACAGTAAGCAGCTTTTTTTTTTTTTTATTGTGGCTGAAGTCGACATGGCCAGTGGGTTCACAAACCCAAGGACAGGAGGTGAATCGCAGCAGGTGTGGTGGCGCTATCCCAGGATCTAGGACAGTAGATTTCCTCCAGCTGGCCGAAAGCCTTTCCCCCAGGCCGCTGTGCAGCCAGCTACCTGAACCAAGGTGAGACCCTCTGCGCACCGGGGGGAACATGAATCTTAATGTATACCGACTCATCTATAAATGATGGCAAGCGGCAATTAATCAAAATTTGACAATGTGTATGGAGGGGTGGCAGAGGTCAGGGGCTCTTTCTTCCCCTCGGTGCTTTGGAGACTCTGCCATGTTTCTTCTCACTGGTTAGTGAGTTACTCACTATCACAGCAGCACAGAGCAGTGGCATTCACAGCCTCAAAACCACTGTTTCATCTCTCCACCTCTGATGAAATATTGAAATAAAACATTTACAGTGCAACCAACACTTATGCTGTTTAATGTGAAAGGAATATTTATAAGATATGGAATATAACACAGAAATCACTTTTTTTTTTTTTAGGTCACTTTGTATAAAAAAAACCTGCTAAATTAATAAATATGAATGATTTTGGTGCTTTCTTTGTTTCTTTTTTTTAATTTATTAATTAGTTTGTTTATTTTTTATTTATTTTTTTTTTTTTTAGTTTTTTCAGATCCTGACAGACATGGCCTCTATGAACCATAGTTGTATGGAAAAGAGCTGCATTAATATCCTTCAAATTCTTCCTTTTGTATTCACCGGAAAACATCATGGATTATCATTATCATGAATTTTGAAGGACATGACATTACTTACATGTGCGTAGTACTCTCTTGATCCTGTTTTTTTTTTTTTTTTTTTTCTTGGGAAAATATTATATGTTAAATATTGCAATACCAGTTTTTTTTTGTGCAAGTACATAGATATTAAAGTTAAAGAATATGTAACTTAGAATACAGTAATGAAACTGCAGGATTACAAAGGAGTACAAAGCTGGAAACCCTGCTGCCAGTATTTTACTGTTAAATTACAGAAAAGTTGTAATTTAGATTACGGTAATGAAAATGTAAAATTACGGTACACAGCTGGAAACCCTGCTGCCAATATTTTACCGTTAATTTACAGAGAAGTTGTAATTTAGATTACGGTAATGAAAATGTAAAATTACGGTACACAGCTGGAAACCCTGCTACCAGTATTTTACAGTTAATTTACAGGTAAATTTTTTACAGTGTGGATCTGTATGGTAAAGAAAAATGGTCACTCTTTAGTTTGGGGACCAATTCTTACTGTTAATTAACTATTAAGTATGAGTTTGCCTCAATAAACTCCTAATTGGCTGCTATTAACAGTTAGTAAGGTAGTTGTTAAGTTTAGTTATGGGGTAAGATTTAGGGATCTAAAATGTGGCCATGCAGAATAAGGCATTAATAGTTGCTCAATATAATTTATAATAACTAATATGCTAGTAATATGCATGCTAATAAGCAAGTGAGAATTCATTCCTAAACTAAAGTGTTACCGAATTTCTGTGCTCTATGAAAAACATAACAACATACAGGTTTGGAACGACTTGAAAGTAAGTAAATAAAAAACAATTTTTAATTTTGTGTGAATTATTTCTTGAACAAAACAAAAGCTGTGTGATATTTATATATTGTGATGTCACAGAGATGATGTTGACTGCTCAGTGATCCTCTCTAATATTGATTGGAAATATGGAGTTTGCACATGAAGCTTAATGAGGCAAAACTAACAGACATGTACAGACCATTGAGCTGCATCATCCTCTTAACACAATTCACACTCGAAAATAACACATCCAACTCTTGGCTACATTTGTCACGTTAACTGGCCAATTTACATTTTGCACTACAATATAAATATTTATATTATTTATACATTAATGCAGACTGTTATTTGGTTAACTAAATGAATACACATTGCATACCTGGGCAGAAATCTTTCTCTCTCTTTTTTAAGATTTATAGATTTATTACCTTTACTATTTGGCAATTGGGCATGAAAAATAAATTCATTTAAGAAAACAAGCCTTAATATCTTTTTTCTTCTCAAGTAATCAACTAAAGATTTAGATACTGGAAACATAAGAAAAATACTAATTAAGAAAATAATTGCAGTATGTTGTGCCACAATATGTTCAATCTTTGACAATTATTCATAAATGAAATCACTGTGTGTTGGTAGTTTGCCTCACAGCAGAACAATTACACAAAGAGTGTTTCCTGTTGTTGAATATGATTGCATTTACAGTCCAAGTTGTGCCTGCCAACATCAAAATTTCCTATTATTTCATTAATAATTTAAGAATATTCTTTTTTATGTTATGCAGTATTATTTGGTGGCAAGTATATGGTACCTGTTTTGTTCTTAACTCTATTCAGTGCCCAATATAATTAACAGAGACTCACGGAGAACAGAGATAATGAGACACTTCGACTCTAAACATATACTGTCACAAAAAGGTGATGCAAAGGCCAGAAATGCAAACTATCACTTTTATCTCCATAAACACTTAATGGCATGACCTTTTTGGGAACACGTTCTGACATGTTTTGTCATATCTCATTGGTGGCAGTGTTTATCTTCAGTATGTTGGTAATATGCAGTATAACAGCTGATGTTTCATGGTATGGAGGGTTTGTGAGGAGATCTTCATGCACAGACCCCACAGCAGCCAATCAACTACCAATATCTTCATATATTTTTCTTTCCAAGGTGTTTTGGCTGGAAACACACGAAGAACTGCCATTGGTAGGGCATAGAGATGCATACTAATGAAGAAGATATTTACGATTCTGGCCCAGGAAGATTCCCTCATATTTCTCCTCATTTCCACCCAACCCAGCAGCAGCTGTTGCAATAATTTCCCAAATTGGCCATTGTGTGTTCAGTTTCTTATAAGACACCTCCATCACCTCCATCTTCCAATAGAACAAGCTTTGGCACAACCAGTATGCCATGCTTGAGTCCGTCCAACACTGTACAGGTACACCTCAAAAAATTAGAATATCATGAAAAAGGTCAATATTTTTTTGTCACTCATTTCAGAAAGTGAAACCCATATATTATATAGATTCATTACACAAAGAGTGAAATATTTCAAGCCTTTATTTCTTGAAATTTTGATGATTATGGCTTACAGATAATGAAAACCCAAAATTCAGTGTCTCAGAAAATTAGAATATTACATAAGATCAATAAAAATAGGATATTTTAAACAGAAATGTCAGGCTTCTGAAAAGTATGTTCATTTCTATGCACTCAATACTTGCTTGGGCCTCCTTTTGCAAGAATTACTGCATCAATGCGGCGTGGCATGGAGGCAATCAGCCTGTGGCACTGCTCAGGTGTAATGGAAGCCCAGGTTGCTTTGATAGCAGCCTTTAGGTCATCTGCATTGTTGGGTCTGGTGTCTCTCATCTTCCTCTTGACAATACTCCATAGATTCTCAATGGGGTTCAGGTCAGGCGAGTTTGCTGGCCAATCAAGCACAGTAACACCATGGTCATTGAACCAGCTTTTGGTACCTTTGGCAGTGTGGGCAGGTGCCAAGTCCTGATGGAAAATTAAATCAGCATCTCCATAAAGCTTGTCAGCAGAAGGAAGCATGAAGTGCTCTAAAATTTCCTGGTAGATGGCTGCGTTGACTGTGGACTTCAAAAACACAGTGGACCAACACCAGCAGATGACATGGCAGCCCAAATCATCACTGACTGTGGAAACTTCACACTGGACTCACTGGACAAGCAACATGGATTCTGTGCCTCTCCACTCTTCCTCCAGACTCTGGGACCTTGATTCTGATTTTTGACTTTCATGAGCTGTAAGCTTAATCATCAAAATTAAAAAAAAAAAAAAAAAACTTTTGAAATGTTTTACTTTACATGTAATGAATCTAAAATATATGAAAGTTTCACTTTTTGAAATAAGTTACAAGGAAAAAAGAACTTTTTCATGATATTCTAATTTTTTGAGATGTACCTGTATATCACAACTCTGGAATGAATTAGGTAATACACTTAATTTTATATTTAAATATTTTTCTGTAATGAACGATAAATGGACATTTTCCCCTGGCAACCAGCAGTCTCAAACTCAACAAAATATAGCAGGGATGCACTAATGTTAAAATTCTGCCTGATATTGATAAGCTAATCTTCTATACCATTTTGTTTCAATAAATACTATAACCAATCATTTGTGAATGACTGAAACTTGAAAAGTGAATTTAAGCATCAGAACATAATGTACAGTATGAAAAAAATGGATATTCATTTAGAGATTTGCTTAAAATAACAGTGCTATTAAATTAATAGAGTTTTAAAAGACTTTAACTTTGAGTATTTAACGAGAGCAAAGGTAATCTAAGTATAAAAATAAAGGAAAGCATGCACAAATATTGACCAATTTCAATAAATTAGAAAACAATATCTGATATTGACAGATAGTATTTATGGTACCAATATATTTTACATCCCTACTGAACAGTTGAATAGAATTGAATATATATATATATATATATATATATATATATATATATATATATATATATATATATATATATATATATATATATGGGTAGTTGACAAATAAAATTTGGACTGTGTCCTATGGTGTGACAGCAAAAAATGAAGAATACAAGAATGAAGAAAACATACAAATAACATGAGAAAAATTGATCTTTTACAAATAGTCTGAGAGAGGTTTATCTTCAATGTTAGAGGTAATTTTTTTTATTTTATTATTATTTTTTTTTTTTACTTTTTTTTTCTGTCACACCATAGGACACATTGATACGTCAACTATATATATATATATATATATATATACTTGTGTGTGTGTGTGAATTGATTTGTGGTCTCAATTTAAGTTAGATCCCAACTTTAGTAAGGCTGAAATAAAAATAAACGATGAAATATTTTTGAACATTAATGGAAAAAAATCTTGAGTTCTAGTTTGAGACCCCTGGATTTTTTTCTTTCTTTCTTTTTTTTTTTTTTTTCCTGTATTTTCTTTTTTCTCACGTAATAAAATAAATAATAAAACTCAAATAATTTCATATCCATAAGTGAAATAAATAAATATCTGTCTTTCTAAGATAATGACTGTACATGTCTTACATTTATTTAAAAAAAGAAAAAGTGCCTTTTCCATCATCCTCACATGAAACAACAGAGAACTGTGTTAATAGCATATGCACAGTTAATGTGCATGCTTTCAAAACAACTCCTCTGCTGTGACAGGAATTAGCTCAACCAGCCCCTCACATTGAAATGCTTTATTTCTGAAGTTATTTGTCACTGTCATGTCACTCGTTACCATGCAGTTACAGTTCACCGATTACGTTTTTATCAAGTAAGCTTTCCTGTCAATGTGTGAAAACACAAGTTAATTCAGTCTTTCAAACAGAACAAGAGAGAGAGAGTGCAAGAGGGACAGCATGCTGGCTCCCAACCAGATTAAGACTTCCATAAAGGAAAAACGAAGGTGTGCCAAAAACGACTGAGGTCACATCCCAACAGCCTGCCGCCTGCCGAAAGCAGAAATGTATTACTTTACCTGAAAATTCGAGATACCTCCAGGGTCTCGGATAAGGAAGCGTGTTGTTGTGAAGGAAATGGAATATTCAAGGTGTTCAGGAAAAAAAAAGCAAAAAAGCAAAGCAAATAGCATTTAAAAACAAACAATATTTACAGCTTGTGCCATAACTCTGAAATGACATTCAGAAACAGGTTATTTAAGTTCCACCATTATGGTTAACACCAGATGCACAAATTACAGCTGACGGCAACTCTGAAGATTTTGACCCTTCGCTAGTTTCCCTAGAGCTCCTTCATCATTTGCAAGTCGCTGCCCTCCTCACAATGCTGATAAATAACTGCAAGGAAAATTACTTTTGAAAAATGAGAAACGAATGACCTTTTGGCCACGCAAATGCCACTAACAAATCCATGTAATTAGACAACCCCAGGCTCCACGAGGATAACAATTAAACCTAACCTCCAAATAATCTGCACTCTATAATCATGCAAGGGAAGTCACCCTCAATATTGTGTCGTGAATAAGACACAACACGCCTTTGCTGCGTGTGTGTGACGCTCAAAAAGTAAGCCTGTCCTAGTATATAAAGTTATACAAGCTTGACACCCACCAGAGGGCGAAACTGGGAGCAATAGGGTTACGGCACGCTACTCATGAGATGCTGCCTCTAGATGAAGGAAACTGTGTAATTAATGACTGGTTTGCGAGACAGCACCGCACGAGGGGTTCGGCTGGATTTCGCTCTCCTCTTTTGACAAACAAGCTCTGGCCCGCACAGAGAGGTTGTAAGCCCTCCTTTGGTGGGGCACCCTTGTACTGTGGTGCTGGTGTGTCCTCAGTAATTAATCCCATGTTTGCCATGATGCTCAAACAACCTAGATAGCTCTAGCTGGTAACTGATCTAAAGAGAATGCTTCTCAGACAAGGAGAAGGGGGCGGGAAGGTGTTTTCAGATATATGCCATCCTCACAAGAGCAAAAGCAAAAAAAAAAAAAAGTGTAAGGGGTCAGGCATACTGTAAATGAATCACTCAACCCTCATGTCGTTCTAAATCTGTATGACTTTCTTTCTTTGGCGGAACACAAAAGAAGATATTTTTAAAAGTCAACATGGTTTGGACCCCATTGACTTTCATTGTATGGGGAAAAAGAAAGTTAGACAGCTTTAGAATGACATGTGGGTGAGTACACAAATTATGACAGTTCTCATTTTTTGGGTGATCCGTCCCTTTAAGACTGGATAAGAATGTCTATTTTTCACAATGCTTCTTGTTTATTTTGACCTTTCTGAGAACTGTAACTAAAGCTAAATCTGTCGTTGTGCAGCCTGGTGCACCTTCATTACATATTTTGAACTTTCTGACAATATTCAGAGTAAAATTACAGTTGGTGGATCTAATACTGCTGCATGACATCACATTCAAAAATGGAAATCTTTTATTTATTCACTCTCATGCTGTTCCAAACATGTATGATTTTCTTCTTCTGGGGAACAAAGAAGAAGGTATTTTGAAGAATTGTTTGAACTGTTTTTTGTCCATAGCCAACAATAAAAAGCCAGCAGAGTCCAAAACACTGCATTTTCATTGTTTGAAAACCTTTTTTAAAACATCTTTTTAAATTTCCTAAAGTATTTACAAGTTCCTGCTTTTTTGAGGTTAAAAGTAGAATTACATCAGTAAAGAGAGACTCATCATAAACTGCATCGCCAGGTATGACCATTTTAATTAATTCCTTAATTATACACATAATGTTTTAATTATATCTCATCTATTATTATATGCATTTATAATTATATTTATAATTATAAGCTTTTAGCGAGCTTTTTTATTTACAGCTAATGCACCACAATGAAAAGCAAAAGAAGCATAATGTATGTTTTATCTGTTTTAGCATAGTGTTCTCATAAAGCAATGAAATGATTAGGATTTTCTTGTTTTCTGAGAAGCTTTAACACTCTTCTTTATGAAGAGTACCATTTTTACAAGACTAGCTGCATGTGCTTTATTCTTTCAACACAGTTCAGTGGAGATGCTTGATGTTAATTGTTTGGAGCAGAAAACATTATTACATCTCATATCTAAGAGACCATTTGTATACATTTAGCACTATAAAGGCACATCATATTACAGACGTCAGACATCAAATAGGACCTTGATCAGTAGATCAAGCGATCAAAAATGAATTTGATTTCTCAGCTATAATCTTTATTTCCCAAAATTATAGCATCACAGCCCATTTCAAATAGTATTCCTCCTCATGGTATTACAGCACAATATTTCAAAGAGCACGCAATCATTTTTACGTGGTATGTTAAAGGACTTGTTCCTTTTTGAGGTTCTTGCTTGCCTCAAAGAGTAAACAGCATAACAAATAATACTGGGACTGCTGGAATGCCGTTTCAAACTGTAGCAACCAGATGGATTTTATTTTTTTTTTTTTTTCCTGGAGCCTCTCATTTTTGTTTGTTTGTTTGCCTTTTGCATAATTTATAAGACTGTCCTTCACTTTTGCACAGCTCCACTTCTATGCAAGTTTAATACAACCTACTTCTTCCACACAAGAAAATCTTCTTTGCCCCTTGTCTTCCTCCTGTTTATGACTTGATACGCAGCCACAGATGGCCTGGATGCCAGAGAAAAAAACAACGCCAAGGTAATGGAGTTGTAAAATTTCCAAACTTAACTGAAAAAGAAGTATGATAAACCAGACTAAAACAATGAGAGATGAAGTTGAGAGAACAAGTGCAATCTGTAACATCTTTGCTGTTTCTATCTCATTTTCTATCTTCCTTGATGGAATATACAGTATGCACATGGAATATAGACAAAAATTGCACATTTATGTCAGGATATATAGATGTAGAGTGTATAATCAGGCTGAAGGTGTATTTTTTTTCTGTCAGTGTGCAGAGTTTTTGTTAGCTTTAGACAAACAGTGGGTGTTTTTGATGACATTTACAATATACTTCAATTTGATAAGTTTGACTTTTGAGTTCATTATATACACATGCAAAGTCAGTTCAGATACCCTTGCAGTTGCTTTAAATAAACATAAAACCATAAAATATTATTTTTATCTAAAAATTCTTAAAACAAGATAAATTCACTAGAGAAGCACTGCATAAGAAATAGTTTACCCAATAAGGAAAATTTGCTGAAAATGTACTCAACCACAGGCCATCCAAGATGCAGATGAGTTTGCTTCTTCATCAGAACAGATTTGGAGAAATTTATCATTGCACCACTTTCTCACCAATGGATCCTCTGCAGCAAATGGGTTCCAGGTTAACTTTAAACCATCACTTCTGGCCAAAATACCACTCCGTAATCCATAATAATGCTTTCTTCTTATTCTTATTTTTATTTGGATTCCAGCAGCACCCATTCACTGCAGAGGATCATGTAATGTGACATGTATTGCTAAATTTCTCCAAATCTGTTCAGATGAAGAAACAATCTCATCTACACCTTGGATGCCCTGTTCCTTTAAGTGTGGTTTTTTTTTTTTTTTTTTTTTTTTTTTTTTTTGTGTGTGTGTATCAAAGATGCATGCTTTAAAAACAAGTCTTAATATCTTACTCAAAGTTGCTTCTCAGTTAAATTGATCTTGTTTCAAGGGTTTTAAAATATTTAACCTGGAAAACTGCATTCATAATATTGCTTAGGTAAACTCCTAATCAAATTAGCTGCATTACTAGCCGTCACCTTCTATCTGCCTCAAAATATTATGATATAAATATATAAAATCTGCGTGTGAGGTAAGTCAATAGTCTCACAAACATGCATCTCCATTTGGAAAAAAAGCATTTGGGCTCTCCTCCATGGCTCAGATAGAGCGATGAGGGGGAATTTAAAATGCATGAGCTGGCTTATTTCACATTCATTGTTCATCTCCTACCATATGGAGAGCCGAAGCAGGGCCAGAGGTCTCCTCTCACTAAATGAGCCATCTTTCTCATTGCATGGCCTGTGCCTTGCGAATAGGTCAAATCATGTTGCCATTAATATTTGAAACACACTAAATTGAAAAAGATGTTCATATAGAGCATGCCGCTTCCACTCTTCTAACATAATGATATATGTATAAAAAAGTCTTCCACATCAGCTCAGGAGATAGGCTTGTCTATTTCTCACCGAGCCATTTATCTCGCTTTTTTGTCCACTGATGAATTCGTTCTAGTGACAATTCCTGTCAGGATAATGAAATGCCACCCAAAGACTGTCCACTGCTTGAATGGGGACACAGCAAATATCTCCCCCAATTATTGTAAAAATGTTCTCACAAAGGTGATCCATTTTTTTTTTTTTTCGAGAGCTTATATTAGTTCACATCTCATTGTGGCTGTGACCCACTCTGGCTGAAGTCTGAATAGCCCCTTCAGCCAGACCTCTGTTCAGTTGTGTTCAAATATAGGTTCTCTGCAAGATAAGAATTTAATGTCATTGGCTGCCCTAGTTAGATTAAGGTATGCTGCACTCATCAGTGTGAAACTTGAACCTGAGTGTCTTCACTTGAAGATTGTGACAGCTAGTAGTCTGAAATTGTTTCATTTCAGGTCCTTCAGAAGTGACGGCATTACGAAATTGCATTATTATAATGCTGCATGAGTTTTGTGAAGACTTAACCATGAAAATATTCCGATTTTTAGACTTGTAAAAATTACAAATTTAATATTCATAGTCTATCCACTTAATATCTAAATAATGAAAGAACATGCAGCTCTATCATTTGCAGTACCCACTTAAATTAATGACTGCTTTCCTTGCACAGCTTGTCATATTCTTTGTCAATAGAATCAAGCAATATTACAAGCAAAAGTGCTTTTGTTCCGATCATTCCAATATACCACTATAAGCTTATAGCCTACTGGACGTACAGACTTTTTTTAAATGCATGGTGTGCAGAAACAATGATGTTTTATGCAATAATTCATTAGCAAGCCTGTACCAACAGCACTAATGCAAAGTGTAATATTGCTTGATATTACATAAGCCTGTACAACATTTCAACAATCATCAAGTTCATATTAACTTATATTTCATACACAATGATGGCCATTGTGCTAACAATTCAGTACATGCAAACAAAGCTAAAGAAAAATCAACTGTCACACATCCCCGAGCAACACACCCTCACATTCCTGAACGAATCAGTACTTTAAACAAAATGGATTTATACTAAAATGGCCAATTCTTTGTTCGTTCCTGAATGAATCAAGATTTTTGAACAAACTGTCATGGCAGCCAACTGTTGAGTGAATGATTAAATGACTTAATCTTAAACACAGTCAACATGCCTCAAAGAAATATAGCTTTTAAGTAAAGTGTTGGGTAAATGATTCAATGACTCATTTGAAAAAAAAAAAAAAAAAAGCCTTGTTTCGTTCTTGAATGAATGAACATTTTTGAATGAAACAGTTGAGTAAATGATTCAGTGACTCATTCATACTAAGACAGTCAATTGATTGTCTCAGTCAAATCATTTGTTCAACAACCCATTCATTCATCATTTTTTTTTACTGATTCAATGATTCTTGTCACTTGTAACGTTCCTGAATGAATATGTTTTTAACAAATTGTTGCCTGAACTGAAACAGTGACTCACTCATAAACACAGACTTTTGTCTTGTGTAAGCCAATAAAACCTGCAGGAAGAGTGACTAAAAAATCCCCACTACTAACTAGACTGACAGTCTGTCTACAAAGCAAACACAAGCAGACGCTACAAACAGTGAAAAGTGTCAAAGACAGTGTTTTTGGACTAACGTAAGCAGCTAACGAGCTGCTTGACTAATCAGATTTGAAGACCAGAATTAACAGAGGCACAACATAAACTGTCTTAAAAACTAAAGGCTGGGTGGCTCTGTTTCTTGTCAGACACTATCATTGCATGACCGTCACAAACTTCTGGAGCATTACGAAATACTCCCCGTTCTCTTGAGCAAAATCAGCAGTGCTCTAAAGTATAACAAAGGGAAATAATTACTGAGCTGCAAGCTTAGAGTGCTGTTATGGGATTTTTCACAGCTCTGTAACTTGCTAACAGAGGTTTAGCTTTGTTGGAGAGCTTCCTGGAACTGTTGACAATTGAGAAAAGCCATCGTTGGATATAAGACTTTCAATAAAACCAAGGACAGGCCCTCGTTAAAAAGTCTCCCTGCATTAACCAGTCGTTCCTTTAAGTGAAAAGCTGGGAATGAGGAATTTGTTCAGCTTTGATTACCTTCCCTATACTTAGAGTGTTATTCTACATGAGCACCTTATTACATTAGCAAGGCTTGGAAATGGCTGTCTGTTAATATTAGTGTGCCATCGGGCAGCGTGCACAAGCGCGCAAATTAAGCATTATAGAACGTGGCAGCAATTGAAGAGCAATTACGTCTGTGGAAGCTTATGGTTTCACAACAAATTAGTTATCACTTTGCAATTAATCTTTTTGTTTCAGGACCATGGCCTATTCGACGGTCTTAGATCCCAAATCTTGCTTTCATGCACTCTTGAGTCACATGGCAGCAACTGCTGTTAATGTAATTACAGAAAATATGATTGTCACGGAATAATTGTTATGAGAATAATGTTTTGATTAGAGCAATTTCCTCAAAGGAATAGCAATTTTCAGCATAATTACCATATATTACAATTTCCGAGGAACAGATAGTTATATCAAGTGATTTTGCATTAGCTTTCTAATCGGAAATCAGTAATGAGATACTGTAAGTCACAGGTCTATATTTCCAAGCCACATTTTGTTTAATGTTGTCGCATACATTTCAAAATATTAAAAAAAAAAAAAAAAAAAAACTTAAACATATTGTTGCAGCACGCATAAAACATGTCTTTCTAAGAACCAAAAACAATTTAGAAATATGATGTAATATCATTGACCTTTAAAAATATATTTGTTGGTGTAAACTGGTAATGTTGTTCCAAGTGGGCTGTATGTTCAGCCAATAAAATAAAATAAAACATAAATATGAAGAGATTTAAATGCTACACTATGAGATATGGCCACTCGGACAGCTAGCATAATGGTGTGAACCAAGTACAGGAATTATTTGAACTTCACATTCTATTCATTCTGTTATTTTAACCTCACATTCTGAAACCTGCTACTTACCATTTTCCATTCTGCAGCTTTATAATCACTAGAATAACTCATGGATAACCACATAGATCAGAGTGCATTAAGTTTCACAATAGTTAGTGTCTGTATGGTTAAGCCAGCTGTGATTATTCCTGGTAAAGGTGTAATTTATTACTTGTGTACACTGAAAGGTATCCAACCTACTGAGATGCTCCATCAACAAAGGCTTGACCTGAAAGGATGTCCCTCTCACCCAGCTGGACAAATAACAACTGTGTTTGGGCAACACAAATGGGCTTGGAAAATAGCTCAAAGTGCCCGTGTTAAAAGAAACATTCAACCCTCCTGCATTACCAGCCGCTCTGGCTGTCGGGCAGCTAGCAGAAAATGTCATGATCTCCATTAGCGACGCAGTATTACAGGGGCATGACAAGAGAAATTCAAGCTTAATAGCTGGTTGTGCAACAGAGCAACATTTTTTATTTTCTAAATTTGATTCACTATGGACTTATGAATCTCTCCCGAGCTTCTGGTAATCTACCATGCAACTTGTCACCAATAATGCAGGAAAAAGGTAACACAGACAAATGGCTGCAGCACTGCAGGACCCTCTGATCATGTGTAGATTTTTTATTTATTTTTTATTTTTTTCCGTTATTGCAGTACCTAAACACAAGAGGCTAAACCTGCCAATTCATAAACCAAATGCATGTTTGTAAATAAAAATAAATGCATTAAAATAAAAGCATATAGAACATTCTCTTATTTATACATTTATACCTTATACATTAACTCTTTCAATCAAAATTATTTTCTTTTTGTACATTTCTACTCCCACACAATGTCCAAACTATTGCTCCTATTGGCAAAACTATTTAATGTCTATACAGATAGATATAACAAACATATGGCATAAAAAAGTGCATCATTCCTAAAATAACAGCATCCTATCGCTTGACCCAAGGTTCCTTCCTAGAAATCAAAGAGAGCAGTGGATAAGACTTAATTGGCTTGGTACAAAATGTCACACTATTAATTGGCATGAGTGGCCCAACATCCCACACTCTTGTCAGTACTAGTTTCACACTGACATACAATAAACAGAAAGAGTAAATTTAAAGGAATTAAAATGATTCACTGAACTTCTTCAAGGGTCATTTACACATTTAAACCCACTAAAATCAAGGATGGAAATAATTACAAAAATATTTTTTAAAATATCTTCTTAATGGAAAGCTTAATGGAACGTTAGAATTGCTGAGACGAGTCATTGGTTCTTTTAATAGCGCTTTAGTGTGCTGTTTGTTCTCCTTCAGGAAACCTGTCTAAACACTTTCTGAGGACCACCCCGGCTAATGATGCTTTGGACGAGTTTAGCTCATTATGGCCAGTCGTATACCTCACAATTGACCAAAGTGCCGGAAACTGTCCGGGAAATGAATACTATTTGTTTGATAGTGGCCTGACACATTATGATAGCTGGGTCTCACGTGTCTTGTGAGAGTCGCGTATCAATCACAGATAAATGTGTGCTGAGAGCCGGCAGCTCTGTGGTGGGGAGGGAAGGGAAACGCCACTCCGCCGTTGTGCTTGTTCAGAGGCTGTGCCTGTGAGGGAGAGATGTGTTGAACAGCAGTGCACAAACACCTCCTAGCCCCCATGTGATAAACAGGATTGATGTTTGTGAGCAAGACATTTAACTTGATCCAGCAGTGCTTGAGAGAAATCATTTAGCTTCACTGAACTGTCGAGAGCCTGTGAAGGAAATGTTTTCCAAACCAATTTTTCTCCTCTCTATCAATGAACTATTGGGAAATTGTTATTGTTTACAGAGTGGAGGAACTTCTTCTTGCATATACAGTAAAATTGCTGTGGTCAGCTTATAGGTACTAGAAGACATCATTCTTTCTTGCTGAAAAAACATCCTGTGCAGAAACAACGGGGTTTTAGACAATGTCACGTTATGTATACTTAATTTACCATGTTTTAATCCATTTAGCACACTGTTAAGTGCTCATGCCATTCAAAGTATGTGCCAGTTTATGAACAAGTAAACGAAACAAAACAAAAAATAGTCAAAGGATGTATACTTTTGGCTTGAAGTGCAATTGAGACAGTGATATTTCTCATTAAACAAAGTTAATATTGAATAACGTATATTTTAGACACAACATTGACAGCAAGAGTAGTCAAATAAATGATAATGAAAATGCATTGAAACAAAGACAAAAAAAATCTACTTGTACAAACAACTACTTCTTCCTGAATGATTCTACTGTTTTAAATGAATCATTTGACCAAATGATTTACTTGTTTTGTTCCTTAACGAATCAGTGTGTTTGGGTCTGCCCATATAAACTTCTCTCGTCTACTTGACAAAATGGCACTACAAAATGGCGGCTGGGATTCCCACGAGGGGAAGTGCTTGGGAAGTTTTATGAGCGAGTGTGTGTCTAGAAGCAAAGTGGTATGCACCCCAACTTGTCTTGTTTCTGAATGAATCAGTATTTTTGAATGGCTCAGTTTCTGACGCACTCATAAACACAATGACTTGACTTACCTATTACCTATTATCACCTATTGGTGCATTGATGTGACCTACAGAAAGCCACTGAAAAAACCCTACCACTAATGCACTGGACGTAGACAGACGCGCAGAGTGATACAAACAGTGAAAAGTCAAAAGTGCTGCTATCAGCACTCTTTGAATGCTGCTCGATCAGATTCAAGGACTAGAACTAACTGTTGTGTAATGGTTGAGATCATTGTGCCAACATGCATTTTAAAACTATATCAATATATTTGACTTTGTAGCCATACAAACAACACCAGCTGAGCTTTGATAGCACTGCGAGTACTATGCACCCACAAAATAGACAGCACTTCCACAGTGGGAAGAGTAAAGTCTAGTAATCCTAAAGATCTATAGTTTGCAGCATGAGTGGCCCTAAAATAGATCAGGCCTGGAAGTCAATATTGATTGTTCAGGGAGCTGCCAGTCCGTGTGCCTGCGGTTTCTTTTAGTAGATGCCAAACCCCGATGGACAGCGAGTAGAAATCAGAGCCAGATTTGCTGCAGTAGATGGATTGCACAAGGTTCCTTGTCTTGACACAGCCCGGTGCACACGGCATTCATTCAGGCAGTCGGGTTAAGAGCCAGATTCCAAGAGATAAATGCAAGGCCTAATTGGCACTTGAAATAGTCATGTTTCTTCTGCAAAACTGAAACATAAGAAGAACTTTAATTGAACTCAAGCATCTTAATGGACTGGGCTGCACATGTAGGGTTGACAATTTATGGTCTGTGACCATGACAACTACATTTTTTGAGTGGCTGCTGAAACACATGGTCCATCTCCAGGGTTTTCTCTTGTACAGTAATGAACAGACTTGTTGCAGTATGATTGTGGAAACAAAAGCCATGCATTTTAACGTCTTCTGTTTAGGATGCTTTATGTGAGGTTTCATCTATATGTAGTAAAGTCAGCGGATGCTGTCGATAACTTAATTTAAAGCTGTTAACTGCTATTGACCACATCTCAGAGGTACTCTGCTTGAGATTTATTGAGTCTTCCCATCTAAAATACATGTGCCTGTATTCGGGGGTCAGAAAGTTTGCACTTATGTGCAATTTGTCTGTAAATTTAGAAGGTGAGGGCTTTGAGTCCATAAAAATAAACTGACTGAACTTGAAAAAAATTAACCTGCACAACTTTGTGCTTCTAAATCCTACGGGTGATTTTTATTTTTATTATTATTATTTTTTTAATCATATAACTGTTATTATAATAATTTTATTTGTTATATTTATTTTATTTTATTTATAATTTTATTTGTCCTGTAAATGTTTTAGCATGCCTTATGATTTATTTTTGCCATTTTTTAATGTATTTTATGCTTCATTATTACTTTACCCTCTTGCCAGAATTTCAACCTGAAAAAATGAAAATCACATTCATAAAAAATATCAATTATATTCAATATTTACTAAATTATTTCAATATTTACTGTGTGAAAATGATTTATGTTAATTACTGTCAGAATGAATTTTGGCAGATTTTTGGCTTAAAATCATAAAACCTTTCCATTTACATAGCTGGCAGACTCCAATTTTATACAAAGCAAGTTACATCGCATTCATACTATACATTTCTTTTTAACAATATGTCATTTGTAATCAAGCTCTAATATTGTCAAATGATGTGTATACATAAAATGGTATGAAATTAGCATGACTACAAATGTTTAAAGTATCATTTCCATTTTCTGTGTAGCACAATACATACTGTAATTTGATTTAATTCATAAAACACAAATTCAAAAATACAGAAATTACTGTTTATTTTCTATGATACATGTAAAACACTTGAAAAGTGTTAAATGTGAAGTATGCAATGTACATTGCCACTACTAGTGTCACCTAGTGGAATTACAAAAATAATACATACTTTCAAAACAACCTTTGTAAAAATCATGATTATTCTTATCCTTACGATATCTTACTATTTTATCTGGGGCTTGACAGTAATAAGTCAACATGTGTGGCAAAAACTTGTTTATCTTACCTGTCAAGAAAAAAATTTAAAAATTCCTTCAAATTCCTCCAACTTGTAAAAGCATCATCAGTGTTTTCCCTTGTTTTAACCTGTTGTCTGTCTTTTGCTCAGTATTAACACTTTTGGGGAGATAAATCCATGAATGGCATACTTATATTAGTCGATGAACAATGAACTGGGTTAGGAAAATGTATTACATTTAAAAAAAACCTTACAAACGTACTCGGTTACTTTCGTAACCTCGGTTCCCTTAGATATGGGAACGAGTACTGCGTCGTAAGACGCTTGTATGGGATAAACTCTTTTTTCCTCTTCAACTGAAGCCTTTTCAATCACACAGTGAAACTGCACGTCCATTGGTTCATGCAGTGCTATAAAATTGAACCAATGGTTCGGCGGCGGCGCTGAGTGAGCCTATGGCTATGCAGCCCGCCATAGCCTGCCGAAATGGGCAGGGTCTCTGGCTATATAAGCGGCCACTTCGCCGCCGCATCTCAGATTTCTTCGAATGAACCTACTGAGGCATGCAGCTCATAGCATGGCCAGAAACGCAGTACTCGTTCCCATATCTAAGGGAACCGAGGTTACGAAAGTAACCGAGTACGTTCCCTGTCGATATGTTCACTCGTACTGCATCGTAAGACGCTTGTATGGGAACCAGTATAATCACGCCGTGCTATGATGGGGAACGACTCAAAACCAAGACTCACATGGAAGAAGACCCAGGGGAGTCAATAGAATACACCAAGCACAGGCTGAGCCCTCAGGGTCATCCGTGGCCTGGGTGTCGTCCCGTAAGTATACCTAGTGTCCATATAATATGGACCGCCCAAGTGAAGGAGGGACTTGAACAATGTTGGGCAAGTGAACCCATAAGACTGCTTAACTAGCCAGAGGCGGCGAACTGAGCAGAAAGGACTCTGGCCTGCAAGGCAGGGACATCCAGGTTGTAAAACCTTACAAATGTGGACGACGAGGACCATCCGGCCGACTCACAAATTTCCGAAATGGACACCCCGCTGGACCATGCCCAGGGCGAGGCAATGCCTCTGGAATGGGCTCTGACTCCAATGGGGCACTGCAAGCCCAAGGAGCAGTATGCCAGGGTGATAGCCTCCACTAACCACCTGGAAATTCTTTGCTTCGTAACAGGCCGACCCTCAGCGCGGTTACCGAAGCTGACGATAAGCTGTTCTGATTTCCTGCATGAGGCAGAACGCTCAATGTATACCCTCAGGGCCCTGACAGAGCAGAGCAGGGACAATTCCTGATCATCCATCAAAGGGGAAAGTGCGGAAAGCGCTATGACCTGGGCTTTGAACGGAGTGGAGAGCACCTTAGGTACATAACCCAGCCTTGGTTCCAGGACGACCTTGGAGTCGTTAGGCCCAAATTCCAGGCAAGCAGGGTTGATGGAAAGGGCCTGTAGGTCCCCTACTTGCTTAGCCGACGCCACGCGGGCACTGAGCCGACGTGAGCTCGCTCGTCTCCGGCTGCTCGAATCCTCTGCCCCGCTGTCTTTTCCTCACAGGTCCCTGGGAGGAAAAATATGGGAGGTCGCGAGGGGTCGCTTTCTGAAAAGAAAGCTATCCATGAGCGCAGAGAGTCGAGACTGAAACTCTCGCAATGAGAGTAGTCAGTCCCACTGAGCAGGATCAGCGTGGGATTTCCCCAAACATGATAAGCACTCAGCGTGACCGTCATCAGCGTGCAGGGGAGTCCTACACGACTTACAATGACGGCGCGGCATTTGAAACAACGCCATCAAGATTTGCTCTTTTGTAGGGCTCTTTTAGATAGTCGCCGGATGGCGGCAGGGGATAGACCGGGATCTGCGAGCTGAGCGCTGCAAAAGGTCCAATCCGGCTGCTGAGGCGTTTCAACAGCGAATCTCGGCATCAGCGAAGAGTCAGCGAGGAAGAAGCTTCGTTGCTGAAGAGAAGAAATCTGAGATGCGGCGGCGAAGTATCTGGCTATATTCTTATATAGCCAGAGACCCTGCCCATTTCGGCAGGCTATAGCGGGCTGCATAGTCATAGGCTCGCTCAGCGCCGCCGCCGAGCCATTGGTTCGATTTTATAGCACTGCACGAACCAATGGACGTGCAGTTTCACTGCGTGATTGAAAAGGCTTCAGTTGAAGAGGAAAAGAGAATTTTTCCCATACGACGCAGTACGAGTGAACATATCGACAGGGAACTTCACTTTTAAAGCAACTGTATGTAAGTGTTTTTTTTTTTGTTTTTTTTACTTGAAGTTTCAAAATCATTCTGATGTTACACTGACTTCTAATAAGGCGAATGGGAGTATAAGAATAAGTGTGGAAAGTGGGTTTTCTGCTAAAAACAAATAAATATATATATATGGCTATCCACTGTAATTACAACAACATATTTACGACATTGAATTCCGCTCATTTAACTGTAGTGGGCTCCAAAGTCTCAAAAATACACAAAACATAATACAGTTGCTTTGATGAACAAATTAAACTAGTGAGTCTAAAAAGTGTGTTTTTAGAAAGTCCACAGGGTCAAAAGTGCCCACAGCTGAAGAAACACATTATGCTCTCTTTATTTTATTTCCTCTCCTCACAGTAATTTACCGTCACATCTAATTGTCATATAATAATGAAGTTCTGCAATACTGAGCAGAATCTGTTCCATATTTCTTGCTCTATATGATTTGCATTCTCCTCTCCCCCTCTGAAAAATAATTACCATCACACTGCTTGTCCACCATGGCTGGCTGGGCGGCCTCCCTCTATTATGAGAATTCCCTAGTTAAATACACATGGCCAATTTAAGGGAAACTCCTTATATATTTAAGGCTAATTATTCTGAACTTAGCAGAAGGCCATCTGGAAGAGCTGTCCTCGATCTGGGAGCAGAGTCTAGCTGCACTCCTGAGACTTTTTCCGGGGTAATCAGGGCCGTCGTCAGGGGGTACAACCAACTTTGTCCCAGGCCCTGTGATGATAGTCTATTCATCTTGGGCCTGTAAATTTTACCAACGATCCTGGGTTGGATTACAGCTTTTTTGTTATTTTTTTTTTCTCACAGTGCCATTAGAATGCAGTAGGAAATTAGTTGTTTTCACAACCTTGACAGAGGTATTCTGGCAAGAACCAGAAGGAGAAAATATGTGAGAGAAGGAGAGCGTTGGAGAAAGATGAATGGAACATTTGGGGCGACTGGGACCACCCAAAGTGTTATATCCTGTTAAAAGCACTGCCCTGTACAGGTTGATTCATGTGGTAGCTTCTCAGAGACACGTCTGGTCCCCGTCCAATTACTATTCCAAAATACGTCAGGGGACTGGATTGCCACAAGTGACTACCACACTGACTAAGAGACACCTGTGTCTTCTGGGCAACTGTGGCAGGTGTCTCAGATCTCTGGATTGATATAATGGGCGAGTGAGATGGTAAGAGCAGGGTTATGGATAACTAGGTCACACTGGACCTGTGCTTTATTTTACCTCCTGGCTTACAGGAAAAGAGCAAACTACACCTGCAGTCCGGGCTCAGTGAGCATGACCCTCAGGGCTGAGCAGCAAATCCAGAACATGAACATGTATGTCCCATAGAAGAGACTAACAAATGGTTATATTTTGGTTGTATAATGAAAGTCTTTTATGTTAAACAAACAACAAAAAAAAACTAAGCTTTTTAAAAAGTGAGATTTAGTTTAGAGGTCTAAAAGTTTTCTGACACTTGTGTCAAATTGTGTCCAGTAAATGAATGGTGTGGGTGGACAGTATAAACTCTGCAAATATTATCTTATTTTTGTGCCTAAAGATCAAATGTTCACATCGAAGTTGGTTCACAGGTCAGAGATTAAATTTCAAATTTAACTTAATGCATTTAATCTTGAATAAAGAAAATCTTGAAGGTTGAAGAAGGAATGTTTTTAAATAAATTATTAAAATCACATGTATTATTTAAAATATTATATATTTATTTAATACACTAAAACTAATAATTTAGTGTTTTTGATCAGTTAAATTATAACACATTATTATTAAGAAATACAAATGGAAAAGGTCATGCTTAACATCACAAAGTTTTATTCAGTCATTATTTTCTGCACTCTAAAAAAAATGGTGCTAAATAGCACTAAAAGTGGTTCTTTGGCTCGTAATCATAGGGGAAACACTTTTAGTGCTATTTAGCACTGATCTTTAAATGTGCTGTATAGCACCTTTGTCAAATGGTGCAATGTAGAACCATAAGAGGTGCCATATAGCACTTTATTGCAGTGGTTCTTTGGCTTGTTATCATAGGGGAACCTCTTTTGGTACTATATGGCACATATTCTTAAAGATAAGAAGCTTAATAGCACATTTGTCAAAATGTGTTACACAGAACCATTAGAGGTGCCATATATGACTACCATAGATGAGCGAATATGCTTCTAAATTACACTTTTACTTAAGATTAATGATAACTAATAATTTCTTACCAAATTGCAGCTTTAAAGATTCAAATTCCTGTACTAAATGCTTACTGAGAAACAAAAAACATCCCACTTTCAAAACCTTTTAATTTATTTCTTTCAGCAGCAAATAAAATGAGTGCTGACAAGCCAGGGAATATAAATATACAACATCACAATATACGGGGAGTTGTTATTTTATACACATACAAAATAATGCAACAAAATATGTTGAAATATGTAATTTCTTGAAGAGAGAGTCCTGGTTTACACACACACACACACACACACACACATATATATATATACGGTATATATATCTTCTTCCTGTAATCAGGTAACTTTTTCGCCTATGGTCTTAGGCCTACATTAGTTCTTTACTTTATTTGGAAAATATATATTTTTTAACATTAATAGTGAGTGAGTGAAATGACTGAAAATTAATAATACACAACCACTTGCAAACTAAGTTGTACATGCTGAAGTACTGCAGTATCTTTCACATTTTCACTGTCAATGGCGTAATAACATTTTTGTTTAATTTAAAAAACAATGGAAACTACAACTAGACTTGGAAGAGGCCCAGAAATAGAGAATATTGACTTACAGTGACAGGAAGTAGTGTAAATCTGTGAATGAATGTTCCGTGGAGGGACACTGTGTAGGGACCATGTCAGTCAGAGCACAGCTCATTCATGGAGCTCTTTTCTAACGAGCTCATGTTCTGAATCAGGTGTGTTAAATAAGTGAGAAATGTACAACATGTGGGTGCAGCACGGGAGCACAATGTGGTCATACTGCACGAGATGACCCTCCCTACAGCCTTTAAGCTTCATCTTAGGTTTTGGATTGGGCTGGTCTGACAATGGCCCTGGGGGAGAGGGGATAATAGCATTAACCATCTTCTCATATTTATTTGCAAGTCAAACTTTATGAGTTAAATTAATTTTAACTACTGTCATACAACTGCTCAAATACTTTTAACCATGAACTGAAAATGAACTAAATTTTCTCTTCAATTTGATAGCATAGTTTGTGTAGACCAACAAACAAAAAACTAATATTAGCATTGAAATCCTCTGAATAACAAAATGTGCAATAAGTGTAGTGCTTTGATTAGATTGTGTTTCACACACTGTAGTCAACTGTTCATGGCTCACCTCAGCTTCAAACTGCAACCCCGGGTCCTCCTTGAATAGAGCAGGCAAGAGCAGAATAGCTCTGCTCTTTTTTTTTTAAACATCCATTACTGTGTGTAATATAGATAAATGCAGGAAAGAAGACCGGTATGATCTCAGGCAGAGTGGTAGGGTGTCAGTCAGTGGTACAATGAAAATCTAAGAAGTAATGATTTAATTACCTTTTTTCAGTCTGCCATCTTCACAGTCATCAATCATGCACCTGAACTTCTCCTTCAGGGGACTCCGCGAAACTTGAAGGACTCGGGGTGTCATTACAGAGAGCTGTGTGAGAATTTGTTGGTCCACATCAACACTGGCGTGGTCTCACAGACCCGAAAGGAGCTTATGTTAAGAGGAAGGCTAAGGAGGAAAGACATGTAGTAAAATATAGTCATAACTCATACAATTAAATAAGGAGGCAATTAACACACTACTGTATTGAGCATTTTGGCCAGTATGAAACACAAGAACTCAGAGAGAGTCTCCTCTTTGCTATATTTGGACAAAATTTGTCTGATAGCATTTTATCAGCGCCATCCTTTCTTTGAGGAGCTCTACGTTTGATCTTAGGTTCTCTGTTTCCTCCTTCATTACACGCAGATGTTCCCTGATGCTTTGTTAATTTTCTCCAGCATCAACCTATTGGGGTAGTTAAATTGTTAAAAATGGGGGCTGTCAATAAAATGTTAAGAAAAATAAATAAATAAAAATGTCTTTAGAAAATCTTTAGTCGAGGGCAGCCTTACTAGAAAGAGTCCAGACTTCTAATTATTGTTAGGCAAATAAAAAATATTAATGATCAAAAAGTTATGCATGACAATCAATAATCTTAAATATGGAAATGTGGCATACCCATGTCTGTTGTATGTGTCCTAACAATGTTAACAAGAGCTCTTTTCATCCAACTTGACAATGTACTGATGATTTTATACTCAAACACATTTCTTTTTGATTTTTCAGTTATTCCAGCATGAACCATCTGTAACAACATTAGAGGAATAATTTACTCAAAAATGTAATTCCAAACCCATATAACTCACTTTTAATGAACACAAAACACATTCTTAAAAAAAAGCACCCACAAAAGCTTGTAAAAGTAGCTTATGTAAGCCATGTGTCATATCTTATGAGGTGACAAAATCACTTAAAAAATAAAAATAAAAATAACTCACTCAATATATAAAGTTTGAGTATACTGAAAAGAGTTATTTCAAATGAATATTCGGAAATAGCACTCAAACCCAGTAAATCAACACATCAAAATAGCTCAATGTACAAGCTTTATGATATGAGATGATATTTGTTCACGAGACATGCAAGAACCAATGACTTATATTACCATTTTAAATTTGGGGAGCTTACAATGGTTTGATTTGTCAATATGATGTTACAAAAAGCATTGTAAATGAGGTATAACACTTACTTTAGGTCTCTTGTTGATAATTGTAACCTCTTTGCCTGCTCCGCATCGTGAATCAAAGCAAATGTCTCGGAGAAAATTTTAGGAGCGCACATCACATAAATGTCGTTGTAAAACAATATGATGTTATAAATACGTATTGTGAATGAGGTAAATCCCTTACTTTTGATGTTTTCCAAAAAGCAACATCTTCGTCTTCTCAGTATCACGAGTCAAAGAAAATGATGTCTATGAGAAAAGTTTAGGACTGCACAGCACAAAAATATCATTATAAAATAATATAACGTCATAAAATACATATGTAAATGAGACTGAACACTTACTTTCAGTGTTCTCTCTCTTAAAACCTCAGTGTCTGTACCGCGAGTCAAAGGAAATTTCGTCTGAGAAAAATGTTTCGGACAGTTTAAACGTGCACAACATATAAATATCACTATAAATCAATATGTTATAAAATACATATTGTAAATGAGATAAAACACTTACTTTCAGTGTTTTCCTATTAAAAAGCAACCTCCTCGTCAGCTCCACACCGCGAGCCGCACACACAGCACATAAATATAGTTCTAAAACTATGTGATGTTGTAAAATTAATACTGTGTGAATAACATAAAACACTTAATCTCTGTATTTTCCGTCCTCCCTTGATCCGCATCGCAATTCGCGGGTCAAAGAAAATGGCGACTGTGAGAAAAGTTTCAGCCCGTTTAGGCGCGCAAAGTACATAAATATCCCGGATGTAACACCTTCTTCTTGTTTGATGATGAATAACTCCTTAAGAGCATTATTGCCACCTATTGATAGTTTTCACATGACGTCACGCCCTTATAGGAACGCCCACCTGGAGGGCAAAAGGAAGCTTTGCTCCACTGACCGCCAGCTATTTTTACGCAGTATGCATTAAGTAGTAATGTAGTAAAACGCAGATATTAAAAGGCGAAGTTCAGTAAACACCTTATTGATGATGTATATTTTGTACAGGCAAGAAGATGAACCCAGAATATAAACACAATGTGCAAAGTTTCACATTAAATGGTTTCCCATAGAAAACCATTATAATGAAAACACTGAACCATTAAGCGGATTGCGTTCATATTCCGGCCTCATCTGCTTGCCTATGTAAACTATACATCATTAATATGGTGATTACTGAATTTGATCTTTTAATATTAGCGTTTTAAATATATTAAGGCACTTTAAGTGTTTTTACAACGTTTTGTCGCACTGTTTATATTGAAATATTGCAGTGGGTGCTTAATATGGATTGCAAATGGCCAAAACTTGCATTTTGTTCAGAAATACCTTTGTTTTATTCTTTTGAGAGGTGATCTAAATATTTGCGGCTGGGAAACTGATGAAAAATTGACAGGCTTGTGCTGCAGTTCTGAATGTTTTGACCTCCAAGTCTTCGAGCCGGTCACGTGACTGAAAGCTATGAATTGTACTGAATAACTGGTTGTGGATAATTCAACACCAGAGCTTTAACTCTTTACTGATTTTACTTTTATATGGTATGTGTAAATGAGTTACAGAGACATTTTATTTTGTGTGTGTTCATTAAATTGTTCATTAAACAAAAAAAGATTGTGTGTCTCTTTCTTTCTCTGTGTGTGTGTGTGTGTGTCAATGTATGTATGTATGCATGGGCGACATTGCATGGGGGGGAGTTTAATTTGAATTAAACTTTCGTTTTTCGGACATACATGCTGCAAAGTTTCGGGAATGATGCTGGATTCATGCTAGAAATATCAGTGATAAGCAATGGACGGTACAAAAATGCCTCAGTGATTTAATTCTGGAACCAGTCCTGGCCAAATTTCCACAGACAGCGCGCGTTCTGAGCGAGATCCAGTTCACAGACTAAAAGTGTGTGTAAACTTTATTGAGATCGGGAAGCAGTAATTTTGTTTCCAGTAACAGACGATAGAAAGTTCAGAAATGACTACTGATCGTTTATTTTTTTCCTCGTGTCTCACCACAGTGATTCAAAACGGACGCATTTCAAGTGACATGGGAAAAAGACACGGAAAACTTGAACATCAGAAAATCAGCGCGCTGCGCGCTCGTTTGTGCTTCAAGATGAAGGGCCATCAACTGGTACTTAAAGCGGGAAGCATTGCCATTCAAATCAGCAGCAAGAGTCAAAGCTCCACAGTTTAGTAAATGCAGGCAACCTCTTTAAGTTATTCTTCACTGCGCTGTATTGACACAATGCGTTGCAATATGGTAGCGCATTGCTTTGATGCATACATTCGGAAAAAAAAAAAAAATTCTCTTTTCTTTTTCTTTTTTTTTTTTGCCCCCCCCTGACTTGAGAGTCAAATGTCGCCCATGTATGTATGTATGTATGTATGCATATATATATATATATATATATATATATATATATATATACACACACACTATAATTTATCACATATATATATATATATATATATATATATATATATATATATATAATCTGATGTACAAATAGTAAATTAAGTTTAATTTACTGCAATTACAAAATTTGGAGTATAATGAAGGGAGGTGTGGGCAAGTATGGTAACCCATACTTGGAATTTGTGTCCTGCATTAATCCCATTCAAGTGCAAACATAGTTAAAAAACTTAATGGCTGCTTAATGGCTTCTTTATATACGGTAGTGGTGCTATATAGCACCTTAACCACCCCAAAGAACCGCTAAAGAACCTTCTTTTTTTTTTTTTTTTACATAACATTATAATTTCTGGAAATTGTCATCATGGAAGTCTGCAATGCAAAATACATGTTTGAAAAGAACATTAACAAAGATTTTCAATGTTATCTACAAAGCTTTCCGTAAAAAAAAAAAAAAAAAAAATAGTGTCCATGCAATTTGGGCTGATCAGGAGATGTAATTGTTTCATCTCTCTGCTTGTTAACTTTGTCTCACCTGGAGATTTCCATTGAATGCTAACAATGGGAATCTGCAAGAACTTCATTTTCCTATCAAGATTAAAATAACAGCTGAGCTCATGTTAATTGTCTCTAGGTGTAAGTCTTCGCCAGGAATGCTGGAAGCGATTGAGAATTTTTGATGAAATGAACTACAAAACCATTAAAATTCAACAAAGTTACTGTATCTTGGCAGTTTTATTTCTGGGAAATATGCCCTTTTTTCATCCACAGTGTCTTTTTTCAACTATCAATGAAGTTTTATGTGGTCTTTGTAGATACAAAGTGAGAAAAGTCAAAGAGTTTGCAAATGTATTTTTTAATGTCATCCCTCTAGTGTAAGTAGAGCAGAACTATGTAGTTCCTCAGTAAACCAGAATGCAGTATAAACAAGAAAGATGTCAGTGTCAGCTGACAAGGGCAATATACATATCAGAGGGCAAACAAATAATTATACACACAATAACAAATAACAATGACAAATAAAATACTAAAAGTATAATGTATTTAAATCTCTGTTGTGAAGCAGAGTCTCTTTGGACGGTAATAATAATAATAATAATAATAATAAAAAACAAACAAAATCATTATGTGTCAGACCTGTGTCCTGTCTTGTCTTGTGTTTTGTTCACCCTCGTGTTTCCTTATGCCCTTATTTGATTTTGTTCCTGTTCCTGTCTTTATTGGATCATTATTAGTTAATTCAGTTCCAGCTGTGTTTGTTTAATTATCTCGTTTACGTTTAGTATTTATAGTGTGTTCTGCCCTGTGTTTCCTGTCCGGTATTAACGTTGATGTCCTGTTTCTTGTGCGTCTCCCTGCCTTGTGTTACCCTTTTTGGATTTTATTAATTAAGCTTTGGGGCATTTTTTGGAATTTTTGCCTAAATTTGCACACTCAAATTCAAATGTTTACCCTACACACATACAATGGAGAAATTAAAAATGTTTTCATTGTAAAGAACCCTTTGAACTACAAAATATGAGTGTAATTTTTTATAAATAGCATTATGTTTCAAATATTACAATAAACACTAAAAAAAAAAATAGGCGCTTTTTGAAATTTTTTTTTTGAAAGTCTGTAACTCAGGTTCTGTTAGGGCCTGCTCCCTGCAACTTACTTAGTTTGATGCCACTAGATGCCAAAATGTACCAGAAAAAAATAAATAAATAGATAAAATAAATAAATAAATAAAAGATTTTTTTTCAAATAACAGCTTCCAAACAGGAGTTACTGCATCATAAATGAAGCAAGTGAAATTGTCATATTTTGCATCTACATTTGTCATTTTTAGTTTCCTTTACAAAAACAGGCTTTATAAAACGAATTACACCCAGAATCATATTTTACTATGTGCCATAAACACTTTCTTGATTATTGATTGAATTGTTTCATTTTATGTTTTTCTAAGCGGTAAAATACAAAATGGCATAAACGAACTGGACCAAATTTCACATTTTGTGTTTTATATGATCAGTTTTATTAATTATAACAATTCAATTTATAAAATATATCTAGTCTATCACAATCTAAAATAGAATCCACATCATCCAGCTTTATATTATTCCATTTATGTGCATTCTGTATTGCTCTTCTGTTTGGAGCCTCACCTGCATCACCTGTCTGCATCATCTGCATGCCCCCTGGAGATGAAATAACAGCTCCTCCATACTGCTCCAGCTGTCTGTGGCTGCTATCTGATCTTCAGAACATCAAACCAACAAATACCTGCTCATCCACACTGCACTGTAATAATATATGTATATTTACTGTATATGTACTGAATTGCATCCTGTACTGTACTTTTCTATCAATAAAGAGTTCATCAGACTGTCAGCTGTGGTTTCACGTTTCACAATAAAGATTGTATCAAAAAACGGAGGAAAAAGCGTTCAAACACGCTCAACAGACGCGCGTCCTTTCCTCTCCATGGCGCGGCTAATCGTTCTTCATTATCTATAACTTATATTTTTATATCCAAAGATTGCTTTATCCGCGACGCCGATGTGTTACCATGCCATTCTCGCCTTCAAAACAGTCCAATGAACTACATATCAGAACCGGACACTCTCTCTCTCGCTCTGAGCGCACCCTCCTCTCTGCTGACAGTGCGACATGTCAAACGTACGAAAAAATCGGTCTGTGTGATCAATAAATTTACCACAGTAGCACTCGTGCATGGGTTTTACATGGGTTTGAGCCTATTTTCAAACTTGTTGTCCAACAAAGAGAACATTTAATGACATGTTTTTGCTCCAAATTCATTTCATAACATCGGTCGATTGTTTGAAATAAATTCCTTTTGTGAGCTGATGTGGTTTCATATCACAGAACGGAGCAAAATCTTTATTTTTTTGAGTATTCTACAGTGATAAATTCTATGTTGATTAGCATTGCATTACTTAATTCACAGAAAAATACCCGAGATGACTTGAAGAACACAGATAAACCATTTAGTCGCAATCGTATATTTATTGTCTACATATCTCATCAGTTAAAACGTGCCTCTTTGCCTTTAATTCAGCTATGCCATAGTATGCCTTTGTCCATATTAGGGATTTCCTGGAATGTCCTATGATTTACCACTTCTATAAGTTTTTCACTTATGGATTTACTGCGCGAGGGCGCCCTTCAACTACAAGAATGAAACAGACATTGAATTACATGTGTGCACTTACTAATGCTCACAACGCCTGATTTGGGGTAAAAATAGGAAAAATCTAAGTTTTTCTTCAGTGTAGAGGAGTTTTTTTCTGTCTCTTTCAGTGGATGCATAAGATTTCCTGACAAAAATTAAGAAATTACTGTCAAAGATCTTTATTCACAGTTTATTTTATCATAAGAGGCAGTGGTGTTTGATATGGTATTTCGTCGTAATGTAAGGCGAGCTGACTGACGTTATCAAGTACGCTGCTGTTCCATTTGCAGAATTACCGGACTTGTGTTCTCCCGTCCTCAGTATAGTTCACACTCTCGAGTCGAACTTGGGAAGTCCGAACTACCGAGGACGCAAGTCCAAACTTTGCGTACTTGGTATTGAGAAACAGCCCGTGTATTGTTCGTGTTCCCGGGCTGATCTCCGTTGGACAGGGTTGTGGCCTCGTCGGATCAAGCTGTGGCCTTCTGGATCATGGGGACAATCGTTGGGGATCATAGAGTGAACAAACATTGCCCTGCCTATCCGGACACCTTTCAGTGCTCCGCGTCCATGACCCAAGGGTGGTGATGTACATTATTTTCTTCATTTTTCACTGAACGCTGGTAAGCAAGTAATCTTTTCTTTTAAACGAGTATAAAGATTGAATTGTGCTTTAAAGAATCTTTCATACATGGAACTGTGCCGTGTGAATTTCCCTACAAAGTGATTCATATAATTTCTTTTGCAAGTCTACGAACATTCTGCCTCATGAATGGACTGAATATCATTTTTCCTGGATTTTTGACGTGAACTCTTCAAAATTTGAGCTGAACTGATTGAATCAAACTGATTGTGAATGTATAACTTCATTCGGTGCGGTAAAATATTGTTGTTTAAGGTTCAACAGAAACAGTCACAGATTGTTGACATTTTCTTTATTGTTGTCAATATTTGCTTTCATTCTGAACTGACTGAATTTGAAATACTTTCTCTCTTCCTGTGACAAAACAAGAGAAAAGAAAGAAGTCACAAATCATTTAATTAGTCTCTTAAAACCAATACTTTTCATCTAAATAAATATTTCTGTTTAGTTAAGCTGAAACTGTGTATGTTAAGTTGAGTCACTTATACCATTTATACACTTACACCACTTATACCCTTTTAAGGAAATTGCGTTCACTCGGCCGCCATATTTGCAACGCCTCCGGGCAGCTCAGACAAGACCAAGTCCTGTCTAAATGAATGGGGAATCCTGAAATCTCAAAAAAGGCTCGCTGAACTCGCGATTAAATTACATATTTCAAATCAGCAGCAAAATCTGAAATGAACTGTCCCATGAATGTTGTTTCTTATGCTCAAATAGCGTTTAAAAAGCTTATTTTTCAGTCTAGACCAGCCAATGCGCATGCGTAGCTCCAACGCGCTTATGACTGCGCATGCGCATCGACTGGTCCAGCCTCAGGTTTCTATGGGAAAAACTGTAAATGGAGGAATTAGCCAAAAAATTTTGGCCAAAGTTTTGTGACCACTGCTAAGCTCAGTATGGCTGCTATTTGACACTTTTACAGGTAATGAGAATTTGGATATTTGGCACAAAGAATGCACATTTCAGAGAACTGAGAACACAGAGGAGCCATACAAATGCTCTTGCACAGACGTCATGAGAAACAATAACCATCTGATTAGTGCTATTGATTGAATTCATTCATTAATGCATACACTGGATACTTGAATCTGAACTGTTTGAAATACTGTTTGGACCCCAAAGACAGGAGAAATTACAAATACACAAAAACAGTGTAGAATTTTGACATAATTCTGCCTTTTAATTGGCTCACTCAGTTATTTCTGATATATTCCTCTTTTTGTGTTTATTATTTTTCCAGGAAATGCTAGTTGCTCCTGAAAAATCTACTGATTTTGCTCACACATGGTATAACAACTTTATTATTTATTAATTTATTTATTTAGAAGGATTTCTCCACACCTTGTTACATTTTTGGTGGTAAAAAATTACCAGCCTACAAAAAATTGCTTATACATTTCTTATGCTATATTATTACCAAATATTGGATTCAATCTTGTTTTGTTTCAGTTAGCACAGGTTTTGTATTTCTTTTTAGAACTCATTGATGTGAGCTTATGCAAATCAGTTTTCGAGCAAATACTGCCAAAATTATTCACAATTGTTTTTTCACTCAAAAATTGAAGTGCATAAGCTCAGATCAATATGGCCTACGAACAATAAGTTTGAATCGAAAATGATAATATAGCATAATGAGATATATACATATGTGTGTGTGTCTTGAGCATTTACAAGTCATATATTTCAGCAGGTACTGTAACCATGTGTCCTATTATGTCAGTGGTCAATATATGATGAATTAGCTCAAGTTAAATGCATAACTAACTTTACATTTGCCCTCCATTTAACATTGCTTTTTATGTTTTCCATTTTCCTCCTCCACGTCTGGCACCCGGTGTTTGCATTCTTGATAGGCCTGTAAAATATGCTAATTGAATAAGGGAAATGTTCCCAGCATGTTAAGGGCTCGCTTTGCAGCTCCGCTTTCATTAGGGATTATGAATGCTGTATTTGAAGGTTTCTAAACCGATTTGTTTGAATAAAAAAAGGAAGTTTAATAATCTGTATCACAACACATATCGAATCCTGAGGCTAGATGTGGCATTTAAAAGATGAGCAGCCAGAGTCAACAGTCTGGAGGATGTATATAAATAAATAGCTTCAGCCATGACCTGATAGTTCAAGTAGGAGGATATTTTAAACCAACTTCTCTGGGATATTTCATTAAATCTAGGATAACATTTGAAACCATTGTAATGAGGGTTAATCTTGAATTCTGTAGAGGAATGTACTATTACTCTTTCCATATGGTATACAAGCCAAGAGTTTAATGCAAATCTTCGCTGTTGTTTTCTTTCTGTGGTTTATAATTTATTCCTACAGAATAATCAGATGCAGCTTTTCCCTGTACTGTTCTGGGATGTCAAACTTGCCAAATTAAACGAAACATTTTGCTAACAGTTATGCAAATGCTATTCAAGAAACAACTGCAAACAAGCCATTGTGTTTCAGATTTTGTCTTCATGTTTTAAACTTCTCAACAAAGTTTTGAATATGACAGTCAATGTCAGACAGAGGCACTGAATATAGTGTAGTAAAAAGCAGTGGCCAAAGTCACCAGTAGGCCTATTTAACTTAAACAGTAGGGCTACTGACTAAATTTATATTTATGCTGTTGTTTTTACTTCAAAATCCAATCTGAATCACAGCAGTGTTGATGTTCAGAGTCAGACCACCAGCATGCTTGCAAGTGATGTCACTTTTATATAACAGTTCAATAAACAAGATATTTAATTTTGAGAATCTTACGTTGTTGACACAATATTGCCAGTTGCTTTGTCTACGTTTTCTCCGCCAATGAAAAAAGTTCCAAACAAACTCACAGCACTGTATGTCTACGTGCAGCACACAGTAGTGTAGAGAGTATCTCTGCGTCCCAATGTTCATACTATACATTCTTAATAGTACAGTTGAGGTCAAATGTTTACATCCCCCTTGCAGAATCTGCAAAATGTTAATTATTTTACCAAAATTAGAGGGATCATACAAAATGCATGTTATTGTTTGTTTATAAACTTTTTGTGTACATATAAGTATCTTCTGTAGCCTCTGAAAGGCAGTACTAAATAAAAAAAATAAATAAATAAATAAAAAAAAAAAATATATATATATATATATATATATATATATATATATATATATATATATATATATATATATATATATATATATATATATATATATATGTATATATATATATATATATACGTATTTATCCAAAATAAGATTAATAACATTCTGTTCAAAGGTTTTCACCCCCGGCTCTTAATGCATCGTTTTTCCTTCTGGAGCATCTGTGAGCATTTGAACCTTCTGTAATAGTTGCATATGAGTCCCCTCAGTGTGAAAAGATGGATCTCAAAATCATACAGTCATTGTTGGAAAGTGTTCAAATACACAAAAATGCTGAAAAACCACAGAATTTGTGGGAACCTGAAGGATTTTTCTAAAGAACAGCGGGCAGTTTAATTGTTCAGGACAAACAAGGGACTCATGAACAACTATCACTAAACAAACAAACACAGCTGTAGGTCCTTCAGGTAACAACACAGTATTAAGAATCAAGTGGATGTAAACTTTTGAACCGGGTCATTTTTATAAATTCAACTATTATTTTCTCTTGTGGACTATACGTAAACATCTTTTATGTGAAATACCTTATTCAGGTCAGTACTAATAAACAATAACATGCATTTTGTATGATCCCTCTTATTTTGGTAAAATAATTAACATTTTGCAGATTCTGCAAGGGGGATGCAAACTTTTGACCTCAACTGCATGTAAGTTTAGAATAATTGTTTCCTAAAGCATAGTATGTTGAAAAAAGTATGCCAAAAGTCCCCGGTCTACTATTTCAGGTAGATTTCTGAAGTGTGGATCCGTGCACACTCTGATGGCTTTATTGCCCACAATCCATTGTGCTTAATTTGGTGAAGGATTTGGTTTAGAACTACAAACATGAATAAAAAGTATTTAAAAACTACACAAATGGCGGATGTACGCGACTGACTGAATGAAACATTTAACAATGTGATTTAAACATCAAGTCTCTTATGCTCACTATGGCTGCATTTATTTGATCAAAAATACAGTAAAATGGTTATAATGTGAAATATTATTATAGTTTAAAATAACTGTTTTCTATTTTGATATCTTTTAAAATGTAATTTATTTTTGTGAATAAATTACATGAAAAGCTATCTCCAGTCTTCAGTATCATATGATCCTTCAGAAATCATTATAATCATTCAAAGATGTCATTATAAATGTCTTTACTGTCACTTTCGATAATTTCAATGCATCATTGCTGAATAAGAGTATTAATTTATTTTAAACATGTTTTTGAACAGTAGTGCATGTCTGCCACATGGTGTTTTTCATCTCTTATTTGCATACAGTTCAACATTTACCAGTTGTCAACACTCTCACTCGCTCAGCTGTCAATCCCACAATCCCCTCTGCAAGCCTGCCTCTCAGCTCCAGTAGAGAAGGACTCGACCAGTTCATCTCCACACCAGGGTACATATAAGCCTTCCTTCTCATCACAACAGCAAAAAAACGACACCCCATGTGTTAAACATCTCTTTATGATAATGCACAGCTCCAAAATGCTTTGGGCATTCTGCAATTATCGTTTTTTCATAGGCAAAAATTACGCTAACCTGTTGCCCTCACATCTGTGATTTTGACAGCATTTGGATTGTTTTGCTCTTGCCAAACTGAAAGCTACTACAGCACTACAGATCACAGGTCAGTTAAAGATGATCCGATTCCTCTCACCAGCCTGTCAGTTCTTCCAGCTTCCCTACAGGAAGACGTGACAGATCCGTATTTTCAAAGACCAGCGAATTTTAGAGCAGTTTCTTCAGTGCAGGCAGAGCTCTTAACTCTCACTGCTAATCCCATATTATTAGCCTAGAGCTACTACTCGCTTTCCGGCGTGACTTTCTGTGCTTTTCTCTGCATGTTGTCATCTATAGTTATATATCCTAATACTACACTGACCTAATTGGTCTACACTGCCTCATGTTATGCTTTAGCTGTACTATTATATATATAATTGCTCTGTTTTTCTCTTGCTTCATTTTCTGAACTTCTCTATAAATATTTAGGGCACTGAAATTGCATTGTGAATGTATGCATGCATGCATCTGTTTTTTTCCCTATAATTCACTATAGTTACCACCAATACAGATGTGTGGCAACAGAGAATTGTCACAGGCTCATCAAAATAGGGCATATAACTCAAAGATGGCAGGAAAGTCTTTTTTTCCAGAAGTTCCTTTCAGTTCACAAATTGGAAACTTCTACTTTGTGTCATAAAATCGATATCTTATCAACCAGTTTTTAATGTATTATAGGCCTATAGTTTATTCAGCAGCACCCTCAGATGAACTCTGGTGCATATATGATAAATATATGATCAGTTTTGATATGCATGAGCAGGAATGAAAGGAAAATTGCAATTCAAAGAATGTAAGAAAACAGAGGGATTTCAAGTTTTAGAACGATGGTAATAATAATTACATAATTAATTTTGACTAAACATGCATGTTTCTTAACTGATGTGTAGATGTTTTCTCTGACTTTTCAGAGAAATTTCTCTAAACTAAGTTGAATACAGTCAAAACACAGCCATAAAAACAGATTTCAGTTTTCCATACGCCATCACAAAATGCCCACCACATTGTTTTAAAATCAATATTAAAATATACTGCACTGACTTTGGGGTACATCAGAACTGAGTTTTCCCAGAAAGGGGTCTGCAGGAGAACTGCAGGGAACTTCATGTGTTAGAAATTCAGGATAAAATTAAATAAATTAATAAAAGTGCACAGCAGTTATTTACTTTTTTCAGATTCCATTGCATTTAATTCTGCAATTCATCCTTTTTTGCCACCTCAATTCAAATGCATGAATTTAATTGGAATTTAAAAGAAATTATGAATTTATTTCCGAAAGATGCACCACATTGGTATGATTACAGTATATATAAAATGAATATAATACTGTATTTTTTTATTCTGAAACATAGTAATGCCTCTCTACAAAGGTAAATAACCTCACAGATGAGGAAAAATAGCTTGTTTGATTGAATTGTAATTGATTTAAAATCAATTTTCACACTCTTATCTCTGAATCTAAACATAGTTGAGCCAAATCTCTCTGTCACAGAACAGATCATAGTTTAAGAGACCCGATTTCAGTCTTAATTTTCACAAAATGTATATTTATAGTGTTTTCCCTTTGTTGGGCTGAATGGTTTATATGTCTCCATCATTTGATATACTTTAGTTTGCAACCAATGAATGACAAAGTGAATAATCATCATCCTGGGTAGACAGCTAACTGTGAAATCACAATAATTTCATTTCTGCTGATAAGTATGGCAGGCGGTTTAGACTCTTATCTGACATTTCAGCTGAGCAGCATTGTTTTGTGTTCAGTATTTAATCAAGTGTCAGACCGAAGACTAAATCACCTCATCTTCAGTGTTGCTGTGAGTGATCACTTCTCTGATGTGTTTATAACTCACAAACCACATGCTGCTATATTAGATGTAGAGTTTAGAGTCTGGAAGCTTTGGCTGGAGAGCTACAGTATCACCACACGCACAGAATGTCAAAAAAGTCCTGGAACCACAGCAACTTTTCACAGGATGTGAGAGTGAGAGCCAGGCTGTCACTGATTATGTTTGTTTTGAATAATTCAAGCACATTATTTCATGTCAGACTCAGAACCATTTCATCTTTATTGTTGCCAAAACCAAGCATCTACATTGTGGTGCCTGCTGCATGTCTCTGTCTCTATTTTGAATATCATAACAAGGGCTATTTTTAGTAGAACATACATAAAACTTATTCTGACTTTGCAATGCAAACATATATGGGAATATGCAGGAAAATGCAATGCGATCTATAAATAATACATTTCTATAGTGCTATGTTTTAAATGCTGCAATATAGGCATGGACCATGGCTATATATTGATGCATATAAAATACATATTCCATGTAAATGCGTATAGTACCTATATGACCAAACATAGGCTATTTATACAGACAGTACCATATTTTATGTACATATAGTCTGTACATACATATATATATATATTTCCTTGTATTCAATATAGTGTAACATAGACACAATATGTTATTCTGTATATTTTTTATATAAATTAAATAATTTATTAATATATAAGGAGATATATTTCTTTGCATAGGGGAAGTATAAGAAATTCCATCTTCCTTATCAAATCATTCACATAAGCACGATTGGCTGATTCTAGGCTTTTGTACCGCTGAACCGGACAAGAATGAAGTGATGTATTGTTCCTGCAGTGTGACAAAGACCTGAAATCATGCTGATCTCTGACACAGCAGGTTTTTGATGGCTCTGTAAAAATGGAACATCATTGCTTTCGGCAAGGTGACGGATGTACTCATCTGCCATAATTCACATTTAATATCTTAATCCCAGAGGTCCATGGAGGCACGTGCTGTGTGTCCTTGCTGTGTATCCTTTCCACTTCACTCACTGTTAAGCACCGCGGCTCCGCTCTGTTTTCCAACAGGATAAAACATGAATGAAGCAAATATCACAAACAAGTGTAAACCTTTTGAAAAAAAAAAAAAAAAAAAAAGAAAACCAGAACATTAATGCTAAACCAGAAACTACATAATAACAATTTGTTCCACAAATATCCTAAGGAAAGCGTCCGCAACACTTTCTGAATTGAAACATAATCATGAAATTACTAAATTCTAGTTGAACTGTTTTATAAAAATTGAATTCTGATTTACTTGCAATGGTCAAAGCAATCGTTATGCTAAAAGGTAACCTGTTATTCTGTCTTCATTTATTCACCCATCAATGTTGTTCCAAACCCATATGACTTTCAAATTCTAAAAAAGAAATTCACGCAGGTTTTGATTGACCTAAGGGTGAGTGAATGATAACAGAATCTTTCCATTTCTTTAATTAGACTGATGATTTTGTTCTGTGAATGTGTGGAATGCTGCATTCCCGCGTCCTGGATGCTGTTTTGGGCATCATGCCAGACAAAGATGCTGCTTACCGCACTGCTGAGAGAGGTCAGACAACACTGGGGCTGAAAAAGGCTGGGAAATGTTCATCATAAAATAGCTTGATTTACTATAATAATACACTGTAACATTCAGAACCTGAAACGTCCTCCCCAGCCCACAAAATACTCTTTTGGTGTTAGAGAGAAGATTTTGAGTTCTGAAAGTTGTAGCATGTTTTTATTGAACATCAAAAATGACTTTTGCAACTTTCTTCAGGTGCAGCCTCCATGGAGAAAAGGAGTTCATTATGCACTATTATTCCTTGAAAACAGAAGAGCTCTTGTTATATAATGATGGCAAATGTTGTGCAGAATTGGCACTGCTGTTTACTGCTGTTTATTTCAGCATACATTCTTTTCTGTAATAATGTGATGCAGATTTATCAGTTAATAAAGAATAAAAACTGTATCTGACACAACAGCAAACAACAGTAGGTTTATGAGCACCAGGTCACAGCACTCAGTATATCTGCTTTTTTCTTAGGCAAAACCAAGCAAGCAAGCAAAGAAAGAAAGAAGGCAAGCAAGCAAAGAAAGAAAGAAGGATAAAATAATAGCAAATTATATATATATATATATATATATATATATATATATATATATATATATATATATATATATATATCATTTAAAATAAAAATGGATCTGAAAGGAAAATAAGAATAAAAATAATAATTTAAAAAAAAATCATAAAATGACCACAGGATAGCATAAGCATATTAGCAGCATAACTGAGATTATGACAAAAATTTTACATGTGTAATACATTGATGGGTTGGAGTCAGGATTTGGATTAGGATTAAGATAATTTTTTCTAAAACTTTAGCCTCTGTCTAAAACCATGAGCATTAATTGCAAAGGATTATGTCAAATTTATGCACTAAATCTTTTAAGTGTCATGTCAATAATCAAGTATCTAGCTCTGCCTAATCCTTTACCTAATGTGTTATTTTAAATGAATTGACACGAAAGTAAAAGATGTTCATTACCATGTACTTCCTGAACTTGGATGTTTTACAATGCATAATCCTGCTGTCACATTAATTAAATACTTATTCACAAATTATTTTATGAAGAGAAAGATGGCTTGTACAAGAAAAGTAGCATATATACAGGGAATCAGTTGCCTCGAACAATGGTCAGAAATACAGTTTAGCAGTCATTATATGAAAATATGTGACCACAGAATCCAGATTATATGCCATAATTATACTAAAATTATATGCTGATTTATTCATGAGAATGATAATACACAGCCTCCTGTCCTGATCAAACAATGAAGTTCTATGCACACACATACACATACAAAACTATTACTGATTGATGAAAGCATTAAAAGAACAAGTAATATAATGTCATCTTAATAGAAACCAGTTTGATTTCCGGTTTCAGTTTGAACATGACACTGAAAATGAACCAAGAGTATTATTAACAAATTCATCATACACGTTTTCTGTTCACTGAGCTCATTACAGGTTGAGTGTCATATTTCACAACAACATAATTACTGTATATCTGTTCATGAGCTATTTCTCCCAGGACCCTGTGAAGCAAACTGTGAGAACAAGTTCCATTAAGAAGGTGTTTAGTCAGCAAACATCACTGTCATCCTAGTTCAAAACCTTTCAAATACCATCCACAGAAATAAAACTCTTCATAGTTTTTTCCTCTATATTTTCTCTTCCTTTAAGGGATACACACAAAACTATGGTTCCAGAACGGACCAATGAATCAAGCATTTCAGAAAGATGTGTGATAAGTGCCCCATAAACATTCTCCAGAAATACAGAGCTGCATTGAAATCATATAAATATTATCTTTTTTACATTCTCAAATTCACTGCTACTCATAACTTCATGCAATTCTTGACATCATCGTATGTAAGTACTTTTACGCAAAGCAGGGGTTTGTAGAAAGGACAGCACGTTCTTTTCAGTTCTGTCACCACCGCTGGAATGACACAGTAAGGCACTGCTTGATAAATATTTCACGGCTTCTTTACCCTAAGGGTTCCTCTGAATTTCTCTGTGACGAAGCTCAGATGAGCTGCACTGATGTAATGTTTTCACATTTTCTCTTTTACCAGCCTTTCCGATGCTTTTGCACTAAACTGCCCTGAAAATGGACTAGCCCAGAAATTATTATTTTTGGTTAAAAATGTGCTGATGTTTTGGATTCTCTGCATAATTTAAAATCAGTAAAATGCACGACTGCTGTCATTCACAATAAACATAAAAGTAATCCCATGAAATCCTTATTGAGCATTTTTAGTCCATGCTTGTTAGCTTTGAGGGCATGTGCTAGCTAAAAATAAACAAGCAGAAATACACATTTAAAATTTAGTCTTTCTCTTCTGGGAAAATGGACCAAAAATATTGATGACTCATTCTGCAGTCAAGAGTGTCTAAATTGTTGTCCTCTAAAATACTCTCTAAAATGAGACTGTCTCTCCCCTAATACGTCAACCACCTATCAAAATCGATTCATGACTATAACGTAAATGCTTATTTTTTTTTTTTTTTTAATAAAAAAGATGTTCCTCAAGCCCATTTAATGTCCTGATTCAATAAGAAATACATTAACAAAGTAAAGAAAGCTGATTATCAACCCAGTCCATGGGGTCTTGAAACATAAATGCAAGCGGGACCCTAAAGTCACAATGAATTGGAAGTAGCAGCATATTTTCTCTTTTGCATTGTGATGTACATCCCAGTGTAACAGATTATTGTAAAAGAAAAGATGTAGGATGGGGACTTGGCTCTATGCATCGGTTGTGGATTGGATTTTAAGATTAAGCTGAAATTTCACTCGCCGACAAAATCTGAGGCAAATTGGTGCTCATTCAAATGAGTGATGATTGCACAGTGTGAATTATTAAAGATGCGATCTGAGAGAAGCGCCAATGCAAATATTTAGCAGGCTAAATATCTGGACCTTGTTTGTGAGTCTTGCAATGTGAAATGTGTTTTGACTGGAAATGACATCGACGACAACCTACATCAAATGAGAGAGCATGATGCAGGGCAAGAGATATTTCAGGGGGAGGAGTTGGCCCGGCAACTATTCTCTCCTCTGGGTCATTCCACGAAATCGGTGCCTTTTCCACTTGGAAAAATTGAAAAATAAAATAATTTTAATCAACATTTTTTAAATATCCATGAAATTAAGACACCTTAAAAAGGCAGATTTTAACAAACAACTATTGGCCGATTCCGATACCGATATTGATCAGTTGCATAAATCAGGGCTTAAAAACGAAAAAATAAATAAATAAAAATAATTGACAGGTTCTCTCCAGGCAGAATTGGTATTTGAACCTATCTGTTCATTCTAGGGGTGTGCGATATTGACAAAAAAAGATAACGATATAACGATTTTTCGATAACGAAAATTAGACAATATTTTGCAATATTTTGTTATTGTTCTGATATCTTAAGGACTACCATGGACAGCTGACTCCTAAAGTTTTTTATTTTTTCATATTCTGTGTGGTGGACAGTTCACAGCAGTGATAAAAATTAATTTTAATTGAACTTAAATTAAGTTTAAATTGATTTTTACCTTTTATGGGCATTTTTACCTTTATAAAGCCTTTTTTTTTTTTTTCTAAAAGTGTGCATCACCTTTCGAGTCAAATTCTTACATTTATTCAGTCAATTAGTATAAGACATTTGGTCTGTTACCAAACAAATTAAATCAGTATCAACAAAATTCATCTTTGCAATACAGAGGAAGCACAGAAGCTGCATCTGAAGTGGAATAGATGTATTTACCCACTGTTTAATGCAGCTCTGAGGGACATGGAATGCTTTAACCTGCAGTTACAAATGAATAAATTATGTTTTGATACAAAAAAAAAAAAAAAAAAAAACGTTGAATACTGATATTTGAAATTATTTAAAAAAATAAAAAAAAATACTTTAAATTTGAAATTAAAACCACCAGTAGGTGGCATCAAGTCACTGTTAATGAGTGAGTCATTGCGATTGAACTGAATCATTTAAAAATTCATTCAAGAAAGAAACACCATCATGTTGCTCAGAGACGCAAAACAGTGATGTGGCTGTGTTTGGAGTTATTTTTGTTGGTGAAATAGAGCAAAAACAGGCAATATGGTGTCTAAAGCGTAAGTCTCTTAATATTAACTTCTTGTTTATTGATCTGTTATAAAATCACATTTGTAATCATGATTTTTGGAGCAAAAAAACGGCTCTCGGTCTTTGTGTGATATTGTTTGAAATTATATAAATATATACATTTTCTGCCCCCATATCTTGAATTTTCTGATCATTCTGCATGCATTTTAATACTGAATCATGCAGTGAAAATATGCACTAGCACGTGCACTAGGTAATGTATGCTGCACTCTCTGTCTTTTGTTTGATTTTTGCAATTACTCGATAATGTCAAATCGCACATCGTATTATTATAACTGATATAGGCTATGTGAAGGTTGATGTTACGTATTAATCTGTTAATGAAACAAAATATATTTTGTGTGTAGGCCTATTCCTTTTTTATGTAGCCTATTTTAATCTATTTTGTTGGTTCACAGACGCACACTAACGCATAATGGGGAATCACCATTGCGACTTACCTATGATGAATTTACAGCTGAGCGTGGTTATTTCACATATATTTTGTACAGATTTTATTTTGTTTCGGCAAGTATTTAATTATCCTGCCCAGAGAAAACCTTTGGATTTTGCAACAGACATGCAACTCATTGTCTCCATGCAGTTAATTAATAAACCATCGTTATCGGCCTTTTTCATGCTATTTCCGATATGCCGATGGCTCTAAATTAGTCAAAAATCGGCCGATAAATATCGGCGGCTGATACATCGGTACATGCCTACTAGATAATATAGTTTAATTAGAACTATGCGATAGTTTTCACATATATGAGCAGCATTTTAGTCCCTCTTTTCACTGGGATTTATTAATTTATTTTATTTTATTTTATTTTATTTTTTTTTTTTTATAGTTTTATATTTGTCATTCAGAAGACCAAGAACATCCTGATTTTGGAGGGTGACCACATCTCAATTAAGAAAAATATATTTTTACAAGAGAGATGTTAAAAAAGGGCTTTGTCCAAAATAAAATATTGTTAAAGTTACAATGGAAAAACCTGGAATGTTGTATCAAATATCATTCTTACAGTTTTTTTATGAAATTGATGACAGAAGCAGGATTGACAGAGTAACAGGGATGACAAGACACACATTCTTCAGCACACTGCACATATTTGTTTACATTACTGTAAAGTTTTACCATTTTAAATGGCATTATATTGTTTTGCACTTACTTGGCATAGGTGTATGACAATAGTAAACAGTCAGTTTTTCAGTTAAAGTCAGTTCATTGTTGATTTAGCACATTATATTTCTAAGAGATCTAATGTTTTAAGGGTATTGTAATTAGATAATGTGTCCATCTGTTTGTCTGTGTCCCCTCACAGAACGTCCCTTATCAAAAACCTTACCCTTATCAGCATAAATGCTATTTAAATTATTTAAAATAATATTTGACTTTTTAAATGTAATATTCATGAAAGAATACATAGTATTGTTAAGTTTTTAAATCGCAAATTTATTTGTTGTTATATTAATTTTATGTTTAATTATTTCTTAGGGATGCAAAAGGCACCGATTTCATGGAATGACCCCACTATATTCTTCCGTATTCAAACTGGATCACAAACTTCTTATGGACCACCATTTTCATTTGGAGGAACTCCAATCTTGCACAAGAATTCCACTCATGTGTGATCTTATGTCATTTCCTGTATCGCTAATATCCATGTGTTTTGTAAACAAGACAGTGTTGTCATGGATTCTTCCTAGTGAAATATTGTGTAACGTGTGACCAATTACTGATCCATCTTGTAATTTGCAAACAGCGCAACAACTTCATGATACCGAAAACAGCTGTGTAGTGCAAAAGGAAAAGCGATCTGAAGACTTTGAAAATCGTGCAGTGTGTGGGCGGCATTAGTTGCTGGCAAGAAAGAAACAGCAATGAAGTGCACATATTATAGTGGTGCTTCAAACTGAAAGAAAAGAGGAACATCCCAAGCAATTACCATAAAAACCAACAATATTCATAGTAAACAATGCCAAAACTGTTAAAGCTAACCATTATTTCGCCTGTAAAAACGAATGAGGAAGATTTGCTTGACCCAGCCATTGTCCACTGAAGAAGCTTCATTTGCGGTAATGACAACACTTCCCCCAAAATCACAGTTGCAACAATTAAATGATTTTGTGGTGAGTGAAACCATCCTTTCTGATGACCCAGCACTTTGGGCTGTGGCCTCCAATCCAAACTTTGCTTGGAGCGGGCCCTGGGTTGGAAACACAAAACCTTGATTGCAAAATCAATTGCTGTGAACTGTAGTCCAGAGACAGACTTATGTTTAGTTATTTGGAAATGGTGTAAAAGAACAGTGTATCTCAGAAATGAACACAAAAATGCCAAAGTGAATAAAAAGATTGCCTGGGAGTAACAGTGTGCCAACTTTTTTAGATGGAAAAAAACAAACAATTTATTGACTTTTAAAGCCAAATTCTGTAATGCCTATTAAATGCGTTCATCTGTCATAGTACCATAATGTATGAAATTGCTTTAATTTGGCAGCTTTTCTGAGCGAATATTGATATATGCAATTTTGCAACAAAATCTACATGCAACGTATTGTTTCATGAATTTAATTAATATTATAAATTGATTGGCAGGCCTAAAATTTGGGATAATTTGTCTGATACTATACACTTCCCTGGTGATTGTGATCTGTCCACTAAGACTTTTCAGATACTAAGCAGGTCTATAGTGAGACAGATGGTCATTTCATTCTCTCAGACACGGATCATTCCACAAAGAAGTAATCTTATTAGCATTAATAGTAAAGTCAAGCTATGTTATGTTTTAACCTTCTGCTAATTAATCATCACGTGTTGGCAACATAATATACACTTAGCATTGTGCTAATTACAAGGTACAATAAAAAGGTCAGCAGTGTGTGTAATATCTCACACAGTCTCTGTTTAGTGGGAAAACCATTCACACAGAGCATTTTATTGCTGGGATGTAACTGCAAAACCTTTTATGGGTTGATTGCACACCATAATGCAAGAGACAATTAGATCAATCATGCCAAGAAGGACGATTCTGAGTAACTGTGTTCTGCATTCAGATTCCCTTGGCCATTATGAGCAATACGCAGTAAGTGTTTCAAGAACATTAAAATTGTCGACAGTATTCTGGATGTACGTAGGAGGTTCAGGGATGAATTCACTCTGTCTTATGAATTTTAAAAGATGATGACAGTGTGTTTCGAAGCATCATCACTGATAGTAGTCACTGATATTATGGGTAATTGGATTGGTTTATCGCAGTTCCTCAGCATTTCATGTCAGCATACATTAATTGCCTAGATGCACAGCAATAAACATTAATGTGATATTAATAGTTTCAAACCAATAAGACATAGTATGGTGAGAAAATTATACAACTGATAAAGCTGGTAGCTGATTAGTATCACTCTCTGTAGGATTGTAGTCCTTCTAATATCCAAGACAGCTCATTTGCATGCTGATTTTATTATTATTTATTAAATACATAATGCAACAACTAGAAATTCCACAGATGCCACCTGCCATAAATTGAAAAGAGTTTCTGAAATGTTTCAGGTCCTATTGATTCATTAAAAGCTTGTCTCACAAAAGGACTGGCATTTCCACGGATGGTAATTCACAGGCTATTCTGTTATTTTCTTAATTAAATGTATAAAGCTATTGCAGATAATAAGCTTGTGTTTCTAAGCATCCCTCATGGATCCATTCTTGCCTTGTTTTGCCAGAATATGTATCTCAATCTGTCTCTGTGGTTTTAAGTGATAATGAACCAAACATTTGAATACAATCTCAGATATTTGAACATGTTATGCATTAATTAACACTATAAACAAACAATGATAGCTTTTATTATAAAATATATTAAATGTCACAGGATCTCAATTAGAATGATAGTTTTAAACAGCAAATTTGAGCAGATATGTTTACACTTAATACTAATTAAGCTATAAAACACCATAATCAGGATTTCTGCTGACGCAATTATTTTGAATTTTGAATTAAACTTTAGTGTACCTTTAGTAAAAAGTGCTGTTCCTCCTTAGCACTCCTGTCTTGTTTTCCAGTGCAAATGTCTGAAGATTCTTGAATAAACATAGAGAAGCAAAATTACATGTAATGAAAATACCTTTTGATTAAAACAAGAACAAATGCTAACAGGCTTCAAAAAATAGTTTTCATACCTCATTGACAGATTTTTGTTTTTTAAGCATAAACTCACTGAATTTTGTTCAATTTCTCTGAAAACAAGACATAAACACTACCTTCACAAATGTATCTTGATTGAATGCTGTTTAGATATTTGTATTGAAAATCAAGACAAAAATATCGTGGAAGATATTTTTTTTGCAGTGCATGCATCATTTAATACCATGACTATGAGCCATAACTACAAATTTAAGACTTTCTGTTCTGATTTAAGACATTAAAGCCTTAATTTGTGGAAATGCAACTCAGTGACTTTTTAAGACATTGATCAATTGTAACGTAGTAGAAAAAAATGTGTTTTTAGAAACTGAATATTAAATAGCAATATTATTTCGTACAAGTATTGAGATTTAAGTTTTTTAGGTGAGTGTTTAAATGTACAGCTGTATGTGCAACACATGGACCTTTTTCACAGATGTAAGGATGTTTTTAGATTTCCAATACAATGGCTGAGGGAGTGACTGCAGATTTTTACATCTTTCTCCTTCATCTGACCAACAAAATACAGAAAATCTCTATCTTGTGTTCACCACTATAGAAATGTACTATGACAACATCTGCTTTTGAGATTCCCGGAAATAAAATGTGTCCATTGTTCCAAAACAGTAATGCATGTTTTTGTCACACTACACTGCTGGGAAAAGTAGCTTGTTATTGGAAAAGCTACACTTTTTAACAACAGCTAACCTACTGTCACCAGTAAGGTTAGTACTGTGTCACTATTTCTAGTTAGTTACTCCCTAACACTGTTGAGAATATACCAATATCCTTGTAGGCCTGACATTTATCATGTGCCTCCATTCTAGCAGAGTCAGGGTTCCTGGACCCTGATATGATGAAAAAGGTGGTAAGAGGCATTTTAAGGTCCAAATGATGATGCTAGTTTGAGGAGTCACATGGATAAATGTTTACTTTACACTGCTATACATTCTCATAAAGACACTTGAAGGTCAATATTTCTCTCTCTAATGAAGATTCCCCATGCCGCAGGGATTAGAAATATGGGTAACGTTCAAAGCAAAAGGGCAACTCGTTAATCTAGCCTAAAACTGAAGGAAAACCCATAATGCTAAAGCTGAGCATTGCCAAGTGCCCTAGAAATAAAGTTATTTATTTTTTACATGCTCTGTAATGGGGACCCTTCCCCCTGCGCTGGTTAAAGGATCGTTTGCAATCAGAAATGTTGTTTATCCCAGCGCTCCAATAAACAAACAAATGTGAACATGACTGCAAATAACATGATCAAATAGAATACATAATCTCAATTTGGTCAAAAACAAATATTTACATCATAAACCAAGAGTTGGTGTTTTCAAGTCACAGAGGAATAAAATGAGTTTCATTAAATTAATTGCCCAATCACCGACTGAATAAATTTGACACAGTTTACGTGTCAATTTATCAATTTCATTCATCCATGCATGAATTTCAGATATATTTCAAGATGTTTAATTCTTTGAGGTGGCCCCAGATGTGCAGTAGAGCTTGTAATCACACTGAGGAACAAATTGATGCTGTCGGCTGTACTGGTTCACTGACTGGCTTTCCACACCAAACCCTGTGTTCTTTCTATTGTGTGTGCAACTGCACTGTTTACTGAAATTACATTCACTGGGTTTGAGGAAATTTTCAAATAATTTGTAAATCACAATTCTAACAGTAGTGCTGCACCCAAATTTCCATATATTCAAAGTGTAATAAATTTGACAAAGAACTTACTTCTTGAACACTCATTAAGTACAGTATGTTCTGTACACACAGACATCAATTCTTTGAACTGTTATGAAAAGAGAAAAATACTCTCCATTTCATAGCAATTTAATGAGATAATGGTAAAACATTTGCTATAATATAACAAAATATTACTGATACATGTTCTTGCAAAAAAATGAAATAAATAAATACATTTAAAAAATTGTTGATTGGGTGCTTAACTCACATGTCAAGCACGCATGTGTTCTCTAGTTTTTATTGACACTCAGGGACAGGTTGCTGCTGAACCCACATGCAATCAAAACCTTCACTTCGATTCTGTATGGAGCTTGATTATTTTCAGTTGTTATTCCAATCACAGTAAACGTAATTACGTGATGTAATTATGCAGTTACTGCTATAATTGGTTGAACAGTCATGTGTGAACAGTGAGTACTTTCTGGAGCACTGGTGCCCAGTGTTCACAGTCAGTGCAGTTGATAATTTGCTGATCTTCACAGGTCTGCTTGTTAGTAAGTCCAGCTGCAGACAGAGTTGCTCAGTACTATGCCCGAGAAGGGCATCAGGTTGTTTACGATAACAGTGAAAGTTTGGTTGTTATTGAGGCTAATTTGGTCACTGCTGTGGAAGACTAAATTGACTATTCCCAATAATATCCAATTTAATGTGTGTGTGAAAATATATAAATAATAATAACACCGAATAATAATAAAAGTGTGCTAGTGTCAACAATCCAGTCCAACCTAGAATTAAAAGCTGTTGAATGAAAACAGATGCAGAAGTTTAGATTAAATGGCATTGTAATGTTATTTCTCTCAGTATCTGTATCCTTACAAATTGAATGGCTGGCATTAGTTAGAGCCTGATCTTTAATACGGAGAGCTTTTTTTAATATTATCATTATTAGGGCATGACCTCAGTTAATGAATTTTTATTTTATTGAAGCAATCATTTTTAGGCTTAAGTTAGCATGAAGGTGATTGTTTAAAAGGAGGAGAAAGATGAAGGAGATTTTGAAAAGACTAGAATTTAGGCAAATCCCATTACATTCTGGACATGTCAGTCTTGATAAACTGAGAGTTTTCACAAGAATATTAGAAGTGCTAATAGAATGAAATCTCACTGCAAGCAGAAGCAATAATCAAGGAGAGGCACTCGCCGTGCATTTTGATTGTTAAAGCTACTTCATTTTTTTTTTCTTTCAGAAAAAAACTTTCATTTTATAGTGGAATCATGGGAATGTAATCATATTTGCCATGCATGCACAGACTCATTTTAATGTTTTGCTCAATGTCATTATTCATAAGAGAATTCTGAAAGTCAAATTTGAAGTTTGAATGTCATTTCAAAATCATACTCTTCTTTCACCCATGAAATTAACACTGAATATCTTAAAAACAGATATGATGATAAAAAACATTATTTTAACATAATGTCTGCATGCTCAGTATTATACCTAGATTCCAGGCACAGAGAACACCAACAAAAAATGATCACTTTTGACAAATAAACCAAATGCAACCTTTGTAGCTACAAAGTCAGAAAAATATAATGTATTATAGGGAGCTGATACTACTTCTGCCTCTACACAAAATTGATCTTAACAGAAACAGAAAATAAAAGTTGCAAAATGTATCATGTTTTTGATAATGGCATCAAGGTACTACCATTGTTTTTGTACCATTGTACATGAATGTTAAGTAAACTGCACTGTGCAACATATTAACACTAAAATAATCACTGTAATTTCACTATATCGAAGTAAAATAATCTTAAACAACTGTGTGTAATCAAATCTAACTAAGGTGGTCTTCACTATGTGTGAACATAACCATGTCATTAAGATTTAGTAGCAAGTAGACTTAACTCATATTTTCACTTAATAATTACAAGTGAATTGACTAAAACATTAACTGACTGGACATGCAATTTGTATGCATGTGTGTGAACAACTAGCAGTTAGCCACAGGGTAATCAGACTTATTTTTCTGATTAAACTTAGACCAATATATTTTTATGCAACTGACCAAAAAAAAATTATGACCAGTCTTAAAGAAAAAAAATATGTAACTTGTAAAGACAAGTCTTAACATTTCATGCAACCAGTCACTGACTGAACCTATAAGGACAATATCTGATCTTCTGCCTATGCAAATTGAAATGCACAGTGTGGAACAAAATCACCAACAGCAACGCATAAAAATAAATAAATAAATAAATACAATATAAACAACAGTAAAAAGAGCTGATACTACTATTGATTTTAAATTAAACTTAAATAAAACTATTTACATAGCCTCATAAATCTCATTTAATTGGCAACATGTACTGCCCAGTGTGCAGGACTAGTTAGATACAATCAGAACTCTGAAAAGTTTGGCCTATTAAGAAATAAGAAGTATAGGAAACTATATTCTTCTAAATCCTGCCTCACAAAACTAATGTACATTTGAATTGGCAAAACTGTACTACTTTAACTACAATAAGACAACAAATCATGAAAATGTGAATAAATATTGTCATAATTTACATGCTATTCCAAACCGGTATAAATTTCGTTCTTCTGTTGAGCAAAAAAGAAGATATTTTAAATCATTTTTCATAATTGTGTACCAGCAACTGTTTAGTTACCAACATTCCTAAAATTTCTTCTTTTGTGTTCAAAACAGGAAAGAAACTCATACAGGTTTAGAACAATTTGAGGGTGAGAAAAAATGATGACAGAATTTCATTTTTGGGTGAACTATCCCTTTACCTAGCACATCAGGATTTACCTACACATATCATGGTATTACCAACATTCATGATACTACCACACAACTTTTCTGAAGAGAATTCATCATTTGAAAAAGTTTTAATACAGTAGCATATGTTTTTTCTGTTATAGTTGTTGTTTTATTTTTTTATTTTTACTTTTTTGAACTGGAGCAAGCATTTACATTTCACAGCAAAGAGGTTTTAAAGGTCTAGCATCCTCTCATGCACAGAACCCCTGAAAGCACCGAGCAGATGCATCCTCATGAGCGTCAGGTAACCATAGAAACTGACTCAACTCAAGCTGTTGATGCTGCAAAACCTCCGCCCACTGGCAAACATCATAATAAACACTCCAGTTTGTTACAACATAATTTGCATAAAATGCTTGCATGGATTTATTAACCTCTTTATGTCGGGCATTGGTCTGCAGCATGAACTTAAGGAGCAAGCAGTTGTCATTCTGGGAACAGACAATAATGAACAGATGGTGGCTTCAGTAGTCAGATTAAGCACACAAAGCCGTGACGGGACTGTGACAGTCAGGAAAAGATGTTAAACGAGTTTCAGTGCTTGGAATTCACCTGGAGAGCTGTTTGAAAACCCAACGGGACAAACAAAATCCTTCCAAATCTGAAGTGGAACTTTGTAAAGTAAGTTAATGGCTTCTCAGTGACATCTCTATTTTTGTCATGCACGTCACCTGGATTCTAGAAAAAGCATTAATTCAGAGATTTCATTTGATAGAGTAGATGTTTCACGCTATAATCGATGGCTGTGGGCTGATAACAGCTTAAAAGGTAAGTCATAAATTGTGAATAATACTAAAAATAGTCATCAGTATCATTTTGTGTCTTTGCAGAGCACACAAGTAGATTTATCAATACTGCGCTCATGTCATATATCATATTTATAGAGCTGATGGGCTGTCAGTGGGAAAGATAAAGTTACTGAATTTTAACCGAAAAGCTCATGTTCCTGGCCTGGGCCTTTTATTAAACATTTAATATGTGGGTCAATATTTTTGTGCAGGAAGTGGCTTTACAGCCATAATTTCTTTAAAACAAAGAATTACATGGATTGGAGTCCTGAAGCATATGCTTACCCTCAACATTACTCCGGACAGAGTGTGAAGGCACAAAATAAATTCACAACTTTGAGTGCTTCAAGAAATGATTAACCATAAATAAAAGCATTTGGATAATTGGATTGATTCAAAAATCGATATTTTGTGATCATATGAATAGCCATTAACAGCTACTTCATCATGTTCTCCTCTGAGCCTTTTTAACCTGCAATCTTTCTCTCATTCTTACGGTCCAGGTAACGGTTTTGCTGATTCAGTCCCTTGAGAATGAGGGCTGAAGCAATATTCGGCTGCATGCTAATGTGGAATGTGATTTTACACTGGCTGAAAATGTGATTATCACAGTTAAATTTGAGCATCAGGTGGTAAAGAGTGCTCAGATATTGGGTTTTCTGTTGCTATCAAAATGTTGATAGCAATTTCTTTATGAACTGTCAGTCAAGATTTTGCAAATGGGTTTTTAAATGGACCCAGCATGTGATATTTTGCTCAAAACATTTCAGATATTGTACTATATATGTAATATCCGAATACAGCCCTGTATAAAATGCCTATGGTTTGCCAGGCATACCATCTGGATAAGAAGGCCCACATAAATGAACTACAATACACCACATATATTGAATTTAATAGACTAGTGTCAGAAACACTATTCATGTCTATCTCTAGTCAAAAGGTTACTACTCAGCTCTTGAGAAGGGTTTAAAGTGCCAGTGCTGCAAGGCTGTTCAAATAGCAGGGTAATCATGATTTATCTTTGGGACTTTTGTGGCATCGATTCTTTCTGACTTTCCAAGGATCTTCTTTTTGGTTTGAACACTGGGCACAAATGGGAGCACTGAGGATTATTTAGAGCAGAGAAATAACAACTGAATCTGAACAGCAATATTCTGATGAGAAAATGTAGTAAATGTATTTATGAAGTACTTAAAGATCTATACCAATAATTCTCAATCCTGGGTCTGGAGGCCCTCCAACACTACACATCTTGGACGTCTCTCACCTGATTCAGCTCATCTGCTTCTTAGCAGAGTGCTCCATGTGTCAAATATGTCAAATATGGGAAACATCAGTTAACTGAGAATCACTGAACTATACATTGACATTTATTCATTTAGCAGAAGCTTTTACCCAAAGTGACTTACAAAAGAGGAACATCACAAGTAATCGGTCATAAAACCAACAATATTCATAGTATTCAATGTTAGGTTTAGTAAAAGCCTAGATTAGTAAACTAGCTGGAGGTAAAAGCCTATATAGAATATTAAGAGTTGAATGGAAAAAGCCTGTGCAGAGTAAAAAATAAAATGGGTAATCACGAGATAAAGCTAAATACAAGAAATAAGATCACATTGTGAGACTTGTAGTCGCAATTTATGGGGAAAAAAGTCACATTTACAAGGTGTCAAGCTGAAATTGTGAGGGGAAAATTGACTTAAATACAACCTTAAGTACTGTGGTGAGTTTATATAGCTTAAATTGTACAAACAAACAAAAAAATAAATAAATAAGAGAATAACATTTTCTATGGAAGTGTATTATTTTACCATTTTTTATTCCTGCATCATTTACGCGATTATGCTGTAGATCTGAACAAAGGTACGACTACAGTTCATTATAATCTAGTTGCCTATCTTAACATGGTGATGTGATGGACTGTTTAGGGCCTCTCTTTCGTAACTAATAAATGGTCTTGTAGGTTATCAGGGTCACTGAAGATGGTCTTGATGTGTCTATTGATTTGTTGTCTGTTTTGTGCATGTGTGAGCAGCTTCCTTGTTATCCAGGCTGAATGCTGAAGAGATATCATTGGCCAGTCTGGCAGCCCATATTTGTAAGAAACCATTAGGCCTCTTTGTAGCTCTTGTTAGCCCTCCCATAACAACCCCCCTGCCTCAATCAATCAGGTTATTTTTAATGGCTTCACATACTTTGGAACACAATTGTGCTTTTGCATTTAGCCTCTCAGTGTAAAGCAACACTTCAGTCTTTTGGCACAGAAGTGCGATTTTTCAGGTCTCCTTTTTCCTTCGGAGCAGAAATAATTAGCTTCTGATTGCGCTATGATTAACATCCCCACCTCCTGAGCGAATGGTCCAAGCTCCATAGAAAAATATGCTTTTTGTACAGTGAGATAATATCTGTCCAAACAGATTAAGGATGTGTCCAACCAGTATGTCCGCTTCTTCGTCGGGAGACCCTGTGCTCTAATTAAAGTCACATACTTTTGGAGAAGATGAGGTATTTGCATAATTAAATTACACAGCAGTGGCTGTTAATTTCTGATGCACTTTGAAATGCCAAAGCTCGAAGGAACATAATTAGAAATTGGAAGTTGACCGATTTCTTTCAGTGTCCATTACTTCATAGTCTTGCTTCAGTGTGTTGCCTCATTCCACTTGCCTTTGTTGAGTTGGAGCATAATGTCATCATTCCTCCCATCAGTGTTCATGTTGTTTTCAGGGTGTCTAGGCTTTGAACTGCTGAATCTGAGCTTTCTCATGTCCCTGTGGCATCCATCTGCCAGTAGAAGATGTGGTGATAGTGCAGTCTTGCCTCTGGCTCCACACACAGGAAGACTCTCAGTTCTCTATATCTGTCAGTCTTCCATCTATATGCTTTGATCACGCAGCTCTGGGATAGAGATCGCTTCTCTGTCGAGGGGACACACAGTTCCTTGACTGATATGAAAAGAGTTAGAAGTTAAATGCAGGGGCAAGAGAAGGGTTTGGACATGCAGAAATACTCAATGAACAAATAACGCTAATCTTGTGTCAATTTTTATTTCAATCTAATGAATCTTGTTAGAAATATCAGCTACCTTCCTCTGTCATGGTCAGTATACACACAGTACAGTAGCTCTAAGGACAATTTGGACACCTAAGCTACTCTCAGATAACAAAATGTCAAACCAAGTGACATTTATTTGGGGGTGGGGGTGGGGGGGGGGGGGGGGGAGCTAGCATAGGCACAATTTTAAAGAAAAAAACATTTCACAAAAAGTTTGAAGAGTAGATTTTAAATAATAAAACAATGGATGTACTGTTCAAACTTAAGATAAAATGCTTTGGATACTTTTTGGTTGTCAGATTTACCAGATTCTGCCCTAACCAGGCTTGACAAGACGGATTTGTCTGTCCACACTGAGCATAAAAACACAATGCAATGAGTCACAAATCACAGCCAACCAGTAGCGTTCTTGCTGTTTGCACAGCATGAAACGTTTATACTCTAGGAACATGATCTTACTGTCAATCACAGACCTTAGCTCCTCCTCCTTTATTCAGCTTATCCAATAAGAATGTGTCACATCCGATGAGAAAGAGTCATCCCTATTGGCTATTCTTGCCATCATTCACAGATGAAGGCATGGGACTTTTGAAGGCACAGAGATATCTACATAACATTATTCTTTTATCTGCCTTACAAGCCTGAGCAGGACCTGAGGGAGCGAGAGACTCGGTCTGATTTAACTCCTCTTTGTGGATGACACGGAGGGATCAGGTTGCAGAAAGTGTGTGAGACAGAGAGGGAATATTTTATTTAGCACTGTCACTTGCTGTTTCTACCTTAGGGAAGCTCAAGCTTTGCTAACATCACACGTGGTCAGATGTGAGATATGAGCATGTAAGTAACAAAACAAGAGGTAGATGAAAACCTCAGCAGGTTTTCACAGTTTTTAGTCCATATTTGGTAGAGTTGAATACTTCTACATGGTAATGCACTACTAAATTTTGGAAAAACAAAAACACTCATCTTGCACTCAAGGTATTTGATGTTTCCCCCAATCAGGCTCTCTTGAATGAGAATGTCCCTCCTCCTAATACCACATGGCACTTACAAGAAATCACAAGTAAACTCTTTGACAATTTATAGGGTGATTCAATAAATACTATAAGAACTCTCATGTGACTTAAAATAAGAACACACCATGAGAAAAAAAAAATCAACATAGCAAGACATACAGATATTGGATTGGCATTTCACAAGTGTCAACAGAGAGTCTATATAATTTAAAAACGACACTTGAAATTTTGGACAAACATTTTGTAATGATCTGTACATTAGAAATTAGATGAATCAGTTAGTAAAAACAAGAGCAAATTAATAGAATATCATTAAAGAGTAAGGTGAAAATCAGGTCTGTTTTGGACATATGCAGCACTGAAGTATATGGTACAATCATGCCAAGATCAAAACAGCTGCCTGAGTCTATCACAAGGAGTGTTACTGAGATTGTTATTGAGAATGTTATGAGTCTCTAAGTTTCATTCCAAAGGGGCAAATACCAGGAAAATATGGGGGTGTACTTATTTTTTCCACAGAGCACAGTTGAACTGAAGACATTCTTGTTGAAGAAAATACTTTAAAGACATATTACCACTGTAATTTGTGAAATTATATCATATTCACCCATCAATATTGTCCAAATAAACGTCCAGTATCAATATTCCACATATGTTGGCGAAAAAAAAAAGGAAAAAGGACAAAATGTTTCATGGGTGCACTTAATTTTTCCACATTTAATTGCAATGTCCTGTCAGGTCAGATTAGGTAGTGGCTTCCATGCAAGGCTACAAAATACCACATCAGTTTCAAGAAACCTGGGTTTGTCAGATTTCTGCATGTAAATGGCAACAACATCTATAGATATAAGTGTTCCAAGACTGTGACAGCACATGGGAATGGATGTAGTTAGATAAGAGGTCTTAAAATATTTGTTCTTAAAGGTCCTCATAGGTATGCTATTGATGTAATTTAGACCAATTTAGATTCTGCTAAAGTGGTATAGACTGTAGATCCTATAATGGCAAATCAAAAGTGGAACTTGTCTGCCTATGATAAGAGGCCATTAAAGTAATTTATATGATTAAGCTATGTACATCAAGGCCTCAAGTGGCGGCTCTCTTTGTTATGTTAAAGAAATATATCACACAAAAATGGAAATTCAGTTATTTACTCCCCCTTCTGTTGTTCCAAACGTGTATGGCTTTCTTTCCTCTGGGGAACATAACAGAATATATTTTGAGAAATATAGATATAATGGAAAGTCAATGGTCACCAAAAACTGTTTGGTTACAAACATTTTTTTTTTTTTTTTTAATATCTTCCTGTGTGTGGAAAAAAATGCATACAGGTTTGTAAAGACATTATGGTAAGTAAAAGAGGACAGAATTTTCATTTTTATACCTTTAACAATCAAATGTTATCAAAGACAACAACCATATTTTTTCTGTAAAAAAGAAAAAAAAATCAATTAAAACGAAGGCAAATGCAATTTCATTTCAGTCTACACAACTAGGAAAAGTGGGTGCAACACACCTGACAGAAACCTCAGTGACTATGACAAGTGGAGCAGCCAGCTACTGCCCTCCTTGCCACTCGTGGTGAGAGATTTGAGGGCAATGTTTCTTCCAGGCAAGCAGTCCAAGATTGAGAGCACACAGGAAAGGAGAGTCAAATGTGACTGCTCATTAGTTTGACTAGCCTCATGCAGGCAGGTAGAGCAGAGAGCTGGCCATTTTACTGAAGTTCATTCCCTGGGGGCAGAGCGATGCCAAGCTGTGGGAGAAATCCATGGTTCTGCAGGGTTGTGAAAGAGCCCTGAAACTACATTTAAAGCTAGCTTGAGCCGCTCAATGTATGTCATATTCGCTGGAGGTTTTCTTATTTTGTATTCTATGCACAAGGTCCTTATTTATCCAGTTTCACAACTAATGCAGATGCTTTTTATTCATGCACAGGAGCTACACTTAAGTTAAAGGAATAACTCACCCAAAAATAACAATTCTGCCATTATTTACTTCCAAACCTGTATGCTGTTATTTTTTCTGTGCAAGACAAAAGTTGAAGAATTTGTTTCTAAGAATTAAGCTCCTGCCCATATAACAACAGTTCAGAATAACCATGTTTTTCAGTCTCATCCTGTTTTCGTCCTGATGTGACTGCATTCTGTAGAACTAACTCACTTAACTACATAGTTGAGTCTTGCTGTTCATTTTTAAACCTAATATTGTCAAAATGTACAGGTTGCTTAGTTAAGGTTGCTTGCTAAATCTTTTATTATATTTTAGAGTTGTGAATGTGAGTTTGCAGTCTGTACTTAATGTGATACAATTAAAAAAAGGTTGTATATGCTTGTTGTCATGATGTATCAAATATTGTTTCCTGGTCCAAGCCTGTGCTCCATTTCAAGTGAGAATATTAACAGTTGTTTATAAGCACTATTCTTTTATAACACAATCTTTTAAAAAACTCACAGTGTACACTACAGTCTCCTGACTCATGATGTTCTAGAAAATGTTTAAATGATTCAGAAGATATTAATCATTGTCTGGCCAGTGGAGATTTCAGTATAGATATATACTCAATAGGTTACAATCATGACTGCCCAGCGTTTGTTGGTTTCTTTTGAAATTTAATAGAGTGTTTGTACCTGGAAATGGTAACAGGTAACATCAGACTTAAAAACCAGGGGCCAGTTGCATAAACTTAAGCTCAGTGTCTTAAGAACTAGTCTGACCAACTAGCAGTTAGCCAAGGAGGACAGATTAATGACAGAATTTTCTTTTTTATGTGAATTAATCCTGTAGTGCTATATGTTACTGTGATATTTCTGCTTTTTGATTTTCAAGGCTGTAATCATGCTGTTTTTGCGACATTCTACATTATTTGCTTACAAACATCTATATGCTTGTTTTCCCATCAAAACCTACAGTTCAGAGTTCCAGAAAAGCATATGGCTGAAGAAATGCATCAAGTGGCTAAATAAACAGTCAAGATTGAGGAAAGACAAACATGAGAAACCCAGACCTAGTTATCATTGCCTTGCTGCTCAGCTGTGTAGTAGATGGTATCGTCTACAGCCAGGTAACCTGCCGCAGAGCCACGTCTCATGAATGGCACACTCAGACAAAGAACATCAGTGTGAGGTGGACCCTCATGGAGAACACCTGCAGCAGCTTGACCCAGTGCTGGGATAGACAAACAGAAACAAATGGACGCTTGTGGACAACTGGGCCATATCACTTTCCTCAGCTTTGTCCACTGGAATTTCAGCTTGGAGATGTGATGTTTGTTTCTGCTGACAGAACGCTGGAACAATATGGTGTCCACCTAATCAATGTGTCCAAAGAGGAGTTTGAAAATTGCTTGACTTTAGAGCCACGAAAGGAGCAGTTGGTGTTTGCCAACAGTATTAATGGCACTTTGCAAGTAGAATCGAAATGGCTGACATCCGGTATGAATTACTTCACGGTCGTTCATAGAGGCAGTAGTCATCTGTGTAGGCTTGGCCTACGCATTGCACTTCTGGTAAAGCCTCAGTACTGCCAGAGCTCACCTCTTCTCCGCCTGTGTTCGGGAAATGGTGAATGCAGAACTACATTTAAAGATGATTCATTTAGCTGTCAGTGCCACAAACACTTTTCAGGACGTTTTTGCGAGAACACTGATGGATGCTATGAACAGTCATGCTTAAATGGAGGCACCTGCTTGAGCAAGAGAACAGCCTACACAGATCTCCCACCTTATGAATGTCTTTGCCCTGCTCCATTCACAGGTGAGGAACTCATTTACACAATTTTCAACATTGTGAGCTCAATACAAGTTAAGCTCAGTTGACAGCTTTTATTGCATTAAGCAAAACTTGCAGTTAGAGTTATGCATCTACAATGGAAGTACTCATTAGTAGGAATTTAAGTTGAACTGGCCACACCCCACAGAAAGTTGGAAAGACAGGAAGAATAATTTACGAATACAATTTTAAAAAATTAAGCACGTGTTCTAGAAAATTACATTTTCTACAAAAGTTAAACTATTAAATATCATGAAATACATAAAGTAATACCTTTCTATCAACCTTCAAACCTCCAAATTTTCTATATTTTTCCATTTTCAGTCTTTTATCTTTTGAATTTCAGTTAATTTCATTTCAGTTAATTTGAACGCTTCCTTACATTCCAAATGCAATTCTGATTTATGTTTGCTAATTCAAATCGAATTCAGAAATGTAAAAGGCATTGTCCACCCACCTACAGAGAACAGCCTAGTTTCTTTGAAGACACTTACTCATTATTTATCTGTCATATTTGCAAGTGTTCTACATTTAGCACTGTGCAATTTTTTCAAAACTAGAGCCCCTGTGGACGACTTATTTGAATAACCCCCCCCCCCCCATCTCTTTAGTTCCCTAATCATGGTAATTATTCTCATATGTTTTTGTGCCACCTGAAAGCATTCTTTAATTGTGCAATACTTTATAGTTTTCCTCCTCCTACCATTTAATTTTCTTCTCTCTGTTTTGCTTGTCAATAAAATCGGCATCCAAATGTTGTTTAAATGTTGGTCTCTTGGTGAGCACCAAGGAGAGTAGAGTATTCAAAGTGGTGTAATGTTGTCATACTAGCTAATGTGGTTTGTTTTTATGTCTGCTGAATAATTCATTGTACTTCTGTTAGAAGCACTGGAGGCGTTCCTTAGAGACCGCTGGGTAACATGCTATCACAACTAGGCCAGTGTGATCTGAGTCACATTAAGCAGAGAATCGAAATTGATCACAGTTGGTAAATGTATATCATAACCAAGTCACTCGTTCCCATCCTCAGCTCAAAGACATTAATATTTTGAATAAATGCCTCTCCCTTATACAATTTGTTTAGATTATATATATATATATACCATTGCTATATATATATATATATATATATATATATACAGTTTTTTTTCTTTTTAAATGGATCACAAAGATGTCTGAATCACATCTAACATGGAATTATTGAATAAAAACCCCATGATATAATAACATTATAACATAATAACCTTCTGTCTCAATTCTAGAGGGGTGCCATCTTACGCCAAAATAAATAATAATAATAAAATAATAATAATAATAATAATAATAATACTCTTAAGCATAAAATATGCCTGGTTGACATAAAATTTTATGTCATCTATAGTAAAGAGAAAAATATTGATTAATACACTGACTATTATGACTGGCTAACCTTTTCTCACGTGACATTAAAAAATGCTTATTGACCACTGATCTACATAATATAGATCATTGTTACTTACACCCATCCCTCATCATTACATCATCTTTGCTCATGATATGATCCCCTTAAAAATAATTCTGTCATTATTTATCTTACGTTGTTCCAAGATAGTATCCTTTTCTTTCTTCCGTGAAACATGAGAGGATTTTGGCAGAATGGCGTTCAGTGAAAGTGGATTATGATTTTAAGTGTCGAGGGAAAAATCATAAAAGTAGTCCAAAAGAATGGTCTTCTGAAGTGATGTGAATGTTTGTGTGAGGAACAGAATGAAATGTGTAAATTTTCAACTCTTGTGTTGCGGTCGAGTCATTCGTGCTCACGTTCAATTCAGAAACTGCACCTTTGGAGGGCTTTTGTACGTTGACATCAGTGACGGCAAACAGCATTGGTTCACGTGTGTCACATGACCAATTGCTTCAGGGTACATTTCAAAAACGCTTTAAGTTGATGTTTGAGAGCTATGACAGATAGCAACAGTGTTGCCAACTTAGCAATTTTGTTGCTATATTTACCAACTTTTCAGACTACCCTAGCAACATTTTCTTCCAAAAGCACCTAGCAACAAATTTAGCTATTTTTAAAATTTATTTGGCAACTTTTAGCAACTTTTGATTAGTGACTCAAGCGACAAAAAGGCACACATTTTTCCAATTACACAAAAAGAGGAAACCAAAGATGTCTAGAAGTACACACATCACGTGAATTAAGTTAGCTGCTATTTGCAATTGTTCAATTTAATAATAAATGAATAATTGTTCATTTATGATACACCTTGTTAGTAGCTTATACCTGTGATTGTTGATCAGTTAGTACACTATAAGAAAAATATCTAGAAAATTGGAAAAGGTACTAGTAATTTTCCAGGACATTATCTGTTATCCATTATCCATTTTAACCCTGTAACCCGAAAACACAAAATACAATGCTTAATTAAAAATGCAGGTAAAAAACCTGTGGGAAAATCAATACGGAAAATTCCTTCATATTAAAAGAGTAGACTGTGCCCTATTTTTACAGAGTGTAGCATACTAACTACTAATACACTGCTTAAAACTATAATTGTTCAGAATTTGTAGTTTTACTAGTTTACAAGCTATTAAAAACAAAAACTTAAAATCATTCAAATAATTAAATGTTGTGTTTAAAATACAGGTATTTATGTTTTAATATTATATTATGCATTTATATTATTCTACAAACAAATCTAAATGAACATATATAAAATATATTTTTTTTGTTGAGATTTGATGTACAGTAGTGACTCAATTTTGCGTGATTGCATAATGATGTCATCGCGCAATGACATCACAATGTCATTTAGCAACTTTTAGCAACAAATTGACCTTCCTTTAGCAACTTCCCCTGAAAATTAGTTGGCAACACTGGATAACAATGGTATCTGTAAAAAATGGCTTAGATTTTACTCTCCTCCTCACACGGTGCTATCGTATGAATTAAGAAGGCTTGGGATGTTTACCATTTTATAGACCAAGCTTTACCAAGCTTGGCATTTAATCACCATCTGGATAATAATACTGCATTGGAGCATTTATTTCTTTAATAATTGTTGATACTTACAGTGTTTTCTTTATACTGCACCATTTAACGTTTAGTAAAGTTCATATTTCTGTAGTTATATTACTAAAGGTAATATAGCGTTATTGAATGGATTGCAGAAAACCAGCGATCTCTAAATCTTTCATTGTTATATAGCAGTACATTACATCAGGCATGTCAAGAATCAGATAATGTACTGAATAAATATGCATGAATTCAATGTAATGTCTATATTTTCACACCCTAGGTGTCAACTGCTCTGAAATCATTGGACATCAAAATTGCAGTAAAGGGTGCAAAGAAGGAGCTTGTGTACAAGTCTCTTCAACTTCCTACAGATGTGAATGTTTCACAGGATATTCAGGCAAGTAACGTTATGGTTACAGTTTTTGCTTAAAATCAAAAACATTCATTTAGAAGTCTATTTTAGAAAGCCACTATGAATTATTCACTTCACAATAGAGTGATATTTCGTCAGAGGTCCAGTAATGGATGTTTAATTTTTTACTGTTTGGCTTCATTTGACTCATTATGTTTTGATAATGAGTCATGTGATTAATGAAGGGTCATTTTGGGTGCCTTCACAATGGCAGCGCAATTATGCAAACTCAAATCTGAGTGAGGCTTTTTCTATCTCTGCTCACATTAAGCTGTCTTTCCTAAGTGAAGAAGCAGATTTGAAAAATGGAACAATCGAAGCCTTCATATAAGAAAGTCTTCAGAAGATTCTTGGTGCATAAATGGCCAATTATTTAATAAAGGATTTGGCTGTGGCTTATTTGAGTGATATGCTCAGGTTGATAAAATTCATGAATGGGGCCTTTCCTGTAGAAGAGAGACAGAAATAAACAATTTATGCTCCTGTGTCCTTCCCAGTCCGTTTATAAGTCACGACCATGACATGCATTTGGAAAGTAATGAGTCTCATTTGCTACTGTAAAACCATTGCTGGGCTAATGAACATCTCACCCACAAATGTGTAACAAAAGTTTCACCATCCCTTGGGTGTTCCTGATAATAACATCATGATAAAGTCTCCAGTCTGAGGTCCAGGTGGCCTTTGCTTGTTGATTAATTGACTTTTGTGTAGCGGCAGCTTGTTCAAGCAGATAGCAACCTTTAATGTAATGCCTACAGCTTTAATGCGGAAGAAAAATGTCTAGTTTATCTGACGCAGATTTAGAACTATCACAGTTTATGATGAATTTCCACTTGAGATTCACCACTCACAGTAAAACGGCCATGGAACACTTGCAATCTGCATCTCGAAAACTGGCCTCTTTTGAGAATACCATCAGCTTCAGTGTTTAAAAAAAATCAAATATGATTTTTCAAGGGTCTCTAATGCTTTCAGACAGACGGCATCTTTTTGGAGTATCTTAATCAAATCCTTTTAGTAGTTTGTAAGAAACAATTTCATTTTTGCAAACCTGATCCACACCACTTAATTATGTGGTTTGAAATGCAATTTTTAAAAAACTAAAAATTTATTTTATAGTCTAATTAGTCAGGATATTAAGATTTTAAGTTTATTTATTAATAAATATTTATTATCATATACATGTATCACCACTGTATCAGGTTTCTTGCTCAAACATGATTGCTTCATGTTAAATTGACTTAAAACGGATGCTCTTTGGCGTAAGACAGTGTTTACATTTTCAAACAACCTGTTTCAATCAAGTAGCTCAATCAAAAATGGGCTCTCAAAAAAAGAATTTTGCTGCTTTTTCAGTTTGTTTAAGGAAAACAAGTCAATTATTCATCCAGTTAAGGAATGGTGAATATACATGAATGTGTAAATACAGTTAAGCCGCTGATGCTTATGTTGGGTTTAAGAGTTACGCAATTTAAGAGTTCAACACTGCGATGAAATGTAACTTTACGAGTACCTTCTTGTTTGCTTGGGTGAGAGGCTCACTGTTTGACATTAATTCTTCCTGAAGTATTCAGAAAATCTTAAAATGCTGGTGGGGTTGAGAATAAATGATTTGCATATGATTTGCTTTTACCGCAGTCACATTTTACTAATGATTCAGCTCAATTAGACACAACTGTTGCACTGTGACGTCAGTACATCAACACAGTCTCTCACCGCATATTTTTGGAGCACCTTGTAAGGAAGTGAAAGTAACTGGTCTCCAGTTCTGCTCTGTTTGGGCCCCCTGTGGGGCCAGCAGCTCTCTGACTTTGCCCAAGCTGTCACCCCATTAATCATAGTGAAGTTAACGGCTGGCCCGGTACTGACTGGCCTTACGGACCAGAGCCTACACACACATAATAATGAGCCCCACACGTGGGACACTTCAAATGAGATTTTCTTTTGATTCCACCTGTGTACCTTATTCAGACTGCCAGGAGTGTTTGTATCTGCATGTTACAGAATTAATAGGATATGCCTTATTGGATACACTATTAATTTTGCTATTCACCTGCCCCATGGTTTTTGTGGAAATTCAAGTGGTGCAATTGTCTTGTTTCTGAGTGGTTTTAATAGGTTGGCTTCTGAATTGGATGGATGATATCTCAAGGTAGTGTACAGCAGGGTGTCACGATCTGTTTCATATCACTGCTTTTATGATTTTCATCAACCTTCATGAAGTCATCAGCCTTTATCAAACATTGAATCATGTACCTATATGATGCATTATTATTTCAAAGACCTCCTACGAGGAAGGGTTTCCAGTCAAAGATAGTTCTTGTGGAAGAATAAAATAATATGCTTGGAGTTTTATAATGTCAAGAGCTTTTCATTTTCAGTTTCCCACTGTGGATCCCAGAGAAACACTGCAAAGAGATGTACAGTTAGACTGACGCCCAATGGTGTGTCCTCAAAAGCAGCTGGGCGCCTCTGGGACTGATGACCTTTGTATCATCCTTTGAGCTTAACACTCTAGAATATGCTTTAAAAAACCGAACGACAAAAGGAAAGGAAAATACAGTAACCAGGAAGATAAATGAGTTAGCTCCTGCTGAGGAACATGGAGAGAAAAAAAAAAGAAAAAGCAAACAGAGCACCACCAGGGAATAAAATCAAATCATGTTCACCTTGAACCTACAATGCTGCATAGTCAAGTCTAAATTTAACCTGCGAGGAGCGGAAATCAGACTGATGTTCCAATCCACGGTTACCTTAGAGGAACCGGCAGCCTAGATGTTCTCGGTCCAAAACCTTCAGCCTGTTTGATCGGGTTGTTCGGTTCAGGGAAGATGGGGACTTAATTTGGACCCTTGAACCTCCACATTAGTGAAGCATTGAGAAAAGTGGGAGGGCGATATCAGCTTCATGTTCTCATTTTTCATCAGACCAAATGAGAGTCGTGGGATGCCACACTGAGACTCTCAGTACTGTTGATATGCTGGAACAATTGTCCGCTGTCATTGCAGTCGTAAAGTTTGAACATTCGTTCTCACTAAGCAGTCAGAAGCTAATAGTTATTATGAAGATGATTTGGAAGCTAAAGAGCAGCTGTGTTAAATCAGACTAGTAATGTATTTGAAAAAAAAAAAAAATAAGCATGATTCTTTCTACAATTGCATTTTTTTCTTTCATTTTCTTAAAAGCCCTTTCAGAAACAGACTGGTAAACAGAATAACATACTTTAATAAAATAACTAATGATATTCAGCTAAACAAAAGATCCTGAAAGGGAATGTGATATGCAAATCCCAATCTGGCTGTGATTTGATCTTTGACACAAACCTAGCATAAGTAAAGACAAACCTAATAAAGAAAGCTGAAGCAAAAGTAAAGAAAACTTAAATCAAAGTACATAAACAAACCCCAAAACAAAATTTCAGGTATAATTTTTAGCATCTACACAAAGTTTTCCCACAAGTGAGTTGTTGCTATGCAGCAAAGTACAGTAACAATGCTGCAGTGTAATAAATTTCCCTGGAACTCGATGGATTTACAAATGTGTTATCATAAATTACAGATTGATTATATTGTGTTGCTGCAAAGAACTGTTGTAAAAAATAAAATAACAGGAAGAAATGGTAAATAAACACATTCATTTTATTGCATTTGTTTTAAGACAAAAATACATCTAGTTTTCATCAGCGTGATTTTATGCACAAATGCTTGCATACGCACAGTTAGCGAATGAGACCCAGTGTCTAAATCAAAAATGCTTTGACAGAAACATGTGTTTTTATTCATTTTAATTACAATCATTTCATATTCATTCATTCTCAATAAATTCTTTCATTGCAGGTACTTACTGTGAGCGAAAAAGGCTCTTCTGCGATTCAAACCCGTGCTGGAATGACGGTCGCTGTGAGGAGACTGCTAATGGATATGTTTGCACATGCCCAGGGGGTTTCACAGGCCTCAACTGTGAGACCACCACTGAGGCTGACAGCTACTGCAAGTCTAACGGATGTCAACTGGACGAAGCTTGTGCCACAGACAAACTTGTGAGGCCTTTTCCTTTTTTCCTACATTGCTCATAATGATTTTTTTTTTTTTTTTTTTTTGCCTGAGAGAATGTGATTAATTTGAAATGCCACATGCAAATTTCTGTGACACTCCTGAAGCAGATCAGCCTGTGTCATGTTGAAGGTTACAATAACCATTAATAATTGTTTTGATAGCAGAATGGGCATGGCATATTTAACAATTTTTTTGATTGGACTTGAGCAAGATGTTACATATTCAGTATAGAACAAAAAATGGGATTATGTGTCATTTCTGCCATGTTCGCTTAGAAATGTTTCCCTGGATTGTTACAGTTACAGTCTGCTGCTCACGAGCCATTACTGTAATGAAGAGATGAATTTAGAAGAAAGTGGGCCAGTGGCAGACTAATTGTCTTATGTGACCTTCATTTACTCGGTAGTGAAATTCAGCACATAGGCCTGTCCGTAGCAGATTCTCAGGAGATGCTTTAACCATTTGAGAGCATGGACAGTAAAGATAGACTTTAATCTCTCTCTAACACACGTACACACACTCAGACACATTAAATTGATTTGTTTGACATTGATTTGGTCTGTCTGAGACATCCTCCTAAGAGAGCTCATCTGTATGAAAATGAAATAATCCTTCACGCCGCTCTAGAACTGCACCGATGCTTATATCAGTGGGAGTCTCCGTCTTTCATCTGGGATTGTTCTCTGCTTCTATTACTCATCTTTGAACGACTGAGTCAGAAATATTATTGATGTCAGGATCGGTTAGTGAAAGTTGGAGAGCAGAACTGGCTAATGACTTGTGTATTGTACTGCTTTTTCAGCTCTGGATGCTCCAGTGCTGGTTATTTCCTTGTTTTTTCATGATCATCTCAAAAAAAAAAAAAAAAAAAACGCTTTAAGTCCCTAATTTTGTTTGTCCGGTAGGCAGATGTCCAAGGTTAACAACAGGGTGTCTGTGCAGAGCCGATGTCCAATCTGGTCCTGTTTTGCACATTTCCTCTAAAATATAGGTGGTTCTGTTGGACTCAAACTCAGAAGTGGTATGTCAGTGGAACTCAAAACCAAACTAAATTACTCCTGTTTATACTTCAAACAAGTTCATGGGCCGATTTATCCACATGAAATGAAATGATTTCTTTAACTAATATAACATCTAAATTCTTAAATCACTTTTTATGTCTGACCATTACATCAAGGCCAACTTGTGATGGTGTAAAACTACATAAATTACTTGGAATGTTTAAATTTGTTCTTAAAACTAGAAGTAAGACTCATAAATAAAGACTGTGATAAACTATGTTTGTTTACGTTTGGGTTACATAGGCGGTTACTGTGTTTGGCTTTCAAATGAGTGGAAATGTAAGTTTGCAGATCTCCTGGGACAAGCCCCTGCTCTGGCCAGGCGCCAGCACTATTTTGGTGGAAAAGTGTTAAGTGATGCAAATATAAGGGTCCTCAAGCTCACCTTAGTGTGTGATTAGATTTCAGCATGTTTCTCCACTTGACATGTAAATATCCCTTCCCTCCTTTCATACAGAATTCCACATGCATTTGCGTAGACCCGGAATGCTCGGAGCAGGCGGAGGTGTGTGGCACTTTGCCCTGTCTCAACGGTGGCATCTGTATAGTTCAGAATGGCCAGTATCATTGCAGGTAAGAATACACAAAGACTTGTTAGGTCAGATCAACAGGATTGGCATTTCTGATCAAGGCATATTTATTATAATTTCTCTGGTCACAGCCATTGATTGATCACAACCTAAAGAAAACTTTAGGCATGATTTCAATTTTAAGTTTCTGGTCTAATTTTGTACACTGAAAATCAGTAACGTTTTTAATGCAGTATTCCTCATCTGAATGATTTAGTGCATGACATTCCAGTGTCAGTTATGGTGGTCTGTTTTAATGTCCATGTTGTGCTCTTATTTTCAAGTTTGATATCTTGCTCTTATCTGTGTTTATGGTTTGTTCCCTTCATTGATCCGAGGTGTATGTTGTTAATTAGTCTTGTTAACCTATTTGTCTTGTGTGTTTTCAACTTTATGCGATTTTACACAGACCAATCTACATCTGATTTGAACCAGTGCATGTCAATGAAAAACTGTCTAACTTGAGACAATGCCACTTCCACATTACTGTAACATAAGCCATTGAAGTACAGAGAGAGCAATTCGGGTGCAGCTGGCTTGCTCAGTCAGTGCAGCTTCTCCAGAGCGCCTGTACAAGCTCTGATGATGACACAGCTATTTTACGATTGGCCAGACTCAGTGATGACAACGATAAAGTGGGTTTCATGTTTATTCTGACACCTTCAGTTCCCCAAATGCTCCCAAATCAGGGTTTTTAGAATATTTTTCATTTGCTGAACTTTATTCTTATATATACAGGCACTGTTTCTGCTTGTTGCAGATTACTAAAATACCTGGTCTTGTCCTCTGTAGACTTGTTTGATTGGTTGGTTGGTTAGTTAGTCCCTGTTTATGGTTTCTTGTTTATATTTTAGTGATTTAAACTAATTTAAGCTTCAATTTAGGCTCCTTGCTCCATGTATTCCAGGACTTTGTATTTATTGTTGGTCATGTTGGTTACTTTACAGAAGTAAATAGGCAGTGAACAGGATTTTACATTGATTTTTACATTGTCTAGAGTCCTGCAATCTAGAAAAATTAGCCAGTCAGAAACATTTTCCTTCTGACCATTTTGTGCCTTTGGGTTTGTTGACATGTCTTTGAAGACCAATCATGTATATTACCTTTTCATAGCTTGTTAATCAAAGGTACATGAATTTGATCAATTGCTTTGTGATGAAACTTCCATTTTGAACCACTGAATATCATGTATGCTGTGATTGTGTGTTCTTTCTTGGTATATGATTTTACTGGCCAGAAATAGGAATACAGTCTGTAGACAGTGAAATGTTCATTAAATTTCCAGTGGTAAGGTTCAATATTCAGCCTGTGACAGCTTTTGAATTACTTCCTACTGATAATGAGGGAATCCACTACAGTTTCGGCTGCTTTATGAGCTCTTCTAGTCCTTGGGGGGTTCATAGCTATGTCTTCTCTTGCTCCTGCTCATCTTTCTAGTTTTTATTAGCAAAGATCTCTTGAATCAATACATATGATGGCCCCTCTGACTAAATGACAAATGGAAGATAAGATAGGGATTGAAAGGGGAAAAATGAATTAAAAATTGAGAAAAAGCATGACTAGAGGATGATAGCGTGTGTGTGTGTGTGTGTGTGTGTGTGTGTGTAAAGAGAAGGAGAGATGAAAGCAATAGCAGCTGGTCACCTGGGAGTCTGTGTTAATAATTGAGTGATCTTGCCTTTGTATGACAGAATAAGAGCTCTGAAGTCTTATCACAGCAGAAGGAAGGCCAAGATCTGACTAAGGCCAAAGAAACAAGAGGATATTCACTATTTAAGAAGCATGTGTGCCAGAGGTCGAACATTTAACAGACATTCTTGCCATGCGTTTACTTAAAGGATCTTTTAATATTCCACAAATGTCACAAAGGACCATGATGGTCATTATGAGACACCTGTGACATCTAAAAACAGCAGTAAAGTGCCTGCATTTCATCATATCACCATATCATCATTGATTGTTACTCTGGGTCTTTTTTACTCTTAGAAGTCTATTTTTATATGTGGCTACAGTTAATGTCATCTTCTTGTAGATGCCGACAAGGTTTTTCCGGAAAGAACTGTGAAGAAATAATTGACTTCTGCAGGCTGCTCAATATTAACTGCCTGAATGAGGGATTGTGTCTCAGCCTAGTTGGAGGATATAATGTAAGTAACAGAATTTTTTGAATGGTTAATTTGTACAATAAAATACATTAAGAATTAATTTTAGATACAATAGTTTACATTTCTTGTATTACTCCGAGAAGGTAAATCAGAAAACTGCAGGAAATGTTAAAAGTTGGGGAAAAAATGCTGTCTCTCTCTCTCTCTCTCTCTCTCTCTCTCTCTCTCTCTCTCTCTCTCTCTATATATATATATATATATACATCCCAACAAAAATCTCTCCCTTTCTCAGCGGCTAATGCATGTCTATTAATTTATAAGAGTTCTCAGTCTTGCAGTCACATTATAGCATCCTTGATTTATACTTGTGTCTCAAGGTTTCAGCCATCCTCTTCTATTTCATTATCATCTTTCTGTCACTCCCATCAACAGATCTGCTCTTTGAGTGATGTGTCGCAGTTATACACTGTCGATTGATGCAGTCACATCTGTTTTTGTTATGAAGTGCTCTAGAATATGCACTTCACATGAATTGATTTACTTCAAGTGCAATTTGTCAAACTATCAAAATTGGTTGTTCATACATGGGGATCTGACACAGTCATGCAAAGTGTTTGCATGTATGAATATAAATGCTGTTTTGATATAATGGAAAAATACTTTTGAAGCAATGAATAACCTATGATTGATCCTAATTTTTAAATGGAATGAAAAAAAGAAAAAAAATGAAACATTTTTAAATTTTCATGGACGAAATAACAGAATACAGGTTTGGAACATGCAGGTGAATTAATAATTATTTTCATTTGAAATTTGAAAATACAAATTTTTATTTTTGATTGAACAGTTTTATTAATCAGAATATTTAAATGTTTATTTTACTGGTATAAAAAGCACAAAATGAGGCGTGAAAAAATATCTACATTCTCAAAAAATGAAGGGAATTTTTTTTATATATATATATATATTTTTTTTTGAGTATGTCAGCATTGACTTTGAAAGATGAAGTAAAAGTTCTCTATTTTATGTTACAGTGAGCTGATAACATTCCAGGAAGCTCAAAATGTGTTGTTGAAGACTTTATGGCTGATATATATGACTTTACTTAAAATAACCGGGGGGGAAAAAAACTTGAGAAAACTGCACAGATGCTGTTGTGCATTGGAATTTTAAAGCGCTCTTTCTCTGCAAAAGTTTCTGTTATGTATATAAACATTGGTTATTATAAGAGCTGATTTGGTTAGTGTGCGGTTTGGAGACATCTGGTTGTTTAATTTCTAATCACTGTCATCCTTAATTAAAACTTTGACATACTCCAGGAAACAGGCCACACTTCTTCATTAGCAAATTGGTGAAGAATCTGTTGGTCATCAGCAACATTTTTCTTCTTAAACCTCCTTTTCCCCTCCTTATACTTCTTGAACTCTAATATGCCATGTAATTGCCTTCTGAGTAATGATTCTTAGAACTGCCAAGGACTTAATTAGCTAAGAATTCAGCTTTAAGGATATTTAGTAAAAGTTAATTTGTAGTTAGCAACATAGGGGATTGGAAAATGCAATTATCTTTTCATCAAAAGCTTGAATGCATGTTTGACCAAATTATATATGTTCATATATGTTATTTATGTAATACACGATTGTAGATGCATTTAGTGTTTTGCTGATATATTGAATGTCTAATAATTAAGGTTAATTACTAAAACATCATTTTTCCCTCCACAGTGTCTCTGTGCACCAGGATGGACGGGGGAGTTTTGTCAGTACTTGGATAACGCATGCTTAGCCTATCCAAACAGATGCTTGAACGGAGCTACTTGCATCAGTATGAATCAGCCAACTGCACCCCCGCACTATATGTGCACCTGTCTCCCTGGATACACAGGTTAAAAGAAAACTATATCAACAAATTCCAGAATATGTTATCCTGATTTATGTTTGAGTTTGCACAGAGATTGGCAGCAGAAGCTTTTTAAGCCACACTCAGATTGTTTTTTTCTACAGTAGGATTGGTGAGGAGAATTATGGTCACGTTTTCATGCATTGTCGGAGATTGCATAGCACAAAAATTGTTTTCTTATATATCAGGTATATCCGTGGAATTCTGAATATAGAATATAAAATATATCTGCCAGCCACCATGTTATTCTGGCGATATTTTTGAGGAAGTTACATGACACTCAGACTTGAGGACTTCAGGACTGAATTTAAAGTCCATCTGAATCCCAATAAAATGATTGAATTTGAAGTAAGGTATCAAACTGGATACAGAATTAGATTATGAATAAAATAAAAATTCTAGAAATAATATTTTTCATATTTTGGGTTAATTTCACAGAATCCTCTACTCTACTTTACCCAAACCTCTTTAAAATAGACCCTAGCACTGATGTATAACCAGTGCATTTATATGTTCCTATCAGTATTTAATTATAACATACAACGTTTTTTGTGAACATTAAATATGAACATTTAGTGGTATTGGTTGACTAAATTAAAAAAAAAATCTGTTTAGATGGATGTTGTTTTTTTCTGAAAGTATTAGTACTTTCTTTTTCATAGAGAGGAAAACATTCTACCTATCATAGAAAAAAATAGTCATATTTAGTCAATGATGCAATTATGTTTTGTTACAAAATTTCTGTTAGGCCCATTCTTGGAATTGCAGATCAGGAAATTACTCTTCTTGTCATTCAACATCCTGTGGGGCACGGCCAGTTCTATTCAAATTCCAACTCATGAATTTGAAAAGAAGCCAGTTCTGAATTTTTCCCTAGCCTGAATGACACAGTTTCATGTCCAACATCTATATCATCTGCTGTAATGTGACTCAGAGTGTGTGTTCCACTGAGACGAGTCCCGCTGCCCTGAGGCATCTCTTTACCGTAACTCATCTTTGCACATTGCCCTCCTAACTGGATTATTCTATAATTTGTTTCATCATGCCTGCTAAATGAAGGGCAAATAGAGGTTAGAGAACACTTAATCGGTAAATCTAACTGGGAAAGCAAGATCTTTCATTAGTTTGGCCACCAGCGCATGAGCACAGAATGAACTATTTGCCTAAACAACCCAGAAACAAATATACAAACAAGACAAATGATTAGCTGGATTTCATCAGTCATGACGTGTTGATCAGAGTGGCATGCAGTGCGGTTCAATGCTCTTGCATAGGAAAATGTGACGTTGTTTTTTATAGGCACTTTACATGAATTATATATCATCTACATTTCATGACACCTATAAACCGTAACATGTTATGAAGCCGTATTATTTGAAAAATGCCGTCCCTGAGAGATTTCTTTTAGTACTACACAACAGATCTTGTATTTTCAGTGGGATAATCGCCAGTGCTTCTGTGTCCTTGTTATCACCTCTCAGTCTCCTTGATGGCTCTATTTCTTAGCAGATGAAGAAATCCATTTTTCCACATCCCAATTGTCAGCGACAAGAGGCACCTGACAATTTCTGCCTCTCTGTGAGCTGTATAATGGATTAGAATACTATTAGGAGAAAACATGTCACAGCTGTTTTATTTAGATGATCTCGATGATGCTAACGATATCCCCATCGATTAATGACCCCGGAGACTTAAAAATGACCGTCCTTGTCCCATTTCTCACCATGGTATTGCCAGAAGGCCAATGTGAAATGTCAAGTGCTTTCATTATGATCTTCCCCGAAAAAGTCAGACGACATGTTGAGGGAAGATAATGTTGAGGGAAGAAAAGCAGAGAAAAGCATTGGTGAAGCAGATCTTGCACTGGATAAGACTTTCAACAGCTTGCCTTGCTTTTTCCATGCAAAGATTTGATTGATTTGATTCTATGTTATGTTACTTGTTATGTAACTGTGTGTGGATGAGATTACATTAACAGAGATCTGCCAGTGAGTTGGGAATATGGCCTTCAGAACCGTTCTTGGGTTGCTGCTGGATACTAGCTGCTGTAAATATGATATGAGATTCAGTGCCATATGTCCTATTTATAAAGTTGCCTGAGGTCAACCTAAAAATGCAGCTTAATTCATAATGTGCTGCAATGAGTAATCTTCAAGAAAAAAATAATACAATAATTTATTATATACATATTATTTAGTTTTTTTACAGTAGTTAGTTTGTCAGTTTCTCTGGAACAAGCTAGGATAATTTTGGAACATAAAAATTCAAGTCTGATTAAATAAATTTGGTTTAAAAAACATTTTGTTATTGGACTATACTGTAGCACGGTAGTATTTTTTCATTTTTTTTGAAGTTTGACAACAGTATGAGCCAAATGTTTTCATATGTATTCCTTAAAAAAGAAAAAAAGTCATTTTAGTACCATTTATATACTATTATATTGTTTTAAATTAGCTGTTTTTCAGTATTCATTTTAAATTTTAGTTTTAGCAATTTTATTACATGCTTTTTTTATATTTCTAGCTTTATTGATTAGCATAATTTTATTTTTATTTCAGTTTCAGTAATCTGAATACTTATTATGTTATTTTTTCTGTCTTATTTTCATTATATTTATTTTAATTAAAAAAACACTTAACAGTTTTAATTTTAGTTAACATTAATTACACAGAAATTCATGCAGGTTTAGAATGACATGAGGGCAAGCTGATGCAATGTTCTTTTTTTTTTCTTTTTTTTTCTCTGACATCCTTCTTTTTCATTCCCTATTTTCCTCACAAAAGTTGAGTCACGCTTATATACTGTCCCTCTCTGGCATCTCTCAAAGTTCCATATGTTGAATCATTTTGCATGTCTGTCTGCATTACCTGTCTGAACTGTGACTCAGTAAATGGCAATCTGAACTGTTGCTAAATAGTTTCAGAATGTGAAACACGATTTGGCCTCTCTTCTCTGTGACGTGCACCAAACCGTGAGCCATAGGGGGGGAAAGTTTCCAAATTTGCTTCTAAATCCCAAATGTCAAAAGTGAAGTCAATATCTTCAGGGGAAACAGAGCGTAAAAGCTTAACTAACACTCCATTCACACCCCTGTCTTCCTGCAGGACGCTACTGTGAGGGTGAAGTAAATGAGTGCGATTCCAGTCCCTGTCAGCACCAGGGAACATGCACTGACTTTGTTGGATACTACATATGCGCCTGTCCTTCAGGTATGAGTTTCTCTTACTCCTGAGAAGGGTTTTTTTTTTTCCGTTTTTTTTTTTTTTTTTTTACTATGCCACAAATCCCCACCGTGCCAGCACCAGCGGCTCTGACTGACAGCTGAGCAAATCACTCCCGTTCTCACACTGCCAGAGCTCATTAGTACTGCAGAATTGTGTCAATATTGTGCTATGAAATGCTCTTCCCTTTTGAGGCCACTGCATTGATATGGTTCCCTCCCGTAATTGTTGGTTCTGCTCACTCTTTCTGAGGCATGATTTGCATTCACTGATGCAACCTGATGGCTCACCCTAGAGATTGGCAACTCACTGGCGAGGTTACAAGCATGCTTCTCTGCCAGCTGCTCCCTTCCGCTCGATGAGTAGACGACCCAGAGTCCCAAATGCCCCCTCCCTAAACCTGCCCACGCGTGCTCGCCGCTCAGAGAAAGAGACACAAAAGGGAGAATCAACTGAATGACTTCCTCATAAAAGGATTGATGATGTTTTCTCTTTAAAAAATAAAAAAGCTCGACTAGGCTGTTGTGAAATAGTGGACATAATTTTGCAGAGATTGTTGGGAAATAGTGGACATAATTTTGCAAAGAGTATTCACTAAGTTTGTGAAGTTAAGTTGACTTGAGTGTCAAATGTAAAATACTTAACAGGGATAGTCTTTCTTTCATTCCGAACCTGTAAGACTTTTGTTATAAAAGTTATGGATCACATATCATAAAAGCTATTTTTAAAAGAGTGTTGGGAACCAAACAGTTTATGAGGCATTTCTCAAAATATATTATGTTCAATAGAAGAAAAAAATCATACAGGTTTGGAACAACATGAGGGAGAGATAATGATGACAGAATTATAATTTTTGGGTTTTAATAATTCATAAATTTATATATGAAGAGTTCCAATGCAAAAGCCTCTAAAAGCCACCTTGGTCAAAAATGAGATAACGATACTGAGTGAATGCTGTCCACACATAGTATATGTTCATCAAGTACTTTCACTTCAAATGTGCTAAATCCCAGCCTCAACCCATTCAGAAGTACCAGTACTTACATAGAAACCTATACACAGTAGCCAGAAAGAAACGCTAATTTTAAAGAAAAACGTCAGACATACTTAGAGGCTTTTGCATCTGAACTCTTCATATATATATCAAATTTCCCCTTTGAATTGGAACATGAGGCATTCCAGTTTGTTTCTGGTTTGTATCATTTAATTGATTTATTACTTTTGTTGGTGTTGTTGTAAGCAAAAATTACAAAATCATAAAATATTCAAAACATAAAAACAACAGCTGGATGAAGCGCAGCAGAGTGGAACAGAACGTAGGGGTTTCAATGTTTTTCAAAGTTGAGTTGTTTTGAACTGAATGTGTAAATAGACCAAGAGATAAAAATATTTGACAGTAGTCTTAATTTTTTGAAAGCTATGGAATTATAAATGTAGTCATTTTAAAACCCTTTCTGAAAGCCTGTTAAAAATATTAAAGCCAAAAAAGGACTAAAAAAAATCTACATAAATTCACTGCTTGACCTCTCTAATCGACTGTAGTCGACCATCCTGACCCATCCTTAATTTTCATAAGTGTGATCTTCCTGCTTAAACCTTTATGTGAATGAATTTTGAAATGATTGCTTTTCATTTGTAAACCAAATGCAACAACCTAGATTTTTTTTTTTTTACTCTGTCCAAAAGCCCTTGAACAAACTAGCCTGGCCTCTTTCCGACCTTTACAATTTTGTTCTTTTCACTTGGGCTGGCTGACTTTTGGGCTTTGAATAAGCTTTCAAAAATTGATTGCCGTTTTCTTTTACTTTCTTTTTTCCAAGAAACAAAGAGGAATTTGATTTCCAGCTTGCTTCATGTTCATTGATTGACCTTATTGATTGAGGCACAATGACATGAGAAATATATGCAGTGCATTCTCAAAAGCATTAACAAGAGCAAAGGTGTTTCAATCTTGTTTAATCTTTTAAATTCTGGTTTTGCACAAGGTTCTTTTAGTTCTCAATCAAGGAAGCAGGGATGGTGAAGTGCAAGTGATTCTTCAGATCGGTTTGTGTTTCTCACGTCCCTTTCCAGGATACACTGGGGTTGACTGTGAGGTTGATGTAAACGCCTGCATGCTTCCAAATGTCACCTGTCCCCCTGGAACGTTCTGTGTGGATTTGCCAGGTGACCAGCTCCATATATGTCACACTAAATGCCCTCACTATCTACAGGTAGGTCAGAAGGGTTCAGCCCCATTAGCCCAACATAATTCAAATCACTTTCACTGCAATGTTTTTAAGTGTTCTAAGTGTAAAGTAGCATATGTGATTGTTTTTTTGTTTTTGTTTTTTGTTTTTTGTTGTTTTTTTATGAGCATGAAGACCATTGTTACAATAACACCAACTAAAGTGATAATTAAATTTATTTACAAAATAAGATATCCATTTATAACTTTATCCATCATTTACTGAACAACCAATGTCTTTGATCAGCCTTTAAAAATTGACAAAGCCATGCTTTAATTTGTGAACTTTGACTTTAATATCATATAAATAGATATCAACTGTAGTAACAAACTCAAACATTCTTCTATAAATACAATATTATAATTTTTTTCTGCAAAACAAGATGACTGCTGATCGGAAAATTCTCAAACCAAACCTTAAATGACTTCGTTGATCAGTTGTGATGTGGCTTGCATGGAATGCAATATAGCCATTTGATTTGAAGCAAATCGTTCATATTACACCAACAACAACAGTTTTACTTCCAGTCAACTAAACTAATTTACATTAGACCAATGACAAGACAGAAAAATAAAATTGAGTCAGATCAAGTATAAAGAGTTCTTTAGAGACATATGCATATGCATATTTTTCAGTGCTTGAACTCATTCAAAATGCATACACCACTCTTTCCCACTTTCCACTTGAAAAGAGCACGTTAAAAATTTTGTTCTTAGCACGCTATATTCTTTTGAAGATGTGAAGCTGTTTGCATGCTTTGTCACTGAACTATATCACCAATGGCAAATTGCATGTCTCTTTTGAACATGCTTGATCATTTGGATTTGTTTTACTTGTGTTGATAATCACCACTAACGTAAATGGCAATTAAAATGCATTAGCTTGCCTTCATTAACCAGCATGTTTTATTTAACACCGGTACCAAGCACACTGGTTTACAAAAGACCAGAATTACCTTTACACACATATTTAAATGAAGGATTGTTCTGGAATAATGGTTGATTTTCATTTTGACAGCCATGCACCAATGGAGGACATTGTGTCCTTAACAACATCACCAGTTACAATTGTGTTTGTGCACCTGGATGGACTGGGCCAACCTGCTCAGTCAACATAAATGAGTGTGTCCAGCACAGGTGTCAGAACGGAGCCACCTGTGTGGATGAGGTTGGTGGGTACAGGTGAGTCTGGGTGAATTATTATTATTATTATTTTTTTTTTTTTCCAGATCTCGTAATGTAAGGTTTATTTAGAGTACAGCAAATGCTTTGCTTAGAAATTAAGTGGATTCAAATATGATTTTTTTTTTTTTTTTATACAAAGATAATTATAAACAAATTAAATGCATTTAAGATGTCATTATAAATATTAGCATGAACTCAAATGCAAATAAAATCAAGGAATAAATAAAAAAAACAAATCTGTAATTATTTACTCATGTTGGTAATTATTTACCCTCTTGTCGTCCCAGACCTGTATGCATTGTTTCTCTGCTGAACAAAAGCTGAACAGATTTATTTTTTTCCATACACAAAACGCTTGTAGTGACCATGACCTGTCAAGCTCTAAAAAGGACACAAATAAACACCCTAAAAGTAGTTCACATGACTTTGTTTTTTAAGTCTTCTGAAGCCTTATAGCTTTGTGTTATGAACAGGGCAAAATGTAGTCATTATTCGATGATAACCCTCACCTATGCTGCTGCTCTCAAATAAATATGGCAACTGCTGCTGGTTGAATGTCAATAGAATCAAACATTGATTTTTCTTGTAACTAAATGTCATTGCAACAAAATACTGCCATGGGCCATAAATTTGATTTCTAGTCCGCAGTGGAGGTAATAATCTTTTTTTTTTTTTTTTAATTATTTTATTTTATTCTATTTTGCACAAAACGTATGGTTTTAAAATTAAGTTTTGCACGCAACTTTTATTGTTTTTTTATAGTGCCTTTTGGAGTTTGACAGCCCAAGGTCACTATGTATGGAAAAAAATCAGTGTAAAGATTCTTAAAAAAAAAAAAAAAGACAGAAACATATTTTGTGTTTCATAGATACAACAAAAACATAGTCGTTTGGAACAACATGGGGGGTAGAGGGAATAATAAAATGTTAATTTTGGGGTGAATTATCCCCTTAATAACGTAATAGCATGTTTTTGTCCTATTGTAGTTCCTTTACTTATTTATTTTTTCAAAAAAGTGTGATTGAGATGGATTATCCGTTTCAAACAGGATGCTTCTTTCAATATAAAATTAAAATTGATATTCTGTTCAGGTTCGGTTGCTGTTTACGGTCTCATTCTAGAATTAAACCACCCATAGCTGCTAAAACAAATAGCATGTTCCTGTGATAGAAAGCAAAGCAAATTACATTGTCCTCCCCCATGACTCAGCCATTTATTTTCATACCGTGTCCGGCTGTTTTGTTCGCGATTCCATTAAGAGATACCGTTTTATGCATTCCAAGTTGCCTTTGCGGTCACGGATATACTGGAGTCCACTGCGAACTTGACATTGACTTCTGCTCTGGGCATCAGTGTTCTGAACACGCCGTCTGTCTGGACCAACAGCACAACTACACCTGTCACTGCATGCTGGGATATGAGGGAATGTTCTGTGAGCTTGAGACAGATGAATGCAAAAGTGCACCATGCGCCAACGGTGCCACTTGCATTGATTTGGTGGCAAGTTACCAATGCCTGTGTGCTCCAGGATTTAAGGGTAAGCTAAATATTTTACTCAGCGATGCTACTGAGGCGGGAAACCATCTCTGGGCTTTTGACAGGCATTGACTTTCAATATCTGACACTGTTGAATTCCTCAAGATTAAAAAGAAAATGTGGCCAATTAGCCTAATTGTGTACCATTGTTTAAAATTATTGAAATTAAAATCTTCATAATTCATATTTTTAATATTTATATGAACTTGCATTTATTCAGGCTACTTTGTAATATTTAATGGCTGCTTATTAGTTCTCAATAGAACAATGATTATGATTTTTCTAATTGAATACCTTGTTTTACTTGGAAATATGTTACATTACGGAAGTAAAGCATGTTGCAAATGGTTATGTATACTGACTTAAAAAAAATTATCACAGAAGTATAACATGATATTGTACAGGTATCTTCTTATCTATTTGTCTGTGTTAATGTCCATCATGCAGGTCGAACATGCTCCGAGAATATGAATGAGTGCTGGTCTAGACCCTGCCTTAATGGGGGCACCTGCATTGATCTGGTCAATGACTACATTTGTATCTGTCTACTCGGTAAGTAAAGTCCAGCACTCTCTTCCAAAACAACAGATACATCCTGAGTCGAAAGCAGTTGTGCTACACCACGTATGATTTAAAGAACTTGATATATAGTAAACATTATGTTGAAAAATTTCATTGTTCTTGAGAAGAATTATTCCCCAGGAACTGATTTAGACTTTAGTGAAGATTTTATCCCCACAGCTCACATGCATCTGTAGATGTGAACCGTTATTGGGTCTCAAGAAACATGTCTTGTGTGACTCATGCTCCCTGTTTTCTAGATAATCTACCAGCCCAAGGGGAAGAGAATTCATCAGTGTAAATTTTCTAGTGTTTATTAAAACGGCCTTTCTTTAATTCTCTTAAACATGATGGTGACAGAAAACAGGCCTCCATCTTGTCAGGACAGGTCTCGTTAGCGGGCACGATACTTACAGGAGATGGTGTGGTGTTGGAGGCCTTGATCAGGTTAGAACCTTAAAAATTCATTTAAATTTCGGAATTCAACATTCACGATTGAATCTCAAAACAATAAGTGATGGGAAGCCATTTTCGAAGTCCTGTTCTCAGGAAACAGTGCCTGAAAATCTCAACATTTCATTTTAAAGGCTTACTGCTTATCTTTTCACCTTAAGCCTGAAGTACAAAGTCTGTAACTAATTTAATTTAATTTAATTTAATTTAATTTAATTTAATTTAATTTTATTTTATTTTATTTTATTTTATTTTATTTTATTTTATTTTATTTTATTTTATTTTATTTTATTTTATTTTATTTATGTGTTGTGTGTATTTATAAATTAAATTTTTATAAACAAATTAATTGGCTATTTTTTATTTTTATTTTTTTGTTAACAACTGTTTATTAAATTTTCTTCTGGGAACAGTAGTATAAAACAAAAAGTAGCTGTGCAAATTTAGAACCCACCCCTTAGTAGACTTAAAAAAACAAAAAATAAAAAATAAATTAATTAATTAAATAATAATAATAAAAATAACAAAAATAATATTAATAGATAAATAAATAACAATAAAATAATTTTTACAAAGATTTTAGAAAAGATTACAACATTAAAAGCTGAATGCCATAAATTTACAGTTGTCACATTAGATCCATGTATACGAGAACAGTAAACATCTTTGTTGGATGGACAAGGTGAAGTCCCAAAAGTCATTCATGAAAAAATGACACGGAGTCAAACATATCTCAGTACCCAACAAATATGATAGGTCCTGTAAGAGCGGAGTCCAAAAAGGTGAGAGAGAGGGGCACTCCCAAAAAAAAAAAATCCAAAAATGTGCCTAAAGATCCTTGCGAACAGAGACTACACTTAGGAGAAGACGACAGATTCATATAAAAACGTTTCATTGAAGTCAATTAAACCCTATGCAGCAATTTCCAATGAATCATTTGGTGATTAGGGTTTTTAGAAGACAATTTAAACATACCCCATACCTGATCCGAAAATAAAACACACACATCTTCATTAAGATCCTTAGTCCAAACAGTTGTAATAGATAAAGGTTTGTATGAATGGTCAAGAGGAAAGAGATAGATGACTGAAGCAGAGGAGGGAGTTTCCTCAGAAGGAAGGATTAGTTTGCCCAAAGGGTGAACAGGCAGTTGAGAGTTCCAAGGCACCCCATACGCCCGTAGGGCCGATCTAATGCGCAAATACATAAAAAAGTAGGTGCCTGGCAGATTATATTGAGTTTTGAGATTCTGGAAGGATTTTAAACCACTATCATCATAGATATCTCCCAGAGTGTTTACTTTATTATGAGTCCATTGCGGACAATAAAATGGAGTACTGCCTGACAAAAGATTATTATTGTGGAAAATAGACGAATGCCTATGCCATATTGTAACTAGTTGTGAACGTCTTTCAACCTCCCTCCATGTGAAGAGGAGGTGGGTTACAATGGGACCAAACCGAGATTTACACTGCCTAAGCGGAACCCCCGAAAAAACAAGATGCTTCAATTTATACGGATAAACAATAGATTCCTCAATTGCTCTCCAAGACACAGAAGCGTCAGGATCAAACCAAACTGATAAAGGGCGGAGGGAAAAGGCTTGAGCATACAGTCTAAAATTGGGGAAAGAAAGACCTCAATGTAATCTACATCGTTGTAAGGTAGTCAGTTTAATACGAGGACGTTTCCCATCCCATGTATACCGCGAAATACATGCATCAACCGATGGAGCGAGAGGAATCATGGAAGAAAAGAAATTAATACGTGGGAGAACATTCATTTTAATCACCGATATACAAGCCAGAAAAGAAGTAGGAAGACGAGACCAATTTTCCAAATCTAAGGATACTTTGGCTAGAATACTATTATAGTTTTTTGAGACGATTTCCTGCAGGGAAGGAAAACCATCTATCCCCAAGTACTTAAAGTTTTGAACCAATGGAATAGATATAGAAAGGGACATGGAATCAATTTTAGAATTGAGGGGAAGTAGACATGACTTACTCCAATTAATTTTAAACCCAGAGAGAGATCCAAAATGGTCAAATAAATTCAACACATGAGGAATAGAATGTGACGGCTTCTCCAAAAACAATAAGATATCATCAGCAAACAAATAAATATGATGATGAGTATTCCGTATAATTATGGGAGAAATAGTTTCAGATTGTCAGACTGCTAGAGCTAAGGGGTTCCAAGGATAGGGCAAATAACAAAGGAGAAAGCAGGCAGCCCTGACGAGTACCGCCCATAAATAGTTCCATTCTAGCTGGTCGAAAGCTTGCATCGCATCTAGAGATAATACTGCGCAAGGGGACGACGAACTATTCGTTGAATTAATAATATGATATAACCTGCGTAAGTTATCTGAAGCTGAGCGAGATTTAATAAATCCTGTTTGGTCATGATGAACTAGCCTATTCATAAATTTCTCTAGACGACGAGATAGTACTTTAGCACATAATTTAACATCAGTCCCTATCAAAGAAAGTGGCCGGTAACTAGAACAGGAAGTCGGATCTTTGTCTTTTTTTAACAAGAGAGAAATAACAGCTATATTAATACATGGGTGAAATGAGCCTTGAGTAACTGAAAAATGTATCATATCTAACATGAGGGGGCCTAAATCTGACCAAAAAGTAGTATACAATTCAATTGGAATACCATCTATGCCTGGGGATTTCCCCTTGTTCATAGATCGGATTGCTGACTCCAGCTCCTGAAGAGTGATCGGTTCAGCCAGGTATTCTGAATCCGAATCTGACAGCCTAGGTAAATCAAGGTTGGACAGAAAAGATGCAAAAGAGTAAGGGTCACCATCTGCAGAAGAAGTATAGAGGCTAGAGTAAAAAGAGTGGAAGGTGATATTAATATATTTTGGGTCTGTCATAATGAGCCCAAATTGGGATTTCACTGCTGAAATATTAGCAAACTTTTCACTGTTGCGTAATCTTAGAGCTAAAAGGTGGCTTGGTCTACTCCCTTGAAAATAGTAATTCTGCCTGGATCTTTGAATCAGGAATTCTGCCCTGGATCTCAGTAATGAATTGACTTCGGACCTAACCGCCATGATTTTACTGAGTGTATTGTCTGGAGCTGTGATTCCAGTTCAACTATCTTTTTGTGTCGGTTTTTCTGAAGGAAAGAGGCATATGAAATTGAGTTATTCTTTATAAATCATTTAACTGCATTCCAAAGTGTTCGCTCATCATCCACTGAACCTTGGTTAATTTCAATATACTCAGCAAATTTATTTCTGAATTGACTGCAAAAGTTTTCGTCCTGTAACAATTTAGGGTTAAATCGCCATCTAGTGGCACGAGATGACCGAGGGATCAAAGATAATGTGCACAAATTTCCATCATGATCCGACAGAGATAAGGAACAGATATCAGCATCACGAACAGCTGAAGATTAAGTAGAAATTAAAATATAGTCAATTCACGAATAGGATTTATGAGTAACAGAAAAGAAAGTGAAAGACTTAGCAGAAGGATTTAATAAACGCCAACTATCCACCAATGAGGATGAGGTTACACATTGCCGAAGTTTGTCTGAACAAAAAGCTTGAGAGTGTGATTCTTTTGGTCCAGATCTATCTAGGATATGCGACATTACAGAATTCGTATCTACACCCAATACAATTTCAAAATCCGAAAATTTCAAGAGATAGGTTGACAAAACAGACAAAAAAGTAGGGTCAGGAGTACAAGGGGCATAAACCAAAAGAAATACAATATTCCTATTCTCCATTATTGTTTTTATATGTGTTATTCTACCATCTGTATCATAACCTTTATCTAAAATAGTAATATTTAAAGTCCTCCGCACCAATGTTAGGACACCCTTGGTTTTAGTATCCGAAGATGAGTGAGATACCACTTCATAAAACGTATTATTACACCTGCATATATCCTCCTCTTTCAAATGGGATTCTTGAACTAACACTATATCAGTCTTTCTACGCAAAAAATCCAGAAAACCTGTATGTTTGTGAGGGCTGTTTAGGCCATTAATATTACAACTCAGAATATTAAGGTCAGTCATAGGTATCGAACAGAATTACTGCATAATAAGACAAAATACAAGTTTGAAAATAAAACCAGTTGAGTCTACTATTAAACTACCCCCCACCCCCACCCTTTCCGTCACTGTTCAAAAAAACATAAACACATTCCCATGAACTATGGCAGATCAAACCAAGAACAAACCTTGATCTGCCAGCACCCCTTAATATGATCCGTGGCGTCAACAAAAACCTGCAAATTACTGAAGCACCAACATTGGCCCCATAATCACATATTGACTAGGTAGTATCTCTATTTTAAAAAAAAAGGAGAGAGACGGAATACAACTAAAATATAAATAAAATAACATCATAATCAGTAAGCGATACTGTATGCGCAATGAAAGCTTCTAGTAACTATGAATTAAGAAGTGAACATTAAAGTGAACAGTGAAAGACACAGTCACCTAACCATTTAGAGAATCTCTTCTCTGGTTAGACAGCAAATGTCCAGCTGAAGCTCACTGAGAGTTGGTGGATGAATGGGATCTGAGAAAAACTCTTGCTTCTTCTGGGGAGTATAGCATTTTAGGTTCACCTTGATTGAGAATGACCTTCAGCGTTGCAGGATAAAGAAGAAAATTCTGGATGCCAGCTTCTCTCATTTCCTTCCTAATTAGCGCAAATGCACTTCTTCTTTTTGCGGTGATTGGAGAAAAATCTGGAAAGAACGACAGCATTGCTCCGTCGAATGTTTTCACCGGGGCGTGAAGTCTGGTGGCCCGCAAAATGAGCTCCCTGCCCGTGTACCACAACAGTTTAAAGATGAAAACCCCTGGTTTAGCGTGATCTGAGGAGAGCCTTGTGTACACGCGGTGCGCTCGCTCCACTTCAATCTCTTTGCCCGCCAGAGACGGGAGCCACGTCGGTAACGATCTTTTCAAAAAGCCCATAGGGTCGTCCTTTTCGGAACCTTCAGGCAATCCAACCAGACGCAGATTGCTGCGCCTATTGCGATCCTGTAAGTCCACAACCTGTTGCTCGAGCGCGGCTCCTCGCCTATCGTGATCTGCGACAACTTTCTTTTGTTCTCTCATCTCCCCTGTAAGAAGATCCAATTTAGAGCATATCAACTGAACAATTGACATGTGAGAAGTGAACTCGTTCTGCATCGCCGTCAACTCAGTTCTTAGAATGTCCTCAAAGTGTGTAACAGTGTTCGCCATCTTGTCCACCATATTGCTTGCAGTCGGTGGCTTGGATTTCTTCTTAATCGGAGAACCCGATGGAGACAACTACTGCTGTTTCTGATTGTATGCCATCAGGGAAAGTATTATTAATGAATAAAACTTAAAATAAAATGAAAAAAATCAGCAAAAAGGGGCCAAACCTACGGAGCACTACTCAAGTGCGACTAGGTTCATGAGCATGTCACGTGACTCCCAATTTTCATTCTATTTTAATATTTATTAAGTGTAATGAATATCATATTAATTAAATCAATATATATTACAGACTATGTACATCATATAGTTTTCTTTATATTAGCAGTAGGTCATGGGACAGAAATCACACTTTTCTGAGAATATGCCAGAGCTTAATATAACACAGTTTGCTTTAAAATTTTTAGGAGTGCCATAACAAAGAACAATGAATTACAAAACAGTGCAGCTCAATGTGATGTAGTAACAACCTTAAAATAAACGCATATTATATGATGTACCATGCTCTCAATCATGCACATTTTTCATCTCAGTCCTGTCTACTCGGCCGTTGATGTGCAACAGGTTGGGTGAACTGAGTGGGCTTCCTGGCAAGAATGGAGCCGGTTTTAGTCTTTGCATCCTCCAACAAAGCTGACAAGTATGCATATTGCATATCAGGAAATGATGGAAAATAAGTGCAGTCTCAATAATCCCTTGGCAAGTATTTGAATCATAGCTCTCAGGAAAATAAAAGGATATAAGCTGCCACCATGCTGTGGATACGAATGATTTCTAGACAAGGGGTAGTCATGAGAGTATGGTGATTTGATGATGTTATTTGATGGTAAGGGTTACTCACAGTACCAAGATCATCTTCAGATGCACATAATGGCAGATTATATTCAAACTGACATTTTCTGTAAGGACACACGAGGATTCTGTTCATGATACTACGGTGTGATCGTACCAAAGTGTCGTTTGCATGATTTTCTGAACCATTACTCTCAGCGTTTTCCCATGCATTAGTGAATAGCTGGCATTATTATCGTCTTGTTCTTGAATGCACTGCATATAAAACATTGGATGTTTTCCATTTTCTTCTTTCTGTTAAGCCTATTTGTGATTTAATTGTATAAGTTTATACCTTTATATATGGTAACATTCATGTTCATATAATTTTTGTGTGTCTCTCCTCTGAGTGCAGTGTGACATTTTATTACTTGCATCCTCTGTGAACTGCAATGTCAGGTCTTTCATTTAATTATTTCACATCTATATTCTCTTGGCATGCCGGCTCGCCCCTGAGAGCGAACATGTTCTCATTACCCTCACGGTTCAGAAGACCAATAAATACAAATACTTGTTCTTATAATCCTTCAGCAGACCTGTATGTGTATGGAGCTATGCATGTAATTATATTTTAATGGGCTTTGTCATCCAGTGTGGCTTAAAATGTGGGTCTTTCAGAATACTGGCTTGATAGGTGAGTTGCTTGTAGACTATATACTGAATTATTTTGCAAACCGCATTCCAAGTCACTGAAATCTGTTCTCTCTTGTGTTGTAGTTAAATACCAAGGAAGTGAATGTAGATATTATTAAAACACTTAATGTGAGTTTTAATCATATTTTTATGATTTATTTTGCCAGCAAAATATTACCTTTCAGGGAATAACAATCTGACTCTGAGACAGTACCATAACTTACACCCATCATGGTACACCCAATTGACCCTTTAACATCAGCCTGAAATGTTTGGGGGGGTTTTTTGATGAAATTTCTGTTCATCAAAAAAATATATCAAGGTTTTCGCACAAATAATAAACTGTTTTCAACAATGATAGTAATAAGAAATGTTTTTTAGCGGCAAATCAGCATATTATATATTTTCAGATTTTTTTATTAAAAAAGCAGTTTTGTTGAGCAAAAGAGACTTCTTTTAAAAACATTAAGAAGCCTTACACACTTCCAACTTTTGAACTGTAATATATATCATTTTTTAATAAAAAAAGACAGTTTTAGTACCCTCTCCTGCGTGTCCTTACTCTCAAGTAGCATTGCGAAGTCTAAATGAATCATTTTTTTTTTTTCATTGAAGCTGACAAACCTACCAATTCATGTTTAAACTTACCAGCAGTACTTGTGAGAGAGGACATTCTAGGAAAGTGTGGTCAATAAACTTGCATTCCCATGCCACTGTGCACAGTTAGCAGAAATGTATGAAATGTGCGTTGTGCTTTTTTTTTGTTTATTTATTTAGGTTTTTGAATCGAAATACTAATGAGTATGAATACAAGGGCACAGTATGGCAGTGCTTGCATGCCTAGAACTAACGTGTCATTCTTTTTATTTGGTGCTTCAGTGGATTTTTCGAGTTTTCCAAACGTCTTTTAGTACTCAGAATGTGGAAGAAGCTGGTGGCGACTGCATTCTTGAGCTATTCGAAGAAAAGACACTAGTGGAGGTGATTTATTGTGAGATTTGGTTGTACACCTAGTGTTCAGAATATCATTTTTTCAAAAGCGAAAATCTAAATTCGGTTCTATTTTAAAGCTCTCTCTCGCTGGCTGCAACAGAACAGGTGGTGGGCTGCAAATGACCCGTGGGCTGTAGTTTGGACACCCTTGAGGTAGGCTTTTCGTAAAAAAAAAAAAAAAAAAGTAGGTATTTTTTGAGTGTTTCGTGGTACTTGGGTGCTTTGTGGGAGTGAGAATAGCTCACAGCCCTGGAATGTGTCAGAAATCCCATTTGGAAAAGGTAGCACTGTATGTGTGACATTCCTTCATGCTACATTAACTTCTCGGTGAATTGCACGCACAATTGGTTGTTAAATACCGCTTACGTGGTTTGGCAGAAGTGCTGGCTGTCCATTAATGACTCTTTTGCAAACATGTGGCAGTTGAAGAGATTGTTAGGTTGATTTATGCATTCGCACGCTTAGGATTTATAATGATTTTCAGAACACTGACAGTAGATCTTGTACCTGTGATAGTGCTTGTCTTTTTTGATCTAATCCAGCTTCACTTCAGATGTGTCATGAGTTAGGATTCGAGTAGGAGAAACCCAAGCTAGATCGTCAGCACAGAAGGGCACATTTTACCTGGGGTGTTTCTGTCAGACCCTCACGGTCTGTTTAGTATCTCATTTCCTCCCCTTTGACAACGATTGGATGCATAAGAACATAATAAGATGGCCAATGTGTTAGAGCTGAATTTAAGATATTGACACTCATTGCCAGGGGAGGTTATTAAGACTGTAATTTGTTTAATTATTGGCACCATGCATCAGCTGCCTCGTTTCCAGCAGGTATTGATCAAATATTAGTTACTGCATGTAGGTGTGTTTTATTTATAACAAAGGTTATCGACATTCTCTTCTTTCAGCTGCGTGTGGACAGTGTATCTGCACTAGCAGACAAATGTGATATAGATCAGCACAACAGGGCTTTATGTGCAGATTCAGTCTATTAGCATACAAGCCAGCAGGTAGTCTGCCAGAGGAATCGATGGCTTCATAAATCTGAGTCAGAAAGGGCGTCTTCTGCACACAAAACATATAAAAGCCATTAACATTCTCTGGAAATGTGCCGTTTTACAGCTCTGCTAACAAGCTTTAAGAGATCTGTCAAAGTGGTGCCTAAAATGGGAGAAGTGTAATATTTTTCAGTTTGGCATTGCTTTAGAAAAAAAGAGAAATGCATCTCTGGGAGTCTTAATCTGTCCTGGTTTCAGGCTTCTGAGGGAAGGTTTGCTCAGGGGACCTGGACCTCGGTGAACTACAGCCGAGCCAGAAACACAATGAAATGTGGAGAAGCAGAGAATAGAAAGAATATCACCTGCGTATGTGAGAAAGGTCAGTTTAGATGTTCAGAACAATACCTTGTCATGATTCTATTCTATTCTATTCTCTTCTATTGTTATTAGCGTGATATTATTATATTATTTACAATACCATTTGGAAGTTTGGGGCCTGAAAGATTTTTACAGTAAAAACAGTAATATTTTGATAATCATTTTCTATTTTAAAATCTTAAAAGTAATGTTTTTCTGTGATGGCAAAGCTGAAATTTCAGCAGTCATTACTCTAGTCTTCAGTATGTCATGATCCTTCAGGAATCATTCTATATGTTGATTTGGTACACAAGTAACATTTCTTCTTATCAGTGTTGAAAACAGTTTTTGCGGCTTAATTGTATTTTTTTCTTCTTGATTCTTTGAATAGAAAATTCAAAAGGACATCATTTATTTAAAATAGAAATCTTTCATAATCAATAAAAAATGTAACCAATTCAATGCATCCTTTCTAAATAAAAGTTCATTCAAAAAATATATTGCATTATACTGTATTATTCATTGCATATTTGTTGAAAAATTCCTTAAACAGGATCATTTTAAACATTCCGTTTTTTTTATTAGAGGAGTAAAGCATTGAATAGACATTACAAAAAGTCGATTTAGAAGTCTGTATATCATTTCTTTTTTCATATCATTGAACATCATTGGCTTTCAGTTGACAGCAAGTCATTTTGTAATAGAGTTTGTCAGTCTGTCTGAGGCAGATTAGGGGCTATTCACACAGGAGGCATTTTTGCATTATGTCTGCACTTTTTTTTTTTTATTTCTTTTGTTGGTCTGTGTGCATATGTGAAAGATTGAATTCTTTGGACACTCGATCTAGCTGTTTTTGTACCTGCTACATTTAAATTACATACACAGTGTGAACACAACAGTTGGGTTCCAGATTTCTTTTTCAAAAAAGCATTGTGTGGTAATAAACCTTTCAACACAGATTTACATTTTTGTAGAAGTGACAAATTTCAACTTTAAAAAAATCACGTTTAATTTCATATTGGAGTAATAATATGCACCCTTTAAGGAGAGATTAGGTACCAAGATGTACATCTGATGGTACTGCCCCAATGACAAGCTAAAAGTATATTTTGTACAAGATGTACTTAATAATATCAAAGATAGTGAACAAGACTGTGAACTTAACATTTTTAAAGCTAAAAGTAAACAAATCTGAAAAAAAGGCAAAATATGTAAATTTAAATCATCTCAAAGCTGGTTTGTTGAAGGCTTGGAACTCTTCATGAATTTTTAAAATGCTTATGGGGAAAATAAATAGGATAAAATGCTTCCAGTACCAAGGTTCTAAAAAATGAAACCTTCACTGTTGCGCTCTGTACGCTACGTTCTTGGTATAAATGTTCTTATGCATGCCATTTACCAGATAGGAAGTTATTAGAAGCTGTTGTCAGAATCTCCCAACCTCCTTTATATTAATGGCAAAAGTTTCAAACACGTTATATCTCTTGACTGTCTGAGCTGCCTGCACCACAGTGGTGTTTTCTGCAAGTGCCAGAGATTAAAGAGCTGAACTACCTTGCATCATTATTCTACACAGCAAGTGAGGATTTCATTTGTGGCTGATGATTTTACAACATTTAATACCACTATATCAGTAAGCACATCTTCATTAGTCTACCTCCACTTATTCCTGACATGTCTAAATGAGAGTTTGTCAGTGATATCCTATGCAAATGAGAAGCTCATACATTCTTGTTCAAGGACGACTTTCATAGATGTTTTTTTGGCATGATGATGTTTTAGTGGAAGACGTAAATGCATGACATTTGCAGAATTTGCATCACTTTAAATTATTTTATGTTGATGGGTTCATTTTAAGCCAACTTAAAGACTGTGTGGTTTGATTTTTACATTGAGGTGACTGGCTTCATAATATATCAGCTAAAGGCTGTTTACCTCAAATTTTGATGGTTGTCATCACTTGTGTCACAGTTCATTGTGTGAATAGAGCCAATGACAGTATGAGGGAGAGTAGACAGACCACTTGAGGGAAAATGAATGGGAGAAATAGTAATTCTTACCATGGTGGCTGTATGAAAGGGAGTCGTGAGCAGTGTTTTTTTAGTATTATTGATATATTATTATAGTTCTTATTACGTTTTAAATCAGCTTTTTTATTTTCCATTTTAATTTCAATTAATTTGTTTATTTTTTGTAGTTTTGTTATGTGGTTTTGTCATTTATATTCCTTTTTCATATTACTATTTAGGTTTAGTTTATTTTAGTTTTTTCTTGTTTTTTCATACTAAATTCTAGTTAGTAATTTTAGTGTTTAAACATATTTCAGTTAGTTCCTTCAGTTAGTTAATTTTTTTTAGACATTCCATATTTTATTGCTGATTTGGCATGTATGATTGAAATGTAATCTTTGACAAACAGGATTTTAGGCTTTCAAGTATATATAGTGGTAGGAGCTGTATGCCTCCATAGAAAAGTTACCCATGGACATCACCAGGATGACCACTGAGTGGGCTATTTTGCCATAAAAGTACTTTGATAGAGCATCTTAAATCAGAAACCATCTACCCTCATCTGCAAAAGCGTAATCCTGAAGGTGAACCTTCTTACACGATGTGTATCTAAAACACACTGACAATAATGAAGGGTCCCTCTGGCTGTTCAGTAATCCCTCGTATTGCTTCCAGAGCCACGGTGACAGCGTTGTTAGGTTACTCAGTCATGACAGATCTCTAGGTGGAACTGACAAAGTCCTCCCTGTATAACATGCTGGGTCTCCTGCAGAGTTCTAATGGGATCACATTTCTTCGTGGTTAAAGAAGATACAGGAAGGTTTTTAACCATGAGCACTCTCTGTCTGACTTGCTAATGGTTGTTGCTATGGGCTTCCGAGGTGGAGCACACCACTATGGTTGTGCTAGTTACCAAGTGTGTTACATTTGGTTTAATGCTAGTGTTCCATTTACTTGCAGCTAGAGATAGTGACAACTTTCTGCGTAGCACACCGCTACAAAGTACAGCAAAATCAGTAAAATTTTGAAATATTTTTACTGTTTAAAATAGCTGTTTTCTCTTTGGATCTTTCTATTCATCAAAGAATCCTGAAAAAATGCACTTAACTGTTTTAAATATTTATAATAATAATAAAAATGTTTCTTGAACAGCAAATCCTCATATTAGAATGATTTCTAAAGGATCATGTGACACTGAAGACTAGAGTAATGATGCTGAAATTTCAGTTTTGATCACAGGAATAAATGACATTTTAAAATATATTCAAATATAAAGCAGTTATTTTAAATAGTAAAAAAAAAAATCTAAATTTTACTGTTTTTGCTGTACTTTGGATCAAATAAATGCAGGCTTGGTGAGCAGAAGAGACTTCTTTAAAAAACATTAAAAATCTTACTGTTCAAAAACTTTTGACAGGTAGTGTACACATATGCTGCATTTATTTAATCAAATATACAGTAGAAAAAAAATTATCTATTATCTATTTTTATATATTTTATAATGTAATTTATTCATTGAATGGCAAAGCTAAATTTTCCGCATCCATTTCCCTTTCAGAAATAATTCAAATATGCTCATTTGGTGCTCAAAAAAAAAAAAAAAAAGAACATTTCTTGCTATTATATTATGTTGAAAATGGTTTTTGTGGGAAAACTGTTGTCATTATTTCAGGATTCTTTGACTAAAACATTCAAAAAGAGCAGCACTTATGTGGATTTTATTTTATTTTTTTAATTGGTTTGATTTATATATTTATCTATCTATATATATATATTTTTTTTTTGTAACAATGTGAAAGTGTTTACTGTCTTTTGATCCTTCTGATCAATTTAATGCATCCTTGCTGAATAAATTAATTTCTCCCTCTCTCAAAATAAATAAATAAATAAAATAAAATAAAAACAACAACAACAACAACTTAGTGACCCAAACTTTTGAACTATTGCATTTTGGTGTATTTTTGATAAATAAAAAAATAAATAAATAAAAAAAAAATTACATTATTCATGAATTATCTAATTAATATTCATGTGATAAACCTTTGCCATTTTGTGACCTGTCCAACCCCCCAAATTGTCCGCACCATTTTTTTTTTTTTTTTTTAGAACAAAGTGACACTCATGGACTTACAATTTGTTTGATTAGCAGTCCTGATAATGCCATTTTCTTATCCAGACATGGATGGATGAAAATACGAAATGTGAAAAGGTAGCCTAATCTACTGATTAGCACAAATAACCTGATAAGAGTCACTGTGTGATAGATTTGAGATGGTCATTGTTTGTATCTGTGTGTGAGGTCCAATCTGAATGCATGTGTATCAGGATGAAGATGATTTTGCTTTGATCTGGGCTGTGCCTGGATTTGTCACTGGCTTGCTTAATGCAATAAATCAGAGAGGCAATGACTGCCTCTTATTAAACATGATTAAATGATCCAGTGGGTTGAGTCCGTGTGTGCCCGCGGAGCTTTCAGAATCAATAACAACCCTGTAAAGCTTCTTTTGAGTGGAAAACAAAGTCCTACAAATCCTAATTGCCTGTGGGATTAAACTAACCAAGGGGACTGTAGTAATGACTCTGTTCTGCTGTGCACGCTTTGGCAGCCATCTCTGTGAGATAAATCAAAAGAGATATAAATCAGATTCTGCTAGAACATAACTGTGTGGAGAGCACAATATGTACAGGTGACTCTTAATGTGATGTCCAATGCAATGCATTTCTCTTTTTTTTCTTTCTTTCTTTTTTGTGCTCAGATGAGATACAGTGCTGTTTCTGGGCCGTAAATTCAATTAAATCTAGCCCCATTTTACATTTGGATGTTATGGTGCCGTTCCACTTGTGGTGTCATAAAAGTGCTGTTGAAGTGAAAACGATTAAACATTTCATTTGCACAATGAGTCATTTGCACAATTCCACTGCCACATTTCTCTTGTCACATTACACTGTGTGAATGAAGCCCTCTGCCAGTCAAATTATTATAAGGGTGCTTATGAGCCACAGAAACGTAATCAAACTAGTTTGATTTATTGTTAGTTGAATCCATGTGGAGATACTATTGTTGCCTCTTGAAAATTGAAACAAATTGGCAACTATTTGCAAGGAATTTCATGTGTGAGGTTATGAGGATAAAACTTCCTTTTTCATTGGTCTAGTACAGTCTTCAACCTTACTGATTCGATACAAGTTTATACATTTTAAAGGTGAAGTGTGTGATTGCTGTGCCTCTAGATGCACCAAACAGAACTGCAAAATAATGACTGTTTTCAAACAGGTTTCCGGAAACACTCTCCTTGTCTTTCATTGGTCAGACAAGGAGATAGTCCCACGGCTGGTTGTGAATGTTCAAGCAAGCAATGTTTTGATAACGCCTAAACCCTAAAAACCAAGCATATTAAGATGAGATAATAGAAAATATCTTAACAACAGAAGAAATCACACACATCACCACCTGTAAGTATTTGTGCAAACCTGTGCTAATCTGTTTAGACTTCGTAATTTAATTGCATTCTCATTCTATTTATTTATTTAGTTCATTAGGTATGTGTTTTTGTTTTGTTTTGCTGCCTGATTGAATCTGAATGCGCCCAAAAATCAATAACGCTGATTAATCGCATTGTTACCATGGCAGCAGCCACATATGCAAGCAACGTCTCAGGTTTGATAACGTCGTCCTGCTTGTTAAACCAACTAAATTACCCCAAGTCATTTATACCATTAAGTTGAGGGGGAAATAAATCCTTACAATTTGCCAATAATTTCTTGGCTCAGTCAATGCCCTACCTGTGAGACACATTGCTGATTAAACCTTGATTGCGGGCGAGGACTGCTATGCATTATTAATGAAGTCAGGATAATTGTCAGATTTTATGACATGGGGAGAGCTAGAAATTGGTTCCATGGTCAGTTTGAGGAATGATGAGAATTTGCCCACACCGATGGTGCTGATGGCCCAGCATTAGTCACGGGCCTCCTGCAGCCTTAGCCTGTGACAGAGCTAATGATAGTCATTTTGTAGCGTGACCATGCGCTGGAAAGCATTTATGGCGGCATAAAATGTCAGAAAATTTGAGTCTTGCACTTTTCTCCACTTCACGCCATTTAGCTTTTTTTACCTTTTCAAATATAAGCTATGCGCAGAATAAAGTGTTTAATGAAAACACTTTAATCAGCTGTTTCAGATGTATGTTCCTTTTAAATGCTAATTTTTCATGTGCTTTATATGTAGAACATATATCCTTTCTATTTTGTCCTTATGGTAATTTCAGACAACAAGCTTGGAGACGGTTCTGTCCTTAACCAATCTAGGTAATAGTTTTAAGGCAGTTGTCCCAGGAAGATTTGCAAAAAAAGAAAAGTATTAACTAGAAATAGTTCCTAATGTAATGAATATTCACAATTTCACCCAATATTTGAATGTGTTGTGTGTGTGTGTGTGTATATATATATATATATATATATATATATATATATATATATGTATATGTGTGTGTGTATATAAACACGCACACACATATATGTGTGTGTGTGTGTGTGTATGTATGTATATGTGACCCTGGACCACAAAACCAGTCTTAAGTAGTACGGGTATATTTGTAGCAACAGCCAAAAATACATTGTATGGGTCAAAATTATCCATTTTTGTTTTTATGCCAAAAATCATTAGGATATTAAGTAAAGATCATGTTCCATGAAGATATTTTGTAAATTTCCCATCGTAAATATATCAAAAATTAATTTGACTAGTAATATCCATTGCTAAGAACTTAATTTGAACAACTTTAAAGGCGATTTTCTCAGTATTTAGATATTTTTGCACCCTCAGATTTCGGATTTTCAAATAGTTGTATCTCGGCCAAATATTGTCCTATCCTAACAAACCATTCATCAATGGAAAGCTTATTTATTTAGCTTTCAGATTTTGTATAAATCTCAATTTTTAAAAAAAAATTACCTTTATGACTGGTTATATATTGCTAGTATATTTCACAAACATTTACAAGGAAATGGCAAATTACTGTCACAGTGCATAGGAGGGAACAAGGAGATAATCTTCAGAATAAACACTTTAATCATGAACAAAAAGGGAATCACACACTGAAACAAGGAACTCTGAACAAAACACTCTTTAAGTACACAACTTAATGAGGGGAAGACAGGACACACCTGTAATCAAATTGAACACAATCAGGGAACAGGAACAGGAAGACCATATATGGGCATAAGCACAGGAGAAACAAAGTCATGGGGAGCATGGGGAGACAGAAAACACACACAGAACAGTCCTTGGACGTGACAATTACACATTGAATTAAATTTGAAATTTTAATAGTACTTAGTATTTTCTTATAACTCCAATAACCTTTTGTTTTATGACATCAGAATTTTATTTTTTATTTTTTATTTTTTTCAAAGTATAGATGTGTACTGAGTGAGTACACATTTTTTATGTAGGGCATATCAATTAGCGCAAAGTATGTTTTTTGTGAATGGTAATGAATGATTGAGCAAAGCTATATTATATTAAATGCTGTATTTTTAAAGGTGCAATGTACGAAACAGCTTATAGGCCGTAAGTATAAAGTTAAGCACTCACATTTCACTGTTTGCTTTATAAAAAACAATTATTTTTGTTAGATACCATGTATAAGTGATAGCAATTAATAATTTTCAATTCAATTCATTTTGAATTCAGATGTAGTTACTTGTTCCACATGAAAACTGTCTTTGTTAGATCCTCCATCCATTCTTTTTTTTTTTTAGGCCACTTCCATTATTCCATTCTTTTTTCCAATTTAAACATGTGACATGTCATAATAAAGAATGCCTGACTTGTAGGTACAAGTTTCCTATGTGCACTTGAAGGCAGCACAACAATTGCTACTTGAACTCTAAAAAAAGCTGGGTCGTTTCAACCAAACTTTGGGTCAAATATGGACAAATTTAGGTTGAAATAACCCAGCATATTTGAACAACCAGAGTGTATGAACATTACTTTAAATAACTTTAAAGATGCTTCATTTTGCAAACTTTGACCGCACATGTTCTTTCCAGACTCCAACCATTCAAGACACACCAGTAACCCTGAATGTGAAAATATACATTTTTTATTGGCTAAAAAATTGAGCCAATCACATAAACTTAAAGGATGCCCAATTCAGTGACACATGTTAGGTTACTTGGATATTTTGCCTGTGATGTAGAAATGACTCAAAACTCCTTTTAAGATGTTCTGTTTCGATTATGATGCTGCTTTCAAGGTGGCTTCCAGTGTAGACAGCGAGGCTGCTCAGTAGGTTTTGGTACGGAGCCAGCGTGTCTTAGTTTTGCCTCCATTTAGCTGCAAGCATTTCTGATGTTTGGCACTGATGTTGAGAGAATCTAGTTGCATCCAAATTTGCTTCATGGGGTTGAGGTCAGGGCATCCACAACCATCCAACAAACAATTTCTAAATGAATCTCTTTTTCTGCACTATGGGCAACATCTATCTCAAAAAGCAACCAGAAAGCTTAAAACCATGTAGTATGTGTCACTTTTTGGCATGTATTTCTCTATGTAAAGCTTAAGGGAATTGCTTTAACAATGAAAAAGTATTATTTCTCCTTCTCCAAACTGTACAGCTGGTACTGTGCTTTCGAGCAGGTAGAGTTCTCCTGGCAAATCCAGATTCATCCTTCAGGCTGGCAGATGGTGATGAGTGATCCATCACTCCAGAGAATGGATTTTAACTGCTCAAGAGTCCAGTAATGGTGAGCTTCACACTTCTGCAGCCCACACATGAGCTGGTTTGTGGCTGCACAGCTGTTGAAACCTATTTCATGAAGTTTCCTGTGAACAGTTGTTGAGCTGATTTTGCTTCCAGGAGCTCAGCGTTCAATGTTACATTTTTTTGCACTCATACATGCTTCATTATTCAGAGATCATGCATGTTTGGTGTGGTTTACCACTACACTCTTAAAAAAAAAAAAAGGTGCTTCACGATGCCATAGAAGAACCTTTTTATCTAAATGGTTCCATAAAGAACCTTTAACATCTAAAGAACCTTTCTGTTTCACAAAAGGATCTTTGTGGCAAAAGAAGGTTATTCAGATTATAAAAAGGTAAGAAAGAGATGGTTCTTTAAAGAACCTTCGACTGAATGGTTCTTTGTGGAACCAAACATGGTTCTTCTATGGCATCGCTTGAAGAACCTTTCGAAACACCTTTATTTTTAAGAGTGTATGGCTGTTATTCCTGAACATTTCTTCTTTGCAATAACACCTCCAGTTAACCAGAACAGTGCAGAAATGTGGCTGTCTTCATTTTATGACTGATATGACAGATGACTGCATTTGTCAACAATGAAAGGGTCTAGAATAGCTAAATGTGCTAATTAAAAAGGGTTCGCTTATACTTCTGCTCATGTTGTGCACCAGCAGGGTTTGTAGTTTACAGAAGGCTGATGCATTTACTTCATGTCATTCAAATGTAAGTTTTGAGGGCACCTACTGTGAAGTGAAGCAAATTCACAGTGGTTCTGCTTTCTGCACCAATAATTTTACTTGCGTTGATCTAACAGGGGGGTCATGCATGCATGTGCCCTCAGGGATTCATTGCTAAGTAGCTCTTGTAAAGAATGTTTTGATTTATTCAGATTTTTCTATTATGTTACAGCGAGCCAAACTAATCAATACTGTATGTGGCTTGTTAGAGCGCAAAAAGCAAAACAACAAAGATCTAAAAATAAGCACATCTCCTAGAGGAAATTTGTTAACTCAGCGTTGAGTCACATCATTAATGGAATTATTTGAAATGCAAATATTGGAACGCAAGAGAATTAACAAGTTGTGTCCAGCAACTTGCAGGGAAATGTTTCTATTTTATATAGTAATAATGATCTGTTGAGCTTTAGTTACTTCTCTACTATATAAAGTATGTCTTCCTTTTGTATTTCTACACTGAGGTCTTTTTAGAATAATAACAGGCAGAAAAAGGAGAGAATGGGAGAAATTACAACAATTAGCATAGCAGCTGTAGAAAATTAACTCCCACCTTTCAATTAAAAGAGCCAATTGTCTTATTGGCAAAGCCGTCACCATTTTTTCAGCAGTGTTAACTCTTAAATACACATGCACATTGGCTGGACAGTTGTTTTCAGCTTTTTATAGTATGGCTTGACCTGAAGAGCCCAAATTTGTAGAATAGTTTTTCATATTTTATTGGTGATTTGACTGGTATTATAATGGAAGTTTGCTGCTATTTTTTACTCCTGAAAAATGCTACAGTAATCGTGTATTTTAGTTAGTTTTAGGGACTGTATTCTTCTGCTTTTATGTCTATTTTTATTTCTCCAAAGGAATTTTAGAAGATATATTTAAAAAATCTTCTGGGACTAGGCATCATACAGTATATTCTCTAAAAACTACATTTGATCAATATTTAGACAACTCTATTCTGCTTAAAGTCTGTGGCCTGGCAAGATCTTTTTCAGGGTTGTAATTTTCGCAGCTGTATTGTCTAGGATTGCACTGTTGTACAAATTAACACACGGGACAATACTAGAGGCTTTCAGCATGCAGACGAGCATAGATTAAACTCTGAAAGAGGGACTGCTATGCTGGCACTCTTTAATGTTCTATGTGCATTGTGTACACTGACAATACAGAGACATCAATGTCTCGGTAACATGCTCTGAAAGAGGAATGTTGGCAGTTCAGATGTCCCATTGATTGTACTGAAAGATTCACAGGCCTTCTCTGCTTTCAACAGCTGTCTCAATGTTACTGCCCCATTGCAGTAAAAGAGGAGATTGGACATTTAGTATTAGTATGTCTTCTTTGAACGGCCTTTGACAAAATATTTACTCATTTATGACCCTTTTGTAGCTATAGATTTATTTATTTTAAATGTGAAGATATTTTATATTAAGCATGTTTCTGTGAGTTGATATTATAGTCATTAAATTACATATTTCAGATCATTTAAATGAAGGTAGTAAAAATAAAATAAATTAATTAGTGTAAATAAAATTATATGGGTATTACGCAGTGGGAATATTGTCCTATTTTTGGCATTAATTATACATGCAGTTTTTATGGCATTAATTAAAAAGACTGTAAGGAGCATGTGTGCATTCATTTGTGAAATGCATTTTTCACACTTCACTTTCACACTTCTATTTAAGTGAACAACATAAAAGATAGGAAATGGTTGTATGTAAAATAATTGTTTTATAATGAACAATATTGATGTTGAGACAAATGTTCAACATAAAATTTTGACATTGTTAAAATGATGTTGGGAAATAATAATAACCATATTATTTGTGAATTTCCCAAATATGAAATGCCAAAGAACAAACTAAAAATCCGTTTGTATGCATCTATTTTTATCTATTTATTTTTACAGGTTTTATTAAAATTTGACAAGAATTTATTTTTTTTTTTTCGCAATTATGAAATCCATATCGTCAAAGCATTGTAGAGGGAAGAAAATAATAGGACGCAAAAAAAGACTAATAAAAAAGTAAACACCTCCAATTCAAGATGTTGTTTACTCTTCAGTTGTTGGCCGTCTCAGATTAGCAATGTCAATTACATGCCACTTGATTGGAGCTTTGATGACAGGATGTGTTCTTGGGTTGTGACCTCTGCATCACTTGAATTGTTGTGCTTTTTATCTGCTGCTTCTCCAAGATAAGAACTGTTCCACTGCTGTCACTGATTGCACATCTCAGGATAAGGTCTTCCTATACGCCAGCACCTGCTTTAGTTGGAGAGGACAGACCTATTTCAAATGCCCACCAGGTGAAATACGGTTCCTATAGCACAGATTTCGATTTTTGTGTAAACCGTTTTACTGGTGAGGTTGGCTTAAGTTTTATTAGGTTTACTTCATTAAGTTTATTGGCATGATGTATCCGTTTGTCTTTGAAAGGTCAAGGTACTAGAAATGCTAAATGAGCACAAAATATCCAATTTTGAGTGAAAGTTCCTTTCTTTTTTGCATTGCTTGTTAATTGACTGGCATAATATTTGTTTTATGTCTGTTTATACCACTTCTTGAGGACGTAAATGCATGAAGTACCAGCGTTTGGCAAGAGTGTCAACTGAGGCATGACAGCTGAATAACTAATGCTCAAGTGTCTCCACTGAGCCATCCCACATCAATCAGCTCTTTCATCCCATTTCACACAGGATTCACAGGACATGACTGCTCCATGCCGGCTACGGGCTGCGCTTCCAACCCGTGCGATACGAAGGGCACTTCCATGTGCGAAGAGCAGCAGGGTGGTTTCAAGTGCACGTGTCGCCATGGCTATACGGGCCCATTTTGTGAAACTGCCATCAGTCACTGCGTTGAAGGATTGTGTCATCACGGATCAAAGTGTGTGGATCTCCCGCTGGGCTTCGTCTGTGAATGTTTGCCTGGTAAGAATAATTTTGTACGGTCTGTCTCCTGCCAGTCCCTCTGTACACACCTTCACTAAAGCATCCATTTAACCCTCACCCTATTTTCATCTCCTCCTCAGGGTTACGAGGACGATTCTGTGAGGTAAACATTGATGATTGTCTGGATAAGCCTTGTGGTGCGCTCAGTATCTGTAAAGATGGTATCAATGCCTATGACTGTTTCTGTGCGCCTGGGTTCGTCGGTAAGTCCACCACAAGCAATTTTCTAGAGCGATTTTTCCTTTGCCCAGTTTTCTAACATTCAATTCCCCTCTGTTGAGCCGTGTTTAAAAGGTCTGTGGCCTCAAATCTGCTCCTGTATTGTAAGACATTAGTTGACTGTCTGCTTATCAAAGGGAATTTCTTAAACCGCATTACCCTGCCATCACATTTTCTGCCATCCATTTGACCAAGTAGACAGGAGTGTTGTTTTTTTTCTTCCATAGCACCTCATCATTAGCTGTGGGTTACTTTATTTGAAGGGGCATCACGGCCCCCTGTATTTGCAAGGAAATCCTTAATGAAATGAACCTTTCCCCTTCTTCTCAAGGTAATAACTGTGAGATTGAAGTAAATGAGTGTCTTAGTCAACCCTGTCAGAATGAAGCTTCCTGCTCAGATGAGCTTAACTCCTTCAGCTGTCTCTGCCCTGCTGGGATCACAGGTACATAATTCCTTTTCTGCCGTTGCAGTTTCACAGGCTGATTTTGGGTGATGAAGGCCTCACAGTTAAATTTTGAAACTGACAACCATGTTTAAATGTAGAATTGAATCCTTAAAATTACATTTCCGGATGGTTACACAGTACAGGAGTCACTCCCCAGCCTACAGTGGTAATGATAACCTGAGCAACATTTTGGCCTTTTGAAGCCGTTTGAAACATGGAACATTGGTGCTGTTTTAATTATTTTTTTTTATATATATATTTAATATTTACATTTGTCAAGGTTACTATAGTACTACTAGTAGAAGTAATATAAAGTAAAAATAGTAGTGCTGTCAAAATTAGCACATTACCTTTTTTCTAGTTTAATGGCATAAAAATATTTAACAAAGTTAACGTAGGGACAAACCTAGGGTTGGCTACCCCACTCACAACTGCTGCTTCTGTCTCTTTTCTTTTTTTCTTTTTTTTTTTTTGCGGTCAGATGAGATGTTGTCAGGCCATATGTCAGTAAAAAAGAATTTTCCTGTCCTGTCAGCCATTATACTGTGCTCATAGCGCATGATTAATCGCAATTAATTTCAGAAAAAAATGTGAGATTAATTTTTTTTTTATTATTATTATTTTTGATTGACAGCACTACAAAATAAATTTGTCGTATTTGTGGAACTTTGTGTAATTTCTGTGGTATTAGCAGTACCAAATGGAATTGTTCAGAAAAAGAACCAAACTTTCATCATGAACTCTTCACATTTCTGGGGTTTTCAGAAGTGGAAGTCATCATAGTTGGGAAAACTACAACAAACAGAATTTTTGTGTTCCCATTTGCCCCATCTATGTTAGTATTTCTATGACTTTCCAAAAGAGGGGGAAAAAATGAGAGAAAATTTATAATTCGTATGTTGGTCAGAAGAGAGAAAAATAGATAAATCAGCCATTGTATTAGAAATACTCATGCATGTGCATTAACCAGTTTTCTGTCATTTTATGCAATTTAATAATTTATAATTTCATGTGATTTAATTCAAGCTAAGAAAACATTTTTTTAATGAAAATGGAAAAAACATAGATTTATGTTAATAACTGTGAAAACATGTCATTACAGTCTGTGAGAAGGGTCCATTATATATGAGCCAGAAGCAGACAACTCGTTCAAACAAATAGAGCAATGTTTTTAAACCCCCACAGAGAAGTTAACCTACAAATGGCTTACTTATAGTTGTCTCAGCACTTTAAACTGAGACTGAAGTATTTTAATATAGAAAAAATTACACAGTTCAGCATGACGAGATATGATCATTTAGTGTGTCATGTTTAGTTTACAAACAACCCTTTAAAACAGAGGGGCACTTTTAGTTCTTATCCAGCCACATTACATTTCTATTTTGAGAGTAATTTCCACTTAATTCTTTCATGTTCATGCAAATTGGAAAGGAAATAGACTCATTTGGCGGTATGAGTCAACTCAAGCTCTCAGTATATTTTAGGAACCTCCTGCCCAGCGGAATGTAAATTCATCTACTTTCATTTCAAACCAGGAGGTGTATTGCTAGAAGGCTTAATAGGGATTTTAGATTTGTTTTTACTTTTATTCCAGATTCTTTGTGCAGTGAAAACTTCAGTTTATAATTGGCTGGCATGGGAATTTCTACGACAACTCTCATTCTTATTCTCTTCTTTTTCTGTGTCTTTCTCGTTTTCTCTCATTTCTCAGGCAGTTTATGTGAAATAAACATAGATGAATGCCAGTCATCACCATGCATGAACAATGGCACGTGTTTGGACCTCTCAGATGGCTTTAAATGCATTTGCCCTTCAGGATTCTCTGGTGTGTTTAGAACATTATCACATTGATTATCTCTCCATTGCCTCTCTATTGCTCTCATGGGGCCTAGCACAAAAATATGACTCCACATCTTAAAACTATACATAGTCCGCAAATACTAAAATGTCTTATTTATTAATGTCTTGTCATATTTTTGTCTCTCAGGTATTCTCTGAGAGATATGGGCTTCTTTCAAAAATTTTCAGATTTTTCTGCTTTATATTGTTCTTTAAAGGTCCTGAGTGCTCACTGGACGTTGATGAGTGTGTCTCATATCCCTGCAAGAATGGAGGCACCTGCATTGACCAACCGGGTAATTACTACTGCCGATGCGCGGCTCCATTTAAAGGTAATGAAGACTGAGGGACTGGGGTGAAGGGTGAAGAAAAGCAAAGTTAATTAACTTCAGAGAGCATTCCTCTCACCTGTCTGAACTCATGCAGTCAGTATTGCCACATTTAGACATCTTCATTGTCCATATAATAATTTAAATTAAAATCCATTTAAATTGTATAAATGTCCAGTAAAATGTATAATTTAAATATATTTGAAATAAATTAATATAAAAATATATTTTAAAAAATATATAAAAAATAAATTCTGTGAGAGACTGGCACCCTCAACATAATCTGGTTTTGCCAATGTGCTTTATACTCTAATTTTTGATGTAATTTTTATGTCAAAAATGACTGAAAAAATGAAATGAAGGAAGAATTTCCATCTTTACAATGCATGGTTTTCATTTACAACAATTTTAGGATCCTGTTAACCTCACAATTGACTTACTGTTGAACAATTTGGTGAGGATAATGTATTGTAGTAAGCCCAGTACTCATATGCACACATTACGGTATGCTGGTTGAGTTCAGAGGTTGATCGAATCAGACCTAAATGTCAGGACAAATTCCCCCTAGAGTGCTGTGCCCTTTGACTATTTTATTCAGATTAGGAAATCACAGAAACTATCTGGTGTGTGAATACACCTGTTTTACACAGCTATATTTTGTGCATTAGTGGGTTTTCTGCGTGTATTTTTTGTATATGTTTGATGCTCAGCTGGTCAGTTCTGGACTCCGAATGCAGCTCATCTAAAATCGATCAGGCAGCTCAGTCATCGCTGCTTATACTCAAACAGAGATCACGGATCACACTTCCATTAGACGCGCAAATTAGGTTGTCAGGGATAATGATGATATCGGTTATTCTGTTTTGAAATTGAGGAAAAAAGGCACAGACGGCTTCACTGCTCTGAGAAACGCGTATAGTGTTTATGTGGAGGGATGCTGGGAACATTAACCTACCCATTACACAGCTATCCTGTACTAAATGATCTAGTGTCTAGACTGGCTAAAATATAGTGCATGGTCTATCCACATGTTAATTGAAACCCTGAGAGTTCATAGTGACCATTACCCAATAATGCCATGGAGTGTAATTAGACAATTCAAGGCATGTCATTAATTTTCATTGAAGTTGTTCTCACCTATCTGTCTCAAATGTGCCAGTATGTTATGGGTTCTTGTACTGTCTTTAATACAGTTTTGTCTGGCCCATTTCCCTGTTGAAAAAACCGTTTGCATCAGCTTAGCCAGACTAGCCTGGTGACCAGCTTTACTGACCAGTTTTGGTCAGTTGCCAATTACCCTTATAAAGTGTGTTAAGATGCTTTCAAGCTGGTTTTAGCTAGTGGCCAACTTGACTTCACATCTCTGTCTGGCTCTACCATAACAACTCATTTTGTTAGCGGATCAAGATTTCTCATCTATAATCAGTTGGAATTAATAAGGTGACCCAAACTAGTCTAAGCTGTTTTTTCAGCAGGATTATGATAAAATAATATAAATATCAGGTATATATATTCATTCATTCATTCATTCATTCAAACAGGCTTGAAAACCCTGTTGAAAAAAACAAGCATATACATATAAGCTGGTTATGAGCTGGTTTAAGCTGGTCAGGTGCTGGTCCTAAGCAACTAGCTCCTGATCAGGACCAGCTCATAACCAGCTTACACCAGCTAATAACCAGCTTGTAACCAGCCCAGGACCAACTAAGAACCAGCTTAAACAAGCTCAAACCAGCTGCTATACTTCAAAACATACCTATCCAGCATATGCTGTTTTTTTTCAACAGGATAAAAACAGGAACATTTTTGTGAGATCAACATTACTCATCTAAAACCAGTTAGAATTAATAAGATAGTCCAAACTAGTCAGCAGGGTAAAGATTAGAAAATATGAAATATGGTTTTTATTTTATTTTATTTTATTTTATTCAAAACTGTGTGTGGTTTTATCCAGGCCAAGTCTTAGGTGAGAAATTAAATTTATTAATGCAATTGCTATACTGTAATTAAAAAATAAAATAATTAAATGTATAAATAAATCCTTGTGCAGTAATCATGAGTGACTGGAAAGTCATTATTGTGATTGTTCAAATTCAATAAAAAAAAAATAACAATTGTACTCCACAAAGTAGTTTCATTTTAATTAAGTTGATTTTTTATGTATGTCAAAATAATAAATAGACAAAAAATGGATTGTTTGTGCCTCCGTCTTGAGAAATTCAGTGGTCAAAATATGTGTGACTTAAATGTAGCAATAGAGGCCTTTTAAGTAATTAATTATGAGAATTTGTAGAGTAAACAAACAGTCAAACATTTTCTGTTGTTGTTTTTGTTGCAGATGGAATTGTATTTCTCATTCTGTATTTGGAATTTCAGGGATTAACTGCGAGTTGCTGCCCTGTGAGGCCGTTAATCCGTGTGATAATGGGGCAGAGTGCGTGGAGGAGGCTGATCCCGTCTTCTTCCCTCTGGGTTTCCGGTGCCGATGTCGCCAGGGTTTCACGGGGCCCCGCTGTGAGATCAACATAGACGAGTGCAGCTCCAACCCCTGTCTGCACGGCTTCTGTTATGACGGTAAATACTGTAGTTATATCTCAGCCTTGAACTCCCAAACTCAAAACGTTTCCCTTCAGTCTCATTAGCACACTGATACTCTAGAAAGGCACTCTGTGTGGAGCAAAGTCACTGTTGGTTTACCCCTTTGACAATGTTAGCCGTGACTTAGTTTTATAAGCAGTTTTATGAGACACAAATTTCTTCATTCAGGATGACCAGGCCACAGTTGCTTTGGTGTGCTCTTGACAAATCTCTTGCTCCTGCTGTGAGCGAGCATCCGTAAGGCATAAATGTAACTTTGTAATTTGAATAATGGATTCAATTCAATTCAAGTTTATTTGTATAGCGCTTTTCACAATACAAATCGTTGCAAAGCAGCTTTACAGGAAATTAAGTTTCTACAATATATTTATATATTGTAGAAACTTAATATATTTAACTTATGGCGAAATTTGGTAGTTCTGTATGTTGTCTGAGGGTATGCTTCATCTGAGGTCCTCTGAGGGGTTGGCATCATCTCTTCTCAGGTGTTCTGGATCCAGACTGAAGCTTGTGTAAATCCTAGTTACAACGGGATGTTAATCCCGTGGCAGAAACAGAGAAACAAATAGAGACATAATTAGCGTAGCTGCTGTTCCAACCAAGCAACAATTATTTGTTCAATCCAAGCTAAAGAACAATAATGCGTGTTTGATCAGATATAACTGCAGTACAAGATCATGAGATGCATTATGTGAATGCTTGGCTAAAGAGATGTGTCTTTAATCTAGATTTAAACAGAGAGAGTGTGTCTGAACCCCGAACATTATCAGGAAGGCTATTCCAGAGTTTGGGAGCCAAATGTGAAAAGGATCTACCTCCTTTAGTTGACTTTGCTATCCTAGGTACTACCAAAAGTCCAGAGTTTTGCGACCTTAGGGAGCGTGATGGATTGTAGCGTGGTAGAAGACTAGTTAAGTACACAGGAGCTAAATCATTAAGGGCCTTATAGGTAAGTAATAATATTTTGTAACTGATGCGGAACTTAATAGGTAGCCAGTGCAGAGACTGTAAAATTGGGGTAATATGATCATATTTTCTTGACCTAGTAAGGACTCTAGCCGCTGCATTTTGGACTACCTGTAGCTTGTTTATTGAAGATGCAGGACAACCAGCTAGCAGTGCATTACAATAGTCCAGTCTAGAGGTCATGAATGCATGAACTAGCTTTTCTGCATCAGAAACAGGTAACATGTTTCGTAGCTTGGCAATGTTTCTAAGATGGAAGAATGCTGTTTTTGTAACATGGGAAATATGATTTTCAAAAGACAAGTTGCTGTCTAATATAACACCCAGATTTTTGACTGTAGAGGAAGTAACAGTACATCTGTCTAGTTGCAAATTATAATCCAAGAGATTCTGTGTACTGTTTTTTGGTCCAATAAGTAATATTTCTGTCTTATCTGAATTTAATAGGAGAAAATTACTGGTCATCCAATCTTTTACATTTTTAACACACTCTGTTAGCTTAGATAATTTAGAAGTTTCATCTGGTCTTGTTGAGATATATAGTTGAGTATCATCAGCATAACAATGGAAACTAATCCCGTATTTTCTAATAATATTACCAAGGGGCAACATATATATTGAAAATAGCAGAGGACCTAGGACAGATCCTTGTGGTACTCCATATTTTACTGGTGATAATTGAGATGACTCCCTGTTTAAATAAACAAAGTGGAAGCGATCAGACAGGTAGGATCTAAACCATCTTAAAGCCTGCCCTTGAATACCCGTATAATTTTGTAATCGATCTATGAGTATGTCATGATCTATAGTGTCGAACGCAGCACTAAGATCAAGTAAAACTAGCAATGAGATGCAGCCTTGGTCTGACGCAAGAAGCAAGTCATTTGTAATTTTAACAAGTGCAGTTTCTGTACTATGGTGGGGCCTGAAACCTGACTGAAATTCTTCATAGAGATCATTTTTTTGCAAAAAAAGAGCACAACTGAGCAGATACAACTTTTTCTAAAATTTTAGACATAAACGGAAGATTAGAAATGGGTCTGTAATTTGCTAGTTCATTAGGATCTAGTTGTGGTTTTTTAATAAGAGGCTTAATAACCGCCAGCTTGAATGATTTTGGAACGTGACCTAAAGATATCGATGAGTTAATAATATTGAGAAGCGGTTCTTCTGCTACAGGTAACAACTCTTTCAGTAATTTAGTGGGTACAGGATCTAATAGGCATGTTGTTGGTTTAGATGCATTGATAACTTTATTTAGCTCTTCCTGTCCTATAGTTGTAAAGCACTGCAGTTTTTCTTTGGGTGCAATGAATGGAGCTGAAGTACTAGACGCTGCAGAATCTACATTTGTTATTGTATTTCTGATGTTATCTATCTTATCAGTGAAGAAATTCATAAAGTCATTACTATTAAATTGTGAGGGAATATTTAGATCGGGTGGCGTCTGTTTATTTGTTAATCTAACCACTGTGCTAAATAAAAACCTTGGATTGTTTTGGTTATTTTCTATGAGTTTGCGGATATGCTCTGCCCTGGAAGCTTTTAAAGCCTGTCTATAGTTGGACATACTGTTTTTCCATGCAATTCTAAAAACTTCCAAGTTAGTTTTTCTCCATTTGCGCTCAAGTTTACGAGTTTCTTTCTTGAGAGAATGGGTATTACTGTTGTACCATGGCGCAGTACGTTTTTCTCTAACCTTTTTCAATTTGATGGGCGCAACAACTTCTAATGTATTAGAGAAGATAGTGCCCATGTTGCTAGTCATTTCATCTAGTTCATGTGTATTTATGGGTACACAGAGCAGTTGAGATAAATCAGGCAGGTTATTTTTGAATCTATCTTTAGTGGTTGGAACAATAGTTCTTCCTGGACGATAACGCGGAGCCATATAGTTAATATCAGTAATACTCAGCATGCACGATACTAGGAAATGGTCAGTAACATCATCACTTTGAGGTACGATATCTATGTCAGTAAGATCAATTCCATGTGATATAATTAAATCTAGCGTATGATTAAAACGATGAGTGGGCCCAGTGACGTTTTGCTTGACTCCAAAAGAATTTATTAGGTCAGTAAACGCAAGTCCTAACGCATCATTTGTATTATCGACGTGAATGTTAAAATCTCCAACAATTAGCGCTTTATCAACAGTAACCAATAGGTCTGAGAGGAAATCTGCAAATTCTTTTAAGAAATCTGTATACGGCCCTGGCGGTCTATACACAGTAGCCAGAGCAAGAGACAGGAGAGATTTCTTTTGCATATCTGACAGTGTAACATTAAGCAGAAGCAATTCAAATGAGTTAAACCTGTATCCTGTTTTCTGGGTAACATTGAGAATATCACTATATATTGTTGCAACACCGCCTCCACGGCCAGTCTGACGGGGCTCATGCTTATAACAGTAGCTTGGTGGAGTAGACTCATTTAGACCAATATAATCATTTGGTTTGAGCCAGGTTTCAGTCAAGCAGAGCACATCAAAACTATTATCTGTGATCATTTCATTTACAATAACAGCTTTGGGTGCGAGTGATCTAATGTTTAGGAGCCCAAGCTTTAAAAATTGCTTTTGTTTATTTGTTTTGCATTTTTCTGGTTTAATCACGATTATATTATTTCTAGATCCTGCATTAAATTTATATTTATATTTTGGCTTCACTGTTCGGGGAACAGACACAGTCTTTATAGCTTGGACAGCACAAGTATTTCTATCATTTAAGTGGGTAGAACAAAAGTCATCATAGCAGTTATTTGTGAATGGTCTTACTAGTCAGATGGAGCGTAGAGTCCTGGAGATGTTGTCCGACAGGAGTTCTGCTCCGACTCTGCTGGGGTGCAGGCCATCAGCGCGGAAAAGCCTAGGACGCTCCCAGAAAAGATTCCAATTATTAACAAAGAGCAGTTTCTGTTCTTTACACCATGACAATAACCACTCATTTAAAGCAAAAAGTCTACTGAACCTTTCGTGTCCTCGTCGATACGTGGGAAGCGGTCCAGACACGATGATCGTCGCCGCGGGTGATGCGCTGCGCACCGTCTCGATCAGGCTCCTGAAGTCCGTCTTCAGTGTCTCCGTCTGCCGCAGCCTGGTGTCGTTCACCCCCGCGTGCAGCACGATCGCGCCGATGCTCTCGTCGTCCTTCAGGATCGCGGGTATCTGCGCAGAAACATCGAGAACACGAGCGCCAGGGAAACAGTGAGTGTGTGCTTTACCTTCAGCTAACGTAGCACGGACGTGCCGGACGATGGAGTCTCCGACGATCACAGCGTCGCGTTCCGTCTCGCGGAGGGGGGCGAAGCGGTTCCGGGTGGAGATCTCGAAGACCGGAGGCGGCGGAGGGGGAGAGGTCCTCGCCCGGGGCCTGGCTCGCGTCTTCCGCTGCTGCTGCACCCAGGGTCCGTGGTGTCCCGGCGCCGGAGTGAAGGACATCTGGGAAGATCGCGTCCTGGGTGCACAGGATCTGTGCAGAGAAACACACGAAGTAGAGGTGGTGGGAGTGTTAGCGGCGCGCTGTATACTTACCCCGGACTTGTGAGCGTCAGCCCGGGATGTTTCCAGCGCGGCTCTCCGCTCTCTCAGCTGGGCCTGCTTCTCCACCAGCTCACGGATCTGCTTCTCCACGGCCTCCAGCTCCAGCTGCACCGAATGCAGCTCGAACGTGTCCTCGCCTGCACTCAAAGGTAGACACACATCCGCCATTTAAGCAAGTAGCAGTGAGTAAAACGAAGGTTATGTGTGTGAATAGAGTATTAGCAATGGAAGCGAGATTAGCGGCAACCTTCCTTGGTTGCCGCTAATGCAACCACGCTGGCGATGCTAACGGGCTATAAGCTAATAGCGGACTCTGGAAATCAAAATAAAACTAGTGATAACAAGGCGCTTTGATTGTTTTTGTTGTAGAATACGATAGGGGATATATTCACACGTTATAGAAACGAAAATGATGGTGTGTAAAATAGATTTCAGGATTAGAAAATAGTCGATAAAGAATTAACTTGACGGAGCTCAAACTCAAAACACGCAGCAGCAACAAAATGGATGATAAATGACAGAGTTAATACAATCAAAGCTCAAGGCAGGGTGTTGTTCTCCCTCAGCAATCCAATAAGCTGTTTTTTGCCCTTTTGTGTTGCATCTTCTGCATAAATCATTACAAAAGCCATAGATCAAATACATGTTGTCAGTTAAGGATTACAGATTGCAAAGCACTAAATAGGCCTTTGCAATGAAGTACACTGAAATTGAAACACACTTGGGGCCCTATCATACACCCGGCGCAATGCGGTGCAAGGCGCGGCACAAGTGTTTTTGCTAGTTTCAGCCCGACGCAGTTCTCATTTTCCCATCCTGCGCCGCATTGTTTAAATAACAAATGCATTTGCGCCCATTTGTGCGCCCATGGGCGTGCTGAAAAGAGGTGTGTTCAGGCGCATTGTTAGCTCGTTGCTATTTTGAGGAACTGAAAATAGACTGCGCCATAGATCAATTCAAACCTAGTCTAAAGTCAATGGCGGAGCATTTTTTTAGTTGTTTAAAGAGTGCGTTAGTAGAAAATGCTTATTACACACAGGGACGCTCAGCAGCACACAAACATGCCAAATATTAAAAATTAAAGGATTACAGTGTAAAAGAATATTATTGTGTAGGCTACATAAATATAAAAATGTCATACATGTCATAATGCATAGTCATTGCGTGTATCAGAATTAGCCTACCTATTTGCTCGCGCATGAGCAGATCCGTTTGCTCTCTGGAGATGCGTTCAGTCTGTGTGCCTTAAAATTCCGCTGTTTAAATAGCGAATCTGCCATAGCGCGAGCGCAACTTGCTCTTAAAGGGAATGGGAGATGAGACTCTGATTGGTTTATTGCACGTTACGCCCAAAAAACACCCATTACTCATTAAGAGAATAGAGACAACCCGTTTAGACCATGCGCACGGGCGCGCTGACCGTTTTCCCATCGTTAAACTAGCAAAAGTGGATTTGGACACGCCCTGAGTGCACTTGGGCCGTGTGCTTTAGACCATTCGCTTAGAACGTTAAAATAGGGCCCTTGATGTTGTTGTATATGTAGGCTGAATGATCAGTTATTGCATACAACCCTCCAACCAATAGAAGGCAGGCAAAGTGTTCAGGAAACCTGTTTGATAACAGTCTTTATTACTGCACTTACACCTTCACCTTTAAGACATGCTGTATAGAGCAAAAAGCCTTTAAAATGAGTCACAGAAGATGTTTTCCAGTTGACAGTTTTTTATTTGGGTGATAAATTTTTAATTCCATGTAGCATAGTGGTGGATGTCATTGTAGTGACACTGAGAGGAAGACAAACCTTGACTTGTTTAAAAGAGACTGTAAACCGTCCCCTCAAAGTAACAGAAAACACTTTCAAATTCAGCATATGTCCAGTGTCCTTTTTGTCTGAATACTTTTGCTATCAACTTGCTAACCATCCTTTAGGTTTGAACATTGCAAAATTCAAATGAATATACTTTAATGCTTCCATTCTGAAGTTTTACTATTTTCCAGAAGTCTTTGGAATGATCTTTAGAGCAGTGGTTCTCAACTAGATGGCCAGGAACCACTAGGGGCCTTAGCAAACTTCAGAGGGATACATAATAAGACAAAATATGCTTTAAAGTAAACTAAAACCATTAAATTTCAAGATGTAAGCAGTCACTGTATTTTATTTATTTTATTTTAATTATTTATTTATTTTTATTTATTTATTTATTTTGTAATTTGTTCACTCAACAACAATAATTTGAATTTAATAACCAGAATTTTAAATGTGTCATTTATAGACCTGGGCAATTCATAGAAGTTAATAACATTTTTATAATGAATAAATTTTTTTCTAGTTATTTCAAGCTCTAAAATATTTTATAGGGTAGAAATTGCTGTTAGTGAATAATAAAAGAAAATAACTAGAAGAGTCATCTAAATTCTTTGGTAATAAATAGTCCCTAGAATTATTATTGAAACTTTTGAAATTATGAGATTTAAGTTTAAGTACTTAATTTATGTCATTTTAACTTGCCACACCTAAACAAGCAGCTTTGTTATTACAGCAGACGTACCAGATATATCTTTTGAAAATAGTTTCTGAATATCGTCGATGACAATGGGTGCACAATATTTTGTAAGGCTATCATAGTTTTACCTTTAGAGAATTGTGGTATGTTTCTTTAAAAATATCAAAGAATCAGTATCAGTTACTAAGTGTACCTGTGAGGTAAGGTTATTATACATAATGTATTGTACTAGACTAGACAATAGTACACGTACATTGAATTTTCTCAGATGAGTGCCGCAGAGAACTAAACTTTTTATTTTTGCACTGTGCAAAAAAAAAAAAAAAAAAAAAAAAGATTGGTTGAGAAAAGTTTAAAAATCAAGGCAGCATGATGCCTTAATGTTCTTGTCTTTTCTCAGCAAGAATAATTGTCTTCTGTGCTTTAGCCAACTTGGATTTGTTAAATGCTAAATGTCTCCTTCAGTCAGTAAGCTCTTGTAACGGCAATTGCTGATCTGTTGTTCAGCAAATTTTCAATTAGCAATACTGGAAATGTCCATTTGTCTTCATCATGCAGTTTTAAATGACTGCTTGGTAAGGCTGCCTGCCTCTGAGGGAGAAGACATCTTGAAACATAAGATGCTTATTTTTGGACACAAGTTGATCCACAATAAAAATGTAAGTCAATAACCATCAATCAAATAATCAGATGGTCATTGAACATCACAGCACAACAAGAAACCAGCAGTGATGACAAAAGTAAGAGCATCAAACAAAACAGAAACCCCAGGCAGTAAAACAGTAATCTTATCACAGTAACTTTTGAATGCAGTACATGCTGGAAGCTCTATGTGTTCGATATATATTAGGCATTTGTTCATATACTAATGTAGCTAAAGACTTTATTTTCGTCTGAGTGTACATCATTTTAAAGACATTTTTCAAAGGTATTGTTAATGTCTTTATGTGAAACAGTTTTTAAAAGAATAGTTCACCCAAAAATGAGAATTTGTTGAAAATCTACTCACCCTCAGGCCATCCAAGATATAGCTGAGTTTGTTTCTTCACCCGAAAACATTTGGAGAAATGTAGCATTACATCACTTGCTCTCCAAAGAATCATCTGCAGTGAATGGATGCCGTCAGAATGAGAGCCAAACAACTGATTAAAACATCACAATAATCTACAAGAATTCAGTCCATCAATTAAAGTGAAATGAAGTGAAAAGCTGCATGTTTGTAAGAAACATCCATCATTAAGGCATTTTTAGCTTCCAAAATATTGCTTTCTCCAGTGAAAAAGGCATCTCACCTGAATCAGGAGCAAAATATGCACATATCAAGCATTGTTTACATGCAAAAACAGTTCTAAACAAATATGTTACATATTAAACAAATATATAAAATATACAAATATAAACAAATCTTTATTTGACCCTCTAACTCTGTCACTCTCTATTCTAATTCTATTTTATCTATCTGTCTCCTTTTTATTAAAAAAAACACACACACACACACACACACACACACACACACACCCTTCACCCTCTATCAATTGCATATTTATTCTCTAACTGCTACTTTTTCTTTAAAAACTAACACTAGTTTTTTTTTTCTAATCTGTCTACTTTTTTCTTTAAAAAAAAAAAAAAAAAAACTTGCTATGTGTACTGCATTAGGCTAACCGAGATTTGTCATATCGCTTGCATGTTGTTCCTCTTTTGTTGATTTTGATTGCTTCTATTGTCCTCTTTTGTAAGTCGCTTTGGATGAAAGCGTCTGCTAAATAACTTAATGTAAATGTAATGTAAATGTATATGTTGGTGGATTTTGATGTGAGAGGACAACAGGAGATAGAGTTTTTCTAAGAAGCGTTATTATGGATTATGGAATTGTATTTTGGCCAGAAGCAACAGTTAAAACGTCTCAGTGATGGATTTGTTTATTACATGAGGAAATGGGGAAATAACTACTGAGCATATCCTTAGTGCATGAAACTGTTGTTGATAATGTTGCACAATGTTGATAAGCATATTAAAATGCTAAGCTATAATGCAATAGTATATTATGCTTTGCTAACTTGTACTATACATTCACCTTACTTCTGATTTCTTGCCATTTAACAGATGCTTTTTATCCAAACCGACATGTAGTTCACTAATTGCACTCCCAGAGCAACCTGCAGTTAAATTACTATGCTCTGAGGTAAAATGGTTACAGAGACGAAGGACGATTTTGTAACCAGGCAACCAAGTATTCCTCGTCCACCACTTGAATTCAAACCTGCAGCCACTTTGTCTTGTCTCCCAAAATCTCCAATTCCAACAAGCTCTGTCAAACAAAGTTTACTTGTTTACTTTCTCCCAGACTGCACCAGCAAAAACAGCCCCACACATGCGGTCCCTCAGGGACTGTCCGCCATATAGGAGGCTGGCGATCTGCTGTGTTTGTATGGAGAGAGAGTGAGAGAGCAAGGTGTATCTTTTGAGCAGCTGGTGTAAGTAATAAGGGTGCCACTCTGGACCCTGAGCATTTAATGAGAGTAATCGTGGGTACACGAACAAAGACAGAGTGGCAGCATAGATTACGTGGTAAATCTAAGGGATAATGAAGAATCCTGGGACTGGGCGCAGGCCTTGTAATAAATTTGCGGCTGTAAGAACCCACAATTACCTCTGTCACAGGCTGCTGTTTTGCAGCAGAAAGGCAGGGGATGCATTTCTCCTCAACGCCGTTAATGATTAAAGGCTTGTGGAATGGGTCATTAGGTTTTGGGTAAGTCAGATGCAACGCAAATATGGTGGACAGCGACACTCTTGTAGCATTTTTAAAAGAGATGGCTACACAAACACACATTTTACATTTAATTGGACACACTGTGTTTCCAGCTGCTGGGGTGAATATAAATGACCATGGAATTGCGTATGCAGAGAAAGACTGTTTTACTGATAAGCTTAGGAGCAAAGGTTTGCGGACAAAAGGGAGAATATGATGAGAATATGATAAGTCTTCTGACTTCAGTGGCTGTGGAGGGAAATATAGAGTGTAAAAAACAAGGCGTTTGTAGAGCTTAAAAAATTAAATCCACAGATTCAAGTGTCTTTAAATGCCTTAAGTGCTTAAAATGTCAAGTTGCCATGTCTTATAATCTGAAACTCTCTAAGTAATTGTTATATATGCAAAGTGTTTATGTATGTCATCCCACATTTTCTATAAAAAAATGCACATAGATATTCACATCACAAAAATATCATAGTTGGTTAGCTAACTGTGCTAAAAATATAAAATATATATTTTTTATTTTATTTTAGTTTTAGTTTTTTTTTTTTTTTTAAGTTAACCACCTTGAAAGATGTGAAAATATGGAGACGCTTTACACTTTTGCACTTTTTTTCTTGTTATAATGTTACAGGAGATTTCTATTTTTAAGTGCTGTTGTTTTGAACTTTCTATTCATCAAAGAATCCTGAAAAAAAATGTATTAATTTCCACAAAAAATATTAATAAACAGCTGTTTTCAATAATTGGAAATGGAATCAATTAAATATGCTAAAATAGAAAACCGTTATCTTGTTGTAATATTTCAGAACTTATTATTTTATGTTATTTTTGATTTTAAAAAAGTAAAAGAAAATATTATGAACCATAGTGTATGTTTGTAAAATTGGGTTGTTGGGTGATTTTGAGTTTGTTTTTACTACTTGCTATGATCCGTGCACCGACATCAGCCTTACAATGTTTAATTTCATAACCAGCTCTGAAACTCGTGCCCAAGACAAACCTTGTACCTACAACGTCCTTGAATGATGTATTTATAAAACCAAGTTCGTAAGCACACGTCATTGCGATTTCAGTTTTTCTATAAATGTTTCTTAAGCGTTTCTAAAATAGGAAACTGTATTTCGTCTCTTCTAAAGTGAATTCTTCTGTCTCCCTGTGTGTTTCCTGCTTCAGCTGTGGATGGTTTTTACTGCTTGTGTAACCCTGGTTACGCTGGAATAAGATGTGAGCAGGACATCAATGACTGTGTCAGCAACATGTGTGAAAACAACTCGACTTGCATGGACCTCCATCTGGTAAGGACAATTAATCTTCAACTAACTATTAGTTTCCATATATAGCTCTTAATGAAAGAACAACAGCAGTTCTTAGAATAATACATATGGGAACTACATATAATAACCACTAATGCGCTGTAACATCTGTTGTTAGATGATTATTGTTCTCTGTGCAAGGCAATTAATAAAATATAAATCATTCCTTGGCCCACCTGAGATATGACGTAACCGGCACAGAACGAATAATGTATAGGCCTATTGTAATCATGCTGTTCTTCTCCACAAACTCCAGTCTACAATTACAAAACAATTACTTCACTCTGATTATTTTTAATACTTTGATATTTTTAATAATTTAAAAAATACTATAAAATATAACCATTTCATGTACAGGTTCTGTTTTGTTTTAAAGACCGTGTTTAAAGCAGTGCAATATCTGCATACTGAATTCCTGTTCTTATTTCTATTTTTATAGTAAATTGTATTTTGGTCTTTTATTTATAGTATCTATATAGTGCAACAGTTACTTTATAAACAATAACGTATATACGTTTAAAGACAGACTAACTGTGAGCTACAGCGTTGTTTATCGATGGTATGCTTTTTTTGATGGTGTCAGTCCACATAATTTCAACTTATTTTTAAATATTCGTGTTTAACAGTGAAATTCCTGGTGTAAAAACGACATTACCCATGATTCTGCAAAGAAAATCTTCACCAAAATGAAAATCCCCGAACAAGCAAATTGCAAATTGTTTTATTTTCCAATAAATGTAAGATCTGTTGTTTCTGTATATGCAACAGCTTTTATGACAATCAAATTAAAAATGACAGATAAATGTAAAACTATTGAAGTTTTATATTCATCTGTCATTTTTTTTATTTGATTGTTCTTTCCCTTAAAGCTGTTAAAGGGACAGTTCACCCACAGATGAAAAATTATTAATTACTCATCCTCATGTCGTTCCAAACACGTAAGACTTTTGTTCATCTTCGGAATAGAAATTAAGATATTTTTTATGAAATCTGAGAGCTTTCTGACCCTGCATAGACAGCAACGCAACTACCACGTTCAAGGCCCAGAAAGATAGTAAGGATATCGTTAAAATAATCCATGTGACATCAGTGGGTCACCTTAATTTTATGAAGCTTAGAGAATCCTTTTTGTGCACAAAGAAAACAAAAATAATGACTTTCTTCTTATATACAATTTCTTCTCTTCCATGTCAGTCTTCAATGCACGTTCATGATAGTTGAATAAAGTTGTTATTTTATGAAACATATTTCTTATGAAGCATAAGAAATAAAAATAACAGTGAATTTTTACCTAAAAATTCACTGTTATTTTTCTACCTTGTAAGAGCTAATATTTTGTAGTTATTTATTTTTATTTTATTTTATTTTATTTAATTAGTGTCCCTGGTCTTATATTGAACAGTTTCATGATATTATAAAACACATTTGTTTTCATAATCTTCCATCTCCACATGTACTGTAATTTTTCTTTTTTACTGATGTAACCAAAGAAGTGGGGGGAAACCATATTATGCAATAATGTCTAAACCATATGTTCCATATTTTCACAATCCAGTCAAATCAGTATTTAACTTGGTAATACATTACATTACTGAAGATGAGTATGTTGTAAATGTCATTTCAAGTTGTATTTTAAAAATTCTAACATATAACCGTATGCTACATTATAAGTATACTACTTCTATTACAGACACGGTCATATCAGTCTGGACAAAAAATCCAGAGTCTTTATTCGTTGAGTTGCAGTTTTGTTCTGTAGATTAAGCTTGTGTTACCTCACAATCTCAGAGAACAAAGAGAGGGCCAATGAGAGCAATCAGTGGCTGAGAAGCCTGTGTGACTTGCAGTTGTTTGGCTCTCATCCCAAATCGGCTTTTCCTTCCCTTCAGCAAACCCACTCTAATACAGCCAAAAAGAGAGATACCAGCCTCTGTGCTCTCATTTCACACTCTTCCGCCCCTCCCCAGCCCTTTCTCTTCTTATTTATCTCACAGACTTTCTCTTATTTTCCTCTATTTTTATTCCAGTAGCTCTCAGAACAGAACAGGAGGGCAAAAATAGTTTATCATTTATTCATGATGAATAATGCAACCCTAGGCCCTGGTTTCTGAATGGAGAATGCAATTGGGCTATTCATGGCATCCCTCGAAACCTAGAGGTGGGCGGTTTGTAGGCTGCTGTCCTGTGGACAGAGATGCAGGCGGGGATATTAGTCCTCTTGCATGCTGGGTTAATTAATGATTTGAGTAGCTATTTTGCATCAGGGAATGAGAACATCTTGAAGATGCATAGAGAGTAACCTTGACAAAAGATGATCTGATGACTTTGCCATTGACAGATTTTTAAAAAAAAATGCCTTTGATTGAATAGCTTTTTGTGTTAAGATATCCACAACATGCATTTTTTTCTTGTTGCCATCAATAAATTCATTGCAAGACTTATGAAGTGACTGTAGTCATCATAATAAGTCCATTTATAGCCACGACACACTCGAAAGTTGAGATAAATATTTGATCTTGCTTACAAATGTAAAGGAAGAGATTTAAAAGAAATACGGACCAGTTGTCATCTGACATGTTTACGGCTTGCAATAAAGTTTTAGAATAGCATCAATATGTTAATAGCTTCTATATGCTCACCGCATGAGCGCTTTAAAAGATTGCTCAACTGTCACAAGTATGAAATCACTGATTGGGAAATGGTTTAGCTACCATGTAATTGAGCTCTTAAATTCTATGTTTCCACGTGCTGGTTATATAGCAAACGACGTGGGACGGGGAGAGAGGGCCAGCCGTGGAAAGTCACATGGGAGTGCATTACTTCCATACAGTCAGTAAATTAGATTGACCTTTCTCTATGTGTGAAAATGTGGATTCTGTCACGCTGGTTTGCCAACAGGAGTCTCCACCTGCTCAATACGTGGGTCTCTAGAAGGACAAACATGATAGGCAAAAGAGCGAGGTCACGCTTATCTGATGCAAATCATCTTGCTTTGAATATTTGTGAACTCGTTAAATTGATTGGATTTAGAGGCGTGTGGAGAGAAGTGGTGACGTGGGAACATTTTCAATTTAGTTTTGCAACTTAACTGTTTTCTATGGGTTTACTCTATGGTGGAACAAATATTTCTTCTTTCATTTATTTCTTTTCATTTCTTTCTTTCCATTTTTTTTTCTTTCCCTTTCTTTCTTTCTTTCTTTCTTTCTTTCTTTCTTTCTTTCTTTCTTTCTTTTTTCTTATACAATTGCACAGTAAAGGGGTAACTATATTTTAATATAGTTTATATATATATATATATATATATATATATATAATGTATTTTTTGTCTTTTAAATGTGGTAGACAGGTGGATGGGATGGATGGATGGTTAGATGCATTCTTGATCAAATAAATGCAGCCTTGGTGAGCTTTAGAGACTCAGAAACATTATGAAACCTTACAAACCCCAAACTTACAGCGTATATACAGTATATACGATATTATAGGGATAGTTCACCCAAAAATTCTGTCATTAATTACTCACCCTCATGTCATTCCAAACCTGTAAGACCTTCGTACATAATCGAAACACAAATTAAGATATTTTTGATGAAATCCGAGAGCTTTCTGACCCTGCATAGACAGCAACACAACTGACACGTTCAAGGTAGTAAGGACATCGTTAAAATAGTCCTTGTGACATCAGTGGTTCAACCATAATGTTATGAAGCTACAAGAATACTTTTTGTGCACAAAGAAAACAAAAATAACAACTTTTATTCCGTGTCAGTCTTCGCCATGCGTTCACAAGAGTACCATGACGCATGCGTGTGGTGCTTCTGACGCAGGACATAGAAAGAAATTGTTGAATAAAGTCATTATTTTTGTTTTCTTTGCACACAAAAAGTATTCTCACAGCTTCATAAAATAATGGTTGTACACCGGTGCCGATAGCCTTGTGGGCAGCGCGCTGACATATGGCGCAGTTGCGCTTCGGGAGTCCCGAGAGCAAATCCCGCCTTGTGGACCTTTCCCGATCCCGCTCTCCCACTCTCTTCCTGTGGTATCTCCACTGTCCTGTAAATGAAAAATGCAAAAATGCCCCCAAAAAAATAAAAAATAATAATAATTACGGTTGTGCTACTGATGTCACATGGACTATTTTAACAATGTCTTTACTTCCTTTCTGGGCCTTGAAAGTGGTAGTTGCGTTGCTGTCTCGGATTTCATCAAAAATATCTTAATTTGTATTCCGAAGATGAACAAAGTTCTTACGGGTTTGTAATGACATGAGGGTGAGTATGACAGAATTGTCATTTTTGGATGAACTATCGTTTTAATGTATTCTGTTCATTTTATTGTTCAGCATAAATGGCCATAATTTAGTTTATGCCCATTTCCAACCCCATTTTGTTGCCTGTAAGACCCCCATGTAAAGTTTTTTGTATTTGATGATAGAAAGCTGTGCTTCATTAATTAGCAAGCAACAGGTTTACTGTTGTGTTAAATAGTTTTTAATCTGCTTTATCCTTCATTAACAGCGTTCATGGCGTAATGAACTACTTTCTCAGAAGATCAATTACAATTTTATTCCTCCTGGTACAGTATATGACCTCTTTAACATGGATTTACAAAGAGTATGGGATTATATGCCATTTATTCATTTGGCATACACTTTTATCCAAATCATCTTTCATTTCATCAGTACACATGTTCCCTGGGAATCAAACCCTCGATCATGGCATCAGTAGAGCTATAGGAACAAGACCTTAAGCCATTACATCATTCCTCTTTTCACTTCACATCTCAGCAGTGTTAAACCACCTCAACACAACACTTTGAGGGGCTGTTGCAACATTCCCCTTGAGCATAATGGGGTTGTGAAGTGTGCGTAATGGCCCGATGTCCTTTGTGTTCTCTTAAGACATAACAAATCACTCCACTTGTACACCCCAATCCATGTCTCTGCTCATCTGTTCACTATATTCACTCCATCTTTTTTAAATTGTCGAAATCAGTGATATGGTATTTTCCTTAACCCTAGAAAATTGGCAATCCAATTTTCTCCTGCATTTTTCACACGTCATAGATTTTCATCTCATTTAAGATGTATTCGCTTGTATGAAATGCACATTTTTTTATATATATTTTGGTAGCTGTTGTTTATAGTTATATTACAAACTTGTTTTATTTTATATTTATTTATTATTTATTATGAGTATCAGTTTGTACTAGAGTATATTATTTACTAAATAATATATATTCTACGATAGCAAACATTGCAATAAAATGTGGCCAAATTAAGGACTTTTCAATAATGCATAAGGCTATTTTATGTGTAGTTGTTTCATAATCTGATGAGTTATAAATGAGCTGCCTTGCTCATTCCAGCAATGGTTTTGTAGTTCAGTTCTATTTGCTGTCTTCCCAGCATGCACTGGAGCACGAAAAATTAACATGGCTCTTCCTTTTGACTTTCAGTTCAGTAATAGTTGAAGATATGTATAATATAAAGCTATTTTTTAAGTTAATTAGCTGACTACTTCAGTACTCTTATTACTTACTGATGCAATTACTAATTGTTATTTTGAAATATTTATACGCACTTGGTTCTTGGAATTCCAATTAACTTTTTTTTTTTTTTTTACATTTGATCTGTTTGCAGTTACTCATGTTTAGTGATTAATTTTGCCAGCCCATTTGACTGATACTTACTCAGTTGTACACATTAAGTATTTAATTAATAATATTGCATGTAGTCTGCTGTAATTTTGAGCATGCCATTTCACTGCACTGTAGCATGTGGTATTACAGTACTACTACAAAATATTCATCATTTTATAAATAGCACTTGCTTTTCATAATTATTTAAAATCTTTACATTATTTATATATGATATATAAATGAATTTTTCATTGTAGTCTTTCCAAGCAGCAATTTGCCGCACTATTGAGCAGAAATTAATCTTGCATATAGTAGATGAGAGATGCTTCTAACTCATTCTGTCACAATTATCTTATTCCAAAAAGAAGTTTTCTTGTGCAACTTCATGTAGAGACAGGAGCAAGCTTTCGAAATCCCTCTCACAGATTGCGGTTTACTTCCTGGCAGGGTTCATGTAGTTATTTATTTACTTCTGTTAAAAGAAAAATACCACGCACAACCCCGGGTTTCTCGGGAGAGCTATGATCCCAGCTGATGGTTTAGCAGCCTAAATAAGATTATACTATCCTTAGCCAGGGGTGAAAAACAGAAGTCTTCTGGAGGCATCTGATCTATCACACCATGTCTGCATAGCTTCTTCTGTCTTATGAATAAGGCCTGCGGTGCTCAAATTACATTAGGCAGAGCTTAACACTGTGTCTGCGTCTGGGTGAACCACAGATTAGCATGCACTCCAGGATCAACCCTCAGGGCAGCCATGATGAAGAACTCTAGCCATGCCTTGACTGTGCAAACCTGTGCTCATTTCTATTGTATGGGATGAGATCGAATAAACCTTTGCCATGCAAAATAACAGACAGCAAACCACCCGCAGTGATTAATTTTCATAATGTAAGTGGAGGGGAGAGTCATAGTAAACTCACCAAGATAGAAAGGACAGCACATCTGAAGTAAAAAAAAAAAAAAAAAAAAAAAAAGAAGAAGAAAATGCATTTACATCATAGCTTCTATTCGAGCACCAAACAGAAAGCATGCATTCATTCACTTCAAGTGCTGTTTATTTCAGAGCATGGGGTGTAATTCTGAATATTTGTCTTTGAAATGTGTGGTTCATGCAGATTTCTTTAGTAATTTATGCCAAAATTAATAGTTTGCATGCCTTTAAGGACATGCCTGAATATCTGATGCGCAGTGGTGGGTGGTTGAGAGAGTGCATTTGCATAGCAATGGTTGCTCTTCCGTAAAGATAACAGCTTTGAAAACCATGCTAAATACATTTGGAGTTAATAGTAGGTGGGTTGTGAGTTGAGGCTGCCCACAGATTGCCCTCAGTGCAAATTATAATACACACAAGGCGTGTAGTTGAGGTTTATATGTGTGCTTTTTTGTCAGACTAAGAGAAAGGAATAGGAAAGTACATTTACTGTTTGTTTGCTTGTTTCATACTTCAAGAAATTGCTTGAAGTGTCATCTGTTATTATATTTAAAGTCAAATATATTAGAATATTTTTGAAAACAGGCAAATGTTGAAAACAGTTGAGCTGCATAATCATTTTGTGAAAATGTGATTATTTATTTTGCATAAAAAGTTGAAAGAACAATTTATTTTATCAATTTAAGTATTTTTCAATAAAAGTATTATTTTTTTAATATACTAACTCCAAAATTTTAAGCAGTAGTGTACAGTGTATATTTATAGAGTCGTGCATTTTTATACAAGCCAAGTAATTTTGGTGTCACTTACAAATTATCAGTTGTCATGAGAATATTTTAAAATATTAATTTTTTGATGAATAATTTCAGGTTTTTTCAGGTGCGTCGAGTGATTGGTGGCAGAATATGCTGTATTTATCTAGGTCAAGGCAAGGGTTAGATGAAAGTGTTACACCGCTCTCTATTATCTTTTCATTCGCTGTCTTCATTTGCATTACAGAGTTACGACTGCCTCTGTCTGCCTGGCTGGGAGGGGGAGTTCTGTCAATGGGAGACCGATGAATGTTCATCAAACCCCTGTAAAAACAACGCCACCTGTACAGACCTCCTCAACGCTTACAGGTGGGTTGCAAACACACAGCTTGACGGAGCAAAGAAAATCTGGATGAATGGACAGGCTAGAGATGGCTCACATAGTTGTTCCACCAACCTACCTATTGATTAATGAGGTTGTCCAGTTTATGTAGATTTTTATTTATTTATTTATTTAGAGATTTATTTAGAGATTTAAAGATTTATTTCTTAAATCTTTCCATTTTAGCCTATTCTGTTCTAGACAGTGCTTTAAGATGAATCACTTTGTTGTTTTCCTCATTTATATGTTACTTCAGTTACACTTTATTTTAAGATCCAATTCTCGCTATTAACAAACCATTAACTGACTTTTGCCTCAATAAACTTTTAGTTTGCTGCTTATTAATATTTAGTAGGGTAGCTGTTCAGTTTAAGTATTGGGTGGGATTAGGGATGTAGAATATCGTTATGCAGAATATGTGCTTTATAAGTACTAATAAACAGCCAATATGTTAATAATAAGCATGCTAAAGTGTTACCTATACTTTGTATAAAAGTAAATGAATAAATGATGTGATGTAAATGTGATGTAAATTTATCATAGAAGTTGCATCTGCCATAATCGGCTAGATTATTAACACTTTCTGTACCATGGGTTAAGAATGACCCTTAGTTAACAATTTAAAGTGTAAAAAAATCCCATTTAAATACATGAAATTAGAGTTTTGAGATTTTTAGTCCATGTGTGTCAGCTTTGAGATCATGTAAATGTTCATGTAAATACACTTTTAGCAGAGATATGCATTTAAAATATACAATCTTTTCTTACATCAAAAATAGTGTATTTTTCTGTTTTTTTGATGGTATGTCAAATTAACATCAAAATGTAAAAGTGTGTTCTGCTGTACATTCTGATTCATACACATCCTAACGGGATCAGGTTAACTATCAACAAGTTGATTTTAAAAATGCTGTTTCGCATGGATTTTTTTGTAAGCTGTACCCCTTAGACATAGAATAATGACAAGAAATGAAATATATTTTAACTCAAATTATAAAAATATAAACATTGCAGTTGTAAATTACAATTGAACTGGAAAATTAATAATGAATATTTGATCATCATATAATGAAATGAGCTGCATCGAACTATACAGCTGTTTAATTAAATTGCAGCTTTTTATTTGATTATTGCACTAAGCTATATTGCGATTATCTTCCAGTCACATTTATTTATTTAAATTTTACATTCAATATAATTAATTATTAGCTTTTCATCAACTCACAAACCCCCTGCAGTTCCCTCACGAACCTCCAGTTTTTCATAAACTCCCATTTGGCAAACCCTGGACTATGTATAAAAAAGCAACACTAAGTTTAACCACCTATTCTCTCGTCACGCAGAGACAGACTGCACTTTCAAAACCGTGAGAGATAATGAATTGCAGATGGCAGGTGAAACAAATAAATCAATCAATGCAGCACAGCAGGAGGAGGTTTCTCTCAATCAGTGACTCTCTTGAAAGCTCCTGCTTCTGTTTCACCTAATGTGCCCTCTTGCTAAGGGCAGCGAAGGGAGGAAAGAGAGTGAAGGAGGGAAGAAAATAGACTGAAAAGAGAGCGCGAGAGAATAGAGGATGGGTTTAAGACAGGGATTGGCAGCACGGCTGTAAGATCACTGCCACCAAGTGGAATGCAGATACCTCAGGCACTCTCTGGGATTCACTCTGGTAAATATAATCCCAGCTCACTGCTCTAACCTCCCAGTGTCCTACTTCCAGCTGTCTGGGATTTAATGCTTCTCAGACCAATAGTGCAATTAACCTATAAATCCCCTCAGCTGTCCAGAAATCTCCCAACAGTGATTTCGTTTTGACTATGAATGACAAAATAAAGTAAAATCGTGTTTTGTTTGGAGTTTGCGTAGCTTTTTGGAGATTTGTGACTTACAGCCAATGTCCGTAAGCACTGCTGGTGTAGTTCTAAAAGGTGACAATACTAATATACTAATATGCAGATTTCATTTTTTGAGATGTAAGCTAAAACTTATTTGATAGGCCCTGACCCAACTTCCTGTTTCAACAGGAAATACATCAAATAGACTAAAAACTGTGCACATCAATCTATTTTATAGTGGCCTTTAAAACTGAAACAGGATGAACTTGACATTTAAGTTGTTTTCTTATATTTTGTGTAAATAATGTACTGTATCTCATGGGCTGCCGTGTTTTGATTATGAGACTCATTGCTCATTTTATTTTAATAACACCTGTAGGAATATCATGTCTGGCCTCTTTAAAATATCTATTGTGTGAGTGTTTTTTTGTTCCCTGAAATTAAGTAGAAGGTTTAATTTATAAGAGTTTAGTTCATGGCACACATTGTAATCCTGGTCTAAAATGAACAAAAAGGGATTTTCAGAGACGTATGACATTCATTAGTGAAAAACACCACAGGTCTAAGCCAAATCGAAGTCTGCCCCTGGGGGAATTTGCTTTTATGCTACAAGGTCACTGTGTGCCAGGAGTGTCATTCGGTCTGTACATGAATGAATATTTTAATACTACAATATCATTTTCCTCAGTAATTTCACACAATGAAATTCCAAAGGATTTCAAGACACTATTCTTGTCTGAGTTATGCCTTAAAGGGAGAGTCCACCCGAAAATGAAAATTGTCATCATTTGCTCAAACTCGTTGTTCTAAAGCTCTATGAATTTGTCTTCCATGAAACACAAAATGTATTTTTTTCAAGAATATCCTTGCTGAACATTTCCATATAAAAAAAAAAAAAAAAAAGTTAAATAAAGATCAAATGTTAAGTGGGGTTGTGAAGTTCCAGAATGACTAAGAAACAACTTAAATTTGAGATTTGATTCACTTTTTTTTCTATTTGTATTTCAAATAAACATTTTTTTTTTTTTTTTGAATGTTCTATTTCTGGAAGAAAAAAAAAAGTGTCCAACTTATAAAAAAAAAAAAATAATAATAATAATAAAATAAAAAAGCACACCTGTTTTCAAAATTGATAATAATAAGAAATGTTTCTTGAGAACTAATTCAATATATTATTATGATTTCTGAAGGATCATGTGACAACTCAAGTAACGACTGTTGAAAATTAGGCTTTACAATCACAGGAATAAATTATATTTTAAAATATATATTAAATTAGAAAACATTTATTTTAAATTAGAACATTATTTCATAATATTATTGATTTTACTATTATCTTGAGCAAATGAATGCAGCCTTGGTGAGCATAAGAGACTTATTTCAAAAACATAAAAACAAATCTTTTTATGATTCTCTTTTATGGTGCATTTTAGAGCTTAACACACTTTGGTCAACGTTCATGTTTGTTATACGGAAAAGATCAGACAGAATATAAAAAATCATGCAAGCTTGAAATTACATGAGCAAACGATGAACTCTCTTATCTGAAAATACCTCTTTTGCCTCATAGGTGTACGTGTCCTCGTGGCTGGACAGCCCTGGATTGTGGAGAGGATGTGAAAGAATGTTCTTCCTCTCCCTGCCTGAACGGAGCTCACTGTGTGGAGTCTGACATCCCAGGAGAGTTCTCCTGCACCTGCCCGCCCTTCTTTACCGGCCTCCTCTGTGAACAGGCCTACGACCCCTGTGACCTGCGGCATAACCCCTGCCTGCACAACTCTTCCTGCCGTGCCAAGTCAGATGGAACCGCCCTCTGTGTTTGCTCAATCGGTGAGATATAGCAACCCAACTGCATCCTACCTACTGACCCACGCACCTGCTGGGTGAGATCTGTCATACATAGGGCTTTATGTTTACATTTCTGTAGCTTGTTTTAATTCACTTGCTTTTCACTGAGTTGTTTCTTGAGGTAAAATCAGGCATTTCCTACTAATTAGTCTTTGCTAGATGCTTATTTTAGACCTCAATAAATGGCTTCCCATGGAAAAATGCAAATACTTTTTAATTGTGACTTCTACTGCTGGAGAAGTCATTGCTATAAGTGTTCATTTATGTAGTTACTTTTTTTTTCTATTTTTGTTTGAAAAAAATGTAATAGCTATTGCTGAATATTTCTCTTTAGAGTTTAAGGTATTGCTCTTAGGTAGAGCAAAACAACAACATCAGTCTTTCTGTTGCGGCTCTTGTTCAAGTATGTCTTTAGAACACATGGAGAAAGACATTTGTTTGCAACACATCCATACTTGCAAAAAAATTAACAGATCCTTCTGAATGGCCATCAAAGCAGAAAGATGCTTTTTGCTGCCAGATGGTGTACTTACAGCATCTCTCTGCAGGATCTAACGGGGTCATGCCCCAACAAAACCTTGACTCCTTGGCCTCATTGGAGACATTTTGTACACTAATAAGTATGGTCATTTAATTCTATTATTATTTCAAAAGATTGGTACGTACATAGATTTGGAAACTCACACATCAATTTATATAAAATGATTTCTATAAGCTCTTATCTGTTTTCCTTGAGTAAGTCATTGAAATTTGTTGAAGGTCATAGGAAAACCCTGTAATAAAAATCACATCACTGTTTTGATGGTATACTGATGAGCAAAGTTGCCTTCCAGGCAGTCGACCTGGGTTTGATTTCTTGGTCAGCACATTGATTTTGGATCTGCTTTTGGGTTAATCTTCTTGTACCTGTACAGTGAATATGAAGAACCTGACAGGAAAATTTACACACTGTTCAAAAGTTTTAGGTTTATACATTTTTTTTTAATGGATTTGATCTCACTAAGGCTGCATTTATTTGATCAAAAATATAGAAAAAAACTGTAATATCATGAAATATGATATTTTCTATTTTTAATATATTTTAAAATGTAGGCCTAATGTATTCCTGTAATAGCAAAGCGGAATTACTCCAGTCTTCAGTGTCACATGATCCTTCATAAATCATTCTAATATGCTTATTTGGTGCTCAAGAAACACTTATTGTTGTTATGAATGTTGAAAACAGTTTTGCTGCTTAATTTTTTTTTTTTTTTTTTTTTTTTTTGTGGGAGCTGTAAGAACAAAATTTATTTGAATAATAAATCTTGTAATATTTTTATACTTTTAATATTAATTATCAATGTATCTTAATAAAAGTATTTAAAAAAAACTTACTGACCTCAAACTTTTGAACGGTAGTGTAGGTGAGTGGCAGACAAATAGCGTGTGTCAACCAAATAGATGCAGTATTGATATATAGACCAGAACCTCTCTGCTACAATTGTAGACCACAAATTCATGCTGAAATGTTCCACAGAAATTGGTAAAGTCATACTGAAATGATCAGGGGCCTTGGTAAAAAAAAAAAAAAAAATTCAGCCACTTGCTTGTGATTTTGAGATACTTCAGAAGAATACCATGAATAGAGCAATAATTTCTGCACACAGCCCAAGAACAGCTTATTTAACCCTGACTGAGCAGGCAGTAGGTGCCACAAATATGTAAATGTGCACGGCTCCATGTGATATCACAACCATAGAGATTTTTTAATTAGCCTTGAGCCACTTTTGCAGCTTGATTTCAATAGATGGTCTTTTTGAATTAGGGAACAAACTGCGACATCTGAATATTGTAGTATGTTCATGGTGTATCATTTTTATTTAATAACATCAATTTATTGTTTTCATTACATGACCCTGTTTAATATGTTTTAAGTGAAACATATGAATGTTAGTGCAGATAAATGATAGTTAATAGACAGACATGTTTATATTCTTTCTCATTTACGAAATGCATATCTAATATCTCCCTTGAATTGGCAAGCGTTATATTCAACTAACCTTCAAATTTGCCAAATACTCCACATTTCTGCACTCGTAGAAGGAAAGAGTGGCTCATGAGAGGAAACTGTGGCTCTCTGGATATGCATGACTTTCTAGTTTCGTTCTGCCAGCTCTCCCCTGCAGTATTTGTCCATTGATGTCTTCAGCATGGGAGAGAATTATTAAGGATCACACAGTGATTTGAAGCCATTGTAACTGCTTGAATCGTACTTTCTTCCTTGTTAAACGGTGTCTTACCCATCCAATGATTTTCCCATTTTCTTTGCTTTCCTATTTTTGACTTTGTCTGCAGAGACAGAACAGACCCTATCACTTCTGCCAAAGAACAAGTTCCAAGTGTTTCATTAAATTTTGGCTGCAGGTTTCCATCAAAGGAAGACGAGCTCCGTCTGATGAATGCACAGAACAGGGGGTGCAAAAGAGGTTTCTGCACAATCTCTTTAATCACAGTGAAGCGTACTCTCTCGTGCGCACACACACACACGCTCGTCTGTCATTTGAAACCCTCCTGATATTATTATGCTCGTTGAGACCAGATCACTTACTCATAATACATGTCTGCTGCGTTTCAGGCACAGATTGCTCTAACTTGAAATTTCGCACATTTGTATTCAGTTGATCACTCCACAGTTTCACTGGGAATCTGATGCGTCTCCGTAGCCATTCAGATGCTATTACTCATTCAACAGTAGTGAATACCACAGTGCCGTGCAGCTGTATAATTCAGAGGTCTGTCTCACTGTGTGGTTACTAGGGATGAGTACTTGGAAGTGACAACAACAGCAGCAACTTTTTCAGCACTATAATTAGTTACAATGGCAGCACTTTGTGGTCAAATCAGCTGTCATTGTATCTGCTTGTAACTGTACAGTAACTATAGCTGAGCAAACCAATAAATGGAGTATGTAGTCAGTAAATCACATCACAACCTAGATACAAATGTAGATTTTTTTTTTTTTTTCTGATGATGCATGGCCCTAAAAACAACCACAATTAAGAGAAGCAGATGAAGTAAAAGAATTTATACTGTTCTGCCTTATGGCGGTTTGTTAGAATGACTAAAGGGCTCATATAAGGCCTCATGTTAATGTATATATGTATATGCATATCATTTTTTTTCTGAATACAGTAGAACAGTAATATTGTGAAACATGATTTTTAATTAAAATAATATTAGAAAGATTTCTGAAGGATCATGTGACAATCATTTGCAGTCACATGAAGAAATTACATTTTAAAATATATTCAAATAGAAAACAGTTATTTTTAATTGTAAGTATTTTACAATATTACAGATTTTACTGTATTTTTGATCAAATGCAGCTTTGGTTTTTAAATATAATATTTTTATATTTTTTTAGCTTAATTTATGTCAGTCAAAGGGTTTTTTTTTTCTGCCCCCCCATTCTATAAGACATTTTTTTTTTTTTTTTTTTTTTTAATAGGTTCTCACTGCCATCATTTTTAAAATTATTTACTAAGCCTTCATTTTTTTTTAACATTTCATGTTTAATTTACCATGATGGCTTATTGGAGAGTATCTTGCAATTATATTGCTTAGAGATGGGGCAGCAGTTGTTCTTGTGTTATACAAAGGACATGTCCTTTATGCTAATGAAATTGAACTGAATTGGTATGGATCATTAAGGTTTTTGATACAGTATTTTATTTATTTATTTATTTATTTATTTTTTAGTTGAACAATTTTTTATCTTGAATGTTTGAACTGTTGTCATGTATTAGCATTTGTTGAAACTGTATGAATCAGCTAAATGCTGGCTGCATACAGCACAAAAGTGAAACTCCTCCTATTCCCATCATCCCACCCTGAGCGTTCTGCTGAATTTATCTGTCAGACGTAACAAAATGCGCATCCCTAGCGGCTACCCTAAAGTCCTTTACCCTTCTGCTGTATGAAATTGTGATGAAAAAGTCTGACTCATCACTTTTAACAATCCGCCGAGAGAAAAGCCCATGTTACAGCATGACTCTTAAATTAGATGATCGTGCGCATGCCCCCGTCTAGATTTCATCTGGTTGTTTTGAACTATGATGTAGCCAAATGCTTTTTTCCTTGTTATACATTTGACCCCCTTCGATGGCACCTGCGTGACCTGCAAAACGCAATCAAACCCGCCTGGCATCCATTCTTTCGCTGTGGGCATCCTAAACGAATGAAGTCTGTGGGATAAGAGAGGCCAGAGGCCAGTCAGTGAATGAGTTTTTTGTATGCCGGTGTTGTAACGGTATCAGGGAGGAAATGAAAAGAATGTTGGGGAGGGATAATAATAGAGTGCTTTAGCAATCCGTGGATTTCTTTTCTGGGGAGAGAAATAGGAAATTAGCATCTACTGCTGCATACATTACTGAGCTAGAGATGTGCGTAGGCTCACATGCCACCTCCTTTTCTCTTTATTTCTTTCTCTCTCTCTCACTATCTCTTTCTCTCTCCCTCGTTTTACACACACTGTGACTCACAGCCGTTCTCAGCCCACACTTCATATCTTAGTACATGGGTCGCCTGGCAGATACACTGTATTATTGCACAACCCGTGGATTGAAACCCAGCCAGCATTCCCACAAAAATGACTTATACCCCAAAGCTGCTGTATTTTGCCCTTTTTTGTAGTCTTCCTTCTATCTTTTGCAGACTTGTTCATCAAAAAATTGTCATAGTTTACTCACCTTCATGTCGCTCTAAACCTGTAAGCTGTTTTTCTTCTGTAGAGCACAAAAGGAGAAATTCTTCACTCACTTATTTTGCATAAAGGTGAGCTTATAGTGACCATGTCTAGTCCAAATAGGACAAAAAATGCAAAACTTTTCTATTATATTATTATTATTGTTCAAAGTTTTGGGGTTAGTATTTTTTTTAATTAATAATTTTATTTAACAAGGATGCATTATTTTCACAGAAGTATTACAGAGTTTTCAAATACGTAAGGTAACATTTCAAACATATTAACTGTTTCAAACATTGATGATAATAAGATGTTTCTTGAGCACCAAATCAGCATATTAGTAGCATATGAATAATTTCTAAAGGATCATGTGACACTGAAGCCTGAAGTAATGGCTGCTGAAAAATGGCATCACATAAGAAATTGTAAAATAAATAATAATAAATTGTAATAAACTGTATATAAAGTACAAAAATATTTTAAATAAATTGCTGTTTTTACTGTGTTTTTGATTAAATAAATGCAGCCTTCATGAGCATAAGACGCTTCTTTCAAAAAAAACAAAAAATCAAACAAAAAATAACCAAGCCAAAACTTTTTAATATTTTTTTTTTTTCCAGATTTCTTAAGCCATTTGAAAGCTTTATGTGAAGAAATAACAGAAATGTAAGTTTCTATTCACCAATATTCTTTCCTTCCTCTGTAGCAAACATTTGCTCTCACATATTCAAATATGGTTTTAAAAAATAAAAAATCTTGCTAGTTTAACAGAGAATGACATCTGGAGAGCTGCAGCAGTGGACAAGGTTTGTAGTGGATAACCAGAAATTGAAGTCTGTACATCACTCAGTGGTATTGTATGAATTCAATGGATTTGGAATACAGCATGCACAGGTTATATAAGTTATTTTTGTTTATGTGTATTGTTCAAATTTCTTCTTTTTTTGTACCACAAAAAAAACAGCAAACATGTTTGGAACATCAAGACGGTGAGCAAATAGTTTTCATTTTTAAGGTTTACAGAACATGAAAAATCCCACTTCTCAGTGAATCTCCCCCAGCATTCATACAGCAGTGTTATTCTTATGACCTGTTGGCAAATTCAACACTGTGTCCTTGCTTTGATCTATTCTTATTTACAGCTTAAAATGCATTTCTCTTGAACTAGTCTTGTTGGTTGACATGAGTATGTGACACGGTAATGAACCAAGGCCCCAGCTGAGGCAGGGAGATAGGAGACGACAGGAAACAGCACATATCTCTCCATGCAAATCATACTTTCATGCAACATTTATTTGGATACAGGCGCTGAGCCACAAGATCACACCCTGCCTCTTGTTCGGCTGAGCAGGCACAAACCTTTTGTGTTTACACAGCATCTTGCTTTTAAATAGCTGTACAGCAAGAAGAGGACCGGCCAGCAGTAACACCTCTCACCTGAGGGCACACGGCCATGAATGATGAGAGAGAGAGTACAGCAAGTCACTGAGCAGTCAGAATAGCTGCATGAGTGATGCTGTGATGATGAGGGACATCAGAAGAGACACATGAGTTTTGCTTCAGTATGTTTTGATTCCCATCCCTTGTCATTTCAAAGGCTCCCATTACCCCTGCTGACATGCACAGTACCAATCAAAAGTTTGGAGACACCTACTCAACAGACATTCGTTTATCACAACCCTCATAATGCATTCAAAATCTGTATACCGTTTCGCATTTCGATCCAAAGAGAATTTGTAAAAAGAGTCACATCTTACTATTTGTCAACTAAAACCATATTCGGCAACTTCTCATTAATGAGTGGATGTGAAAAAAAAATATTACCGTGATATTTGTTTATTTATTTGTATATGTATTACCCTAATTACCTTTTTTTTTCTTTTTCCCCCCCCTCTGATTTTTTTTTCTTCTTTTCTTTTCTGGTATAGTTTACAGTTTATTCTGCCTGAGTTTTGTTTTGTTTTGTTTGTTGAAATTTAATATTACAGATTTAAAATTTCCTATTTGCTAACATTGATAAAATTTAACATTTGCATATACTGAATTCCGATTAGTCTTCTTTTTGTGTTTTGGTATTTTTATTATTTTTTTAAAAAAAAAAATTTATTTGGTATATTATTTTATTTTATTTTGTTTGTATGTTTTGAAATTTAATATTACACGTGAAATTTCCTATCTACTTACATTGATTAAATGTAACATTTGCATATACTGAACTTATTTTATTTTAAAATTTAAGATTACAGACTTAAAATCTCCTGTTTACACTGATAAAACATTAATTGGTATTGTCTTTCTTAGATTTTATTTTATTTTTTGAAATGTAAGATTACAGATTTAAAATTTCCTAATCATTTACATTTACACTTAATTGTGATTAATCTTCATTTTATTTTATATTTTATTTTATTTTATTTTAAAATTTAAGATTATAGACTTAAAATCTCCTATTTACTTACACTGATAAAATGTGAATGGGTATTGTCTTTCTTAAATTTTATTTATTTATTTATTTTATTATTTTATTTTATTGATTTTTTTTTTTTTTATTTAAGATTACAGTTTAGGGAAATAAAAGATTTAATATCTCTTACTTAAATTTGATAAAATGTAAAATTTGTTTCAATATTTACTTTCTTGGATCTTGCAGTGTTTATTGTATTTATTTATTTATTTTATCATTTTTAAAACCATTTTATTTTTTATTTAATTTTATTTCCTTTCAAAATGTGAGATTATTTGGTTTTATTTTTTCAAGACTTTTGGCTGGTACTTTTCCTGTTCACAAATTGCATTTAAAACTCTAAAGTTGCCTTTCTTTCACATTTTGTTTCTTGATTAAGTGGGCCTCCAAAGACCATGATCAAGCCCTGCACACCCTGTATACACTATATACAGCATGGTAATCATTCCTTCTCTGTGCATCAATTCAATTTGCAGTCGGTGGTTCAGCTTTTGGGCAAACTCTCAGAGGTATCCCACGTTCAGAACAAAAGCTTTTCATTTTCTGGCATGTATCTTGCTTCCCTTTTCGTTCCCTCTTTTCATTTTATCCCTCCCTACACAGCGTTTTGTACTCCTGTCTGCATTCGATTGAGATTGTATCCCATTCTAACCAGTCAGTAAACGGCTTCCCTCTGCAGTTGGCCTTATCTTTTCTACTGCATGATTGTATCTCTGCACCTATATTGCAATGCATTGCAAAAAGTATGTGCGACTGTACACATGTGGTTGCAAGTACATCCTTTTGTTATTTTTCTCTTTGTGTGACAAGGTAATTTCAATAGGAAGTGGTCTCTGTTATCAACGTGAATATGGCAAAGTGAAATTCTGTGAAGAATGAAATAGAAGTTATGACTTCATTCTTCATAATTGGATGGCAGCATTGAATTGATCAGTTGTCCTGAACAACCTCAGACACACAAAGAGACTGTGAGTTGTTCATCACATAGGAAATGTGAGTAAAAGACAGTCTGTATACCAATGTATACCAAACAATGACGTTCAGTACAGAAATGACTCTATCAGTACGAGCACTGAAGTCATTCAGGATGGTCTCATCTTATTGACCTTGATGCAACAATGGCACTGTCTGCCTTTCACAAGTGCATTACATTAAAGCTGTGTGAAACGATAGCTTTACGCTTAATAAACATTAGAATAGCTGAAAGCTGGAGCTTCTAAAGAATCTGCATCCCGGGAAGGTGGATATCTGCAAGAATTGGTTATTTGTATAAGTTAATTTACCTAATAGATTCCTTCCTGCAGAGCATTATCCTGCTGTATATATGGCTGCTATGAATCATGTATGTTAAGTAAGCATCCTACATGTAGAACACCAGTGCAAAAGGTCTGGGAATTTGGCATCCATTATTGAGAAAGCTAGACCTGAGAAAAGGTACTTAATGAATCACCTTATTCCGGCACAATTCGCTCCATTCCAAACCTAGTGAGACGCCTACTTAGGCAACATTTCATGGCATCATGTCAACATGAATAGAGGTCATGCCGTCACATGTATCTTTCAGAGGAAAGACAATCCTGCAGTGCAGTGCAAGAAAAAGGAATGAGCAATGGTGAATAATGAACTTTTTTATGTAATATTTGTGTGCACACATTTTTATGCTTGTTAGAGCATTATAGTATTAGCTTAGCAACATGCAAATGTTAAACTTACATTCTCAGAAAAAATTTGCAATAATTGTACTTTTATAGGTGCAACAGCTTGTCACTGGGACAGTTTGTATCTTATTTACCCCTTAAAGGTTGATAGTAGCAGCTTTAGATTAAATTTTACTTCTCTAAGTGTGCCATTCACACATTCCACTATACTACTTTTCCATTGATTTTCTATATAAACACCCGTTAGACCAGTGGTTCTCAACCGTTTTTACTCCAAAGCCCCCTCCTCTCCAAATCAATACTGTAAGGTTTGTATTCCCCCATTTGTATTCTTGTGTAATTATTTTTCAACTCCTAGTTTTTATTTTTAAAACAAAATAAATTCAAGATAGATTTAAACCTTCAGTGTTCTGTTTTTGCCAAACATACTTTGCAAAAATGTCACTGCAGACATTTTTTACAACTTAAATGTAGTTACTCTGCTCAATTATATAGTAATTTAAACAGATAAGCACATGTAAAGTTGCCATGCCAAACAAGACCACAGAGGACTGCATATAACCACTATACAGATACATTCAGAATTATTAAACACATCAAAATTCACATGTAAAATAAAAACATTCTGTATCTGTGGAAACTCGGCAATCTGAAGGCGGAGAGCAAGCAATCATGTCTGTGTTTAGATATCCATATGTACATAAACATCACTATCCACTATCACGATCCTTACTGACTTTATTAAAACACGCTTCTTCTGTGAGCATCCGTTATAAAACATTCGCAGTATGTTAATTTTGACAACTACACGAATATACTTTGTTTATGAGTGATCAGTTATTATTGTGATCAGTTTTGTTTGTGCATCAATAATAACAAACCCACACAAACCTAATGTAATGTCCTGTATGTCCCTTTATTGTCTTTAACTTGATTACAATCATCATCCATCAAACTTTACTAGTGCGACAGTGGTTTGCTTAATCCAACCAAAAGCTGTAGTTTGCGTATCACATGCTCCTGCAACGGTTGAGTGTTTTGAGTTGCCATTCAGTCTGTATTTCACACAGCACAATGAGATATGGCTTGGGCTGCTCTGAAACAATCACCAAATAAATACAAGAGTTAAATAACTTTAAAAAATGCATGTCAAGGCATTGCGTTTTCTTCCGTTCCACTGCTTGAATCATGTTTTTCAAACCAAAAACACGGGCTGTGTTTTTGCTTTGAAAACAAAACCGTCTTCAAGGGTACTGAGTAACAAGCTGTTTTTGCACTTTCTTTTTTTGGTCATTTTTTTCTGACAGTGTATTAAAATCAATTGTGAATCGAGTCTTTAGAGTGATTTGGTATTCAGTGCTATTTGTGTAACACAGGGAGTTAATGGAACAATTTTCGAAATCTGTCACTTATGAGTTCCATTTCAGTTAGTATGCTGCCTTAGAAGTGAGGAAGCTTACTAGGTTTTAGAACAGAGCTATTGAACTACCCAGTCTTGAATACGCAGTTAATAATTGTTCTAAATAATAGGCTAAGAAAAAAATATATAATGGCACCTACAAAGAACTTTCTCACTTGTCAACGCTTTCCCAGGCCAGGTAGAGCCTACTTCAGAACTGTGAACAATGTAGAAGGTTAAGAAGAGTTTCTTGAAGTCAAACACATTTATCCTTTAATTAGATTCAGATAAATAAATTGTGTGTGTGTTTCATCACAATTAGACTTTGAGCTGGAATCTCTCACTTTGTACATCCTGCTTTGTGTACGTTCACTGGTTATTATAAATATTTAGCTTTGGCCCTATTTTGCTCATGTCTTTCAGATTGATGATCATGGGCCAAGGCTAATAACCAGTATGCTGTTGCTTTAACACTGCATTCATAAATCTTAGTTATTTATAAAGATTGTTAATAATAGGAATGGCTGTAGTTCACCTTGATAAATTCATCAAGCTAGTTAATGACTCTGGTTTAAAGTTTAAAGAATATGCTTGTTTGTGCATTGTGCAACACACGTTGACCAACAATTCCAAGCCATGTAAACATGTATTTATTTATTTACTTATTTATTGTTAAATAGTAAATTGAAATATATTTTAATAAAAATAACAATCATAATAAAATGTAAAATTAAATTTAAATGCAAATATAGATATTTCAATGTGGTACAAATTGAACATGTATTTGTTTTTTGTTTTGTTTTGTTTTGTTTTTTGTTTTTGTATGTGCATGTACTGTACACATGTAATGCATATTTTACTTGTTTCTCAGTGTCTCAAGACTAACAGTGAACTTCAAACACCAAGACACATGGCTGTGTTGATATGGCTAAATTTCAAAATAGTCTCATATTTACTTTGGAAGGATGAGTTGTCCCAGGGATTACCTGCACGGCTTTGCAGGGAGCACAGAGGATGCTGGGAAAGAATGATGGAACATTTGTGCAAGCCACAGGTATCTTGCTCTATGTTTTGACAGTGAAGAAACTCCAGTCTCACTGTGTGTTCTTGCTGCAGATGCATTAATGTTGACACTCCAAATTGTCCCTAGAGACATTTTGATTGACAGTTCATCATGGGCTGGTGCCAGCTGTATATAATCCAGCAGATATTGTACTGTGCATCCATAGTGGCAGAGACCCAATTCTCGATTGTGTTTGCTAGAGTCTAATGGAAGGATGATATCTGGAATGAGATTGGGGGTTGATGCCAGTTCAAATCAGCCAACTCTGGAAATCATTGGAAAAACTTGTACACTTCCAGTCAGAAATGGTATATTGATGAGTCTACAGGAAAGTTTGTGCCCTCAAAACTGTCCTTTCTTTAAATTTTCAGCAAATATTTACTGTCAAAAGTCTTTAAAAATGTATCACTGGGTAATGATATTCTGTTTAGTCACACTTGACCTTAACAAACCCTTTGTAGACACTTCTAACACTTGAGGGAATAATTCATGGCATGCATTAAATGCAGACAGAGCGTATACTCATTTGGCTTTCTATTGTTGCTGTTATGAGTCATCTCTAATGTGCGAAAGCAGCCTGTGCTTTGAAACGCTTCGGAGAAGATAAGGTACAGTAGATGTTCTGCTGCATGTGTTAGAAAATAAAGTGTGCTTACTGGAACTGTAAATATATTCAGTGGTGACTCAGAATGAAATCAAGCTTATTACATTTCTAAAAACATGAGCAATGCTGGAGGTTTCTCTTTTGTCTTTCCACTGTTGCGCAACATCTGCTCTCAACACTAAACCAATTAGACAATAAGCTCACAAGAATGCTAAAAGCAAGAAGGTCTATGAAAGATTAAATTAAATGCAGTAATTATGTATGCATAAAAAATGTTGTTTTAAAGAGTCATTTAATCATTAGGACAATGTTTGGCATTTAGAATTTACAACACACTCAGTTTAGTAATTTAATTTAAATCCAAGTGAAATAGAAAATTTAGCATGAAAGAAATCATTTGCCAGAATTCCCAAAACGAAAGCTATAGTATAATATATAATATTTATTTTAGATTATTTATATATATATATACAGTATAATTTAAAATATATATATAGTTAAAAGTTAGTCAGTTTTTTTCCAAGAAATTCATAGTTTTAATCAGAAAAGAGGCTTTAAACTGATCAAAAGTGGCAGTGAAAACATTTATAATGTTGCAAGGTATTATGATATTCTATTTCAAATATGTTGTTTTGAAATTTCTATTCATCAAAGAATCCTGGAAAAAAAAATATGTTTTACAAATTCCACGAAAATACTGTATTAAGCAGCTCAGCTGTTTTCAAAAGTGATAATAATAAGAAATGCTTCTTGAGTTCCAAATCAACATATTAAAAAGATTTAAAATGAAGTCAGAGAGTTGCTTAAAAATCAAATTTGAATAAATAAAATGTAAAAACTATATTAAAATAGAAAACTGTTATTTAAAATTAATAAATCTTTCTGATCACAAACTTCTGAAATGTACAATATTTGTGTGTCCTACAGTAAGTGACATACAGTAACCTGAAAAGAAAAGTTGTTTCAGAGGAAGCAGCAAGTTCTAAAATGTCAATTTAAGGTTACAGTACAAATGCTTTTTTCATTCACAATAAGACGAGAAGCACCTATTAGTCCATTTTGATTATATGTTGACTCTAAAGCATTTTTTTCAGGCACAAAGTGTCTTGCTGAGCAGAGGATGAGCTTACAGCAGCAGCGCCCCAACAAAAAGCTGAATATTCACGTCTCCCAGGACCTTTTCCCCAACAAGAGCCCTGAGCTGATTACACCCCCTCCTCCCTTTCATCCTTGTAATGAACACGAGCAAAGAGGCCCCTGAACTTCACCTCCTCCGTCTCCCCCATCTTAACGAGATCCTCTCCACACTTCCACCATGAGCCCTCAGCCTAATCTGTGGAGGCACTGAGGTATTATTAGAGCCGCTAGAGTCCTCGGAGGAGACGCAAGGAGCGCGAGGCCTGGCAGATGAGATGGGCTATAGGGAGGTGCACAGTTCCATTAAGATGGCATTCACCAAGGGCCTTTGTTATCATTGATCCTAACACTTTCAGGGAGCAGTGACACTTACTGATCCATGACCGTCTCATCTGTCTTGCAGGGTTTGAGGGAACTCGCTGTGAAATTGATAGCGATGACTGTGTCTCAAGACCTTGTCAGAACCAAGGCCATTGTGTGGATGGGGTCAACAGTTACAGGTCTTTTTGCCTTTTATTTCTAATTTTAGTTCTCTGTTGTGTTTGTTTGTCTTTTGGCAGATACGTTGCCCTCTGACACTGTGTTGTGTTAAAGTGACAGTTCACCCAAAAATTTAAATCATGTCATTAATTAGTCACCTCCAATGTCGTTACTTAGAACACAAAAGAAGCCTTTATGTAAGTTTTTTTTTTTTTTTCCCTTCCATGGTTCATAGTGATCACATTTGTCAAGTTCTAAAAAGAACAAACAACACCAAAAAATCCAACAGAATGTGCAAACAGTCTAAACAGCATAGTGACAGAATTGTTATTCTTGAGTGAACTATCCCTTTAAGACCTCACAAGACAATATCAACATGCAGTGAGAAACATTGTTGAAAAGTCTGTCCTGAAATATATCTCTGCATGAATTGCTCATAAAATATGATCTTGCTCAAATCTGATCTTAAAAATAAAAAAATACTTAAAATTAAAATGCATATTTTAAACTAATCAAAAATTGCCATGTTTTTATTAATATCATAATACATTATTAATAGTAATAATAATCTTTTTTTTAATAAAATATGTATAAATGTTTATTTATTTATTCATTAAAATACATACAGTAAAACCAAATAAAAACAGTCCATATTATTACAAGTTTAAATTTCTTTAAAGGAACGTCTCGGTTACGTATGTAACCCTCGTTCCCTGAAGGAGGGAACGGAGACGTAACGTCATAGTGACTGACGTAATGGGATCTCGCCAGAGAGCCCAATCCCCTTCGAGTGTTAACAAAACAAGCCAATGATAGTTGGCGTGCGTGTTTCGCCACGTGCACCCCTCCCCGCAGTGCAAAGGAGAGCGCTTGCAAACGCACATCAGTTTTTCGCTGAGGAGCCGATACTGTGTGCCCCGGCCGTACAGCGGTGATACAGCAACTATGGCAACGGGACATTATGTCTCCGTTCCCTCCTTCAGGGAACGAGGGTTACATACGTAACCGAGACGTTCCCTATCAGTCAGTCACGTTCGACGTAACGTCATAGTGACTGACGTAATGGGATCCCTATGAAAACGCCACTATTGCTGACCCCCTCCAGTGCCCTGCGGAAGCCGGCAAGTCCCCCAACACCAGTTGGGACGGAAGATAGGACAGGGCTTAGGCAGAGAAGAGAGCCACTGCTGTTCCATACAGTGGGTATGGATAACACTGGGAAAGCGTACCCAAGTAGGGGAACGCTACGGAAGCCACATCCTGCATAAAGGAGGTACGATGTGGAGATTACACATATGGACTGGCCAAGGGCAGTACTACATATGGAAGTCTCTGAGGTAGACTCAGCCAGCCTGGGGTGAGATCAATACACAGCAGAGACAGCAGAAGGTCTCTGCCAGGGAAAGACACGGGCTCACCATGAGGGGAGCCATGCCGTGGAAGAATACACATGTGGGATCACCCGAAGGGGAATCACTACACACGGGCACCTAGCCCAGCACAAGGGCTGACCTTGGGCAAACACAAGTGCCGGATCTGGCGTCTGGCGCTCCGTCACGCCTGACTGCCAGGGGTGCAAGAGGAACTTCAACAGGGTTCGCCAAGGGGAACTGAACTGAGAAGCAGTAAAAGCGCATGTATCTGGTCCGTAGAGGGGAATGGCGCAGCAAGCGTGATTGACACCGAACAGGGCCGGTGTTACTGGCCATCTGAGGCAAGTACACGAGAGGACACAGGCTCTACACGGAGATTATAGAATCTCGCAAACGTGTTAGGTGTCGCCCAGCTGGCAGCTCTACAAATGTCTGCTATCGAGGTGCCCCATGCCAAAGCCCAGGAAGACGCCACACCTCTCGTAGAGTGTGCTCTTACACCGAGGGGCACGGTAAGCACCGGGCCTGATACGCCAAGAATATGGCCTCCACTATCCAGTGGGCAAGTCTCTGTTTGGAGACAGCCTTTCCCTTCTGCTGTCCTCCGAAGCAGACAAAGAGCTAGTCTGAGGTCCTGAAGCTCTGCGTGCGGTCCATGTAAACGCGCAATGTGCAACGCGCGGACAGGACAGAGCAGAGCATTGGTTGGGTCTGCCTCCTCCCGGGGCAGCGCTTGCAAGTTCACCACCTGGTCCCTAAAGGGCGTGGTGGGAACTTTGGGCACATATCCAGGCCGGGGTCTCAGGACAACATGAGAGTCAGCCGGTCTGAATTCTAGGCACGATTCGTCAACCGAAAATGCCTGCAGGTCCCCTACCCTCTTGACTGAGGCCAGTGCAGTGAGGAGCACTGTCTTCAATGACAGAAACTTAAGCTCTACTGACTGCAGAGGCTCAAAGGGCTCCTCCTTCAAGCCCAACAGGACCGAGGGGAGACCCCAAGAGGGTACCAGATGAGGGCGCAGAGGATTTAACCTCCTCGCCCCTCTGAGGAACCTGACGACCAAGTCGTGCTTCCCCACAGACTTACCATATACTGCATCGTGATGTGCGGCAATAGCGGCAACATACACTTTGAGGGTGGAGGGAGACAGCCTTCGCTCCAACCCATCCTGCAGAAAAGAGAGCACGACCACGATCGGGGCATCTACGGGGGTCTTCCCGGCGGGGAGAACACCAATCGACGAACAGGTTCCACTTCAGCCTGTAAGCGTGTCTTGTAGACGGGGCTCTAGCTGAAGTGATGGTGTTTACTACCGCTGGAGGTAGCCCACCTAGAACCTCCGCGTCCTACCCAGGGACCACACGTGGAGATTCCACAAGTCTGGACGCGGGTGCCAGAGGGTGCCCCCTCTCTGAGAAAGGAGATCTCTCCTCAGAGGAATTTGCCAAGGAGGGGCTGTCCCGGGAACATCAGTTTGGGGAACCAAGTCCGATTGGGCCAGTACGGCGCCACCAAGAGTACCTGCTCCTCGTCCTCCCTGACCTTGCACAGCATCTGTGCGAGAAAGCTCACTGGGGGAACGTATATTTGCATAGGCCCCGAGGCCAGCTGTGTGCCAGCACGTCCGTGCCGAGGGTAAAACAGCTGGCAGTGGGACGTGTCTGGGGAGGCAAACAGGTCTACCCGAAGCGTCTCCAAATCAGCTGGACTACCTTGGGGTGAAGTTGCCATTCTCCCGGAAGGGCGGGCTTACGTGAGAGCTCATCGGTTGCATGATTGAGCTCGCCTGGGACATGAACGGCATGAAGCGACCTCAGATGCTTCTGACTCCAAAGGAGGAGATGGCGGGCGAGTTGCGACATGCGACGGGAGCGTAGACCGCCTTGGTGGTTGATGTACGCAACGGTCGCAGTGTTGTCCATATGGACCAGTACATGCTTGTCGTGTAGCAGCGATTTGAAGCGGCACAGAGCAAGCCATACTGCTAGCAACTCGAGGCAGTAGATATACCACTGCAGTCGGGGCCCTGTCCAGAGCCCCGCAGCTGCATGCCCGTTGCACATGGCACCCCAGCCCATGGTAGAGGCATCTGTTGATACAACAACATGCCTGGACACTTGCACTAAGGGAACTCCTGAAAACAGGGAACAAAAGATTTTCCACCCGGCCTTCCACCGGGGGACTCACCATCTCCTGAAGAGCAGAATCCAGTGCCTCGGGTTTGCCCGTTCCAGAGATGCCGCTTGCCTTGGTGCTTCACGGGCCTGGCAGGGGCAGAGACGAACTGCGCCGCATCCCTGCTGCCCGCTCCAAGCTGCGGCCGGTATGAGGGCTGCTGCTGGGGTCGCGCTGGAGCGGAGGTGGAGGCAGCAGGAGGGCGCCCTCTACGACGAGCGGGTGGAGGGGCTGCAGCTGGCGGCGGGGTGCGACAGCAGCGGGCCGCCAGGGCAGGATGGCCTCCGTCTGCTTCTGTGCGGCGGAGAACTGGGCCAGGCTCTCCCCCGTGTCACCGAAGAGGCCTGCCTGGGAGATCGGGGAGTCTAAGAAGCGATGCTTGTCAGCCTCCCTCATATCTGCCATGGTCAGCCATAGGTGGCGCTCCTGGACCACTACCGTGGACATTGTCTGACCCAGGGACGAAGCTGTGGCTTCCGTCGCCCCTAGGGTGAGGTCCGTCACTGTGCGCAGTTCCTGCATCACACCTGGGTCAGCACCACCCTCGTGCAGCTGCTTTAACGCCTTGGCCTGGTGAATTTGCAGGAAGGCCATGGTGTGCAGGGCGGAAGCGGCCTTTCCAGCAGCACTGTAAGCCTTAGCCGTTAGAGCAGACGAGAACTTACATGCCCTGGACGGAAAGCATGGATTATCCCTCCAGGCGGCGGTGCACGCTCGACCGGGGGGGGGGGCCGCCGTGAGGACGGAGGAGGCGCCAGGCCTGTTTCGGGTAGAAAAAGGTGCCCTCCAAGACCTAGTCACCTCCTCATTCACCTCCAGGAAGAATGGAACTGGAGGTGGCTGCCAGCGATCGGCGCGCATCCCCAGGAACCAATCGTCCAGCCTCAAGCGTTCGGGAGAAGGAGGAGGCCTCCAGTGCAGCCCGACGCTCTCGGCGGCCCGGGAAAGCATAGCAGTCAGCTCTGGATCTGACTTGGACAACGCCACTCTTCCTGACGGAGGCAGCGCAGCCGAATCATCCTTTCCAGAGCCTAGCTCGCCCTCCGATGCAGCGATCGACATCCTGTCATCCGCTGGCTCTCCGAACGAGATGTTGGGCCCCGCCCTGTCCGAGGAACCAGCAAACTCGTCCGGAATACCAGCTGGTGCGATGGTGCTGGAGGAATGAGAGGCCCGCGGAGACGCACTCGACGGGGAAGCTCTCACCGTGATCCTCGGATCACCCTGACCATGAGCCGAAGTAGCCCTCCGAGAGACGGAGGAACTAGAACGGGGCATGGCGAGGGGGATACCCCCTTGTTTGACGAGGAGATATCTGGACCGCAACATCGCGATGGTCATGTTCCCACAATGAGAACATGACTCATCCACAAGCGCTGCTTCAGCGTGCTGAAAGCCCAAGCACGAGACACAGCGAACATGACCGTCAGATGAAGCCAGGAAATGACCACATCCAGAAACACACGAGCGGGAAGCCATCTATAAAAAGATGCCCGTCGCTCCTGGAGCTCTTTTAGATTTGCTCTTTTAGAAAATAAAGTGTTGAAGTGCCCAGGAGGGGTCGCTGCGTGACCGCAGTTTGATGAGCTGCCGCAACCCGGAAGAAGCAGCAGCACTGGATCGGCAACCCCCGCTGACGCGCCGTAACGCCAACACACTCGCTGTCTGTAGACACTCTCTTCGGTGACTGCACAAGCAAGAAGGCTCGGCTCAGAAGCGAAAAGCTGATGTGCGTTTGCACGCGCTCTCCTTTTATACCCGCGATGCGGGGCGGTGTGCGCGTGGCGAAACACGCACGCCAACTGTCATTGACTACGTTTACATGGACATCAGTAATCTAATTATTTACCTTATTCTGAATAAGACAATATTATGATTAAGGTGTTTACATGAGTTGATTTTAGAATAATCCTTTCATGTTCCCGTTTTACATGTTATAGTACATAGATCGATTAATGGCATGCGTCATTACGTCACCACGTGACGCCATCCGACATCCAACCCAGAATTTCAAGTATAAACATATAGTTCGTCTTCGTGATGATGCCATATACAGTTTTGGGTGTTTCATTTTTAATTTATGAAAGTTTCAAGTGCAGTTAATTATTTGTACGTGCATACAGAAGACGGCAGTGTTGAAGCTCTTTTATTTGCCGTCAAACGGTTGATCACTGCCGTGTGTGTCCTGTCGCAAAATGCGGCGAAAAGTCCTACACGACGGTAATAGTTTGATTAAGGTGTTTACATGTCTGTACTGCACTTCAATAATGCGACTAAAATAGGAATACTCCACATGTCTTAATTCGATTTGTGTTTACTTCGATTATGACTTTAGCCGGATTAAGGTAATCAAAAATCTCTGTTTACATGGTAGGCTCTTAATCAGAGTATTGTCTTAATCGTATTAAAAGTATTGATGTCCATGTAAACGTAGTCAGTGGCATGTTTTGTTAGCACTCGAAGGTGAGATCCCATTACGTCAGTCACTATGACGTTACGTCGAACGTGACTGACTTATAGGGAACAACTATTTCCTCATTTAACAACTGGATTTTTTGCATGTGCTAGAATGGCCCATTTCAGATCTTGGCTCTACATTTAGTTGGATTGAGGTCAAATTCTGACTTGACTTCTGCTTTTGCAGCTTAGTTGTTGTTCTACAGTACCCAAAGCAGCCCATTTACGTCCTCTACAGCACAGTTGAGGTTTGCTATTTTCCAAACATAATACTGTGTATATTTATCAGAAAGGTCCATTTTTGGCTTGTATGCCCACATGACAATTTTATAGTTTGTTCGGAACTCCAGTTTTAGCACAATAGAGATGACAGCCATTTATTTATTTATGGAAGAACAGTCTGTAGTTGCCTCTGTGATACGATAACATTTTGTTGAGTCAGTCTTAGTATGCAGTACAATTTTTATCCACTCATCATATACACTTCTCATCAAAGGTTTGAGGTCATGGATTCATTATAAGAAATGACTACTTATATTCAGCAAGGATGCATTATATTGATCAAATGTAACAGTAAAAACATTTATAATGTTACAGAAGATTTCTGTTTCGAATAAATGCTGTTAGATTTAACTTTCTATTCATGAAAGAATCCTGAAAAAAGTCACAGTTTCCACAAAAATATTAACTGTTTTATTAACTGTAATCAATGTAAATGTTTCTGGAGCCCCAAATATTAGAATGATTTCTGAAAGATCATGTGACACTGGAGATTGGAGTGATGGATGCTAAAAATTCAGCTGTACCATCACAAGAATAAATTACATTTTAAAATTATATTAAAATAGAAAACTGTTATTTTAATACTTTAATAAAAAATGCAATATTTTTTTTACAATACTGCCATTTTTAGATTGAGAAGTTCACCCTTGATAAGCATAAAATTACAGACACCAAACTTTTAAACAGTAGTGTATGCCTTAATATATTGACTAAAATATCAAAATTTTCAAAACTGGAAATCATAAAGGGTTTATTTTATTGAAATTAACTGAATATATGGTTGAACTTTAAGTTTATTATTATTATTATTATATTAACAGCCACTGAAATAGTAATTTATTGTTGTCATGTCTTGTAGGTTTTGCAATATAAAATCACATTTTGGTTGCATGATCCCAGATAAAGAAGTGAGGGGTTTTTTTTCCACAACTGTAAACCGATCCTTCTTTTGTCATCTCTGTGCAGCTGTTTCTGCAAGCCAGGTTTCTCAGGCCAACGCTGTGAGGAAGACATCAATGAGTGTGCATCCAACCCCTGCCAGAACCAAGGCGTCTGCCAAGACCTTGTAAACGGGTAAGTACCATGGCAACACCAAATTGCACTTTTTCCACTCTGTACTGCAACCCCCATAAATTGATTATGATGTAGGAGCCCAAGTATCCACTCTGAACTGTTTGTTTTTACTAGACGGTCTGGAAATGAGACACGTTTGAGAGATGCTGGTATTATTGTCTAAAGTGCTTCAGCTTATAATGAAGGTCCTTTTTCATCCTTGACATATATAATCTGCTGGTCTAAACACAAGTGAGAATAGTTCAGCAGGTTTGCATCACACCTCTATATTGGCTTTCCACTACTAGATCTTCTCCTCGTTGTGCTTTAATGGGCACCCCAGGGTCGTTCTTGGTTCAGTCCGACATATGGGCAGAGGAATCCTGAGGCCAGTTTGAGTCCTAAATGGTTTGTCTCCACTTTCTCTCCTATCATGTACGGGCTCCCCAGTGATCATCTGCTCCCAGAGTTCCTGCTGAATTGCTTCCCTTCTGAGGGATTTCACTTCAGGTGTTTCCCGTTTGCTCACACAAGTGCACTTTTGACACGGCAGAGCTTGCTTTAGAGTAGATGGTTCTCAGCGGAGCTCTTTTACCTTTTCCTGTCAGAAGCCGCTGTGTTTGTATGTAGTTTACTGATAATAGAAGTTTACAGATGTTTGCTTTGATACCACTTGTAGGCTACACCATACGGGATGTTCAAGGCCAAGGAGGTCAAGGTTTGCCTAGTTTGCATGATCCAGTTTGCCCCTGCTGGTAGATCTCGTAACTACACCATCTGGCTGCAAAAGAAGTTTTTTTTTTTCATTGATGAACATTGAAAATAATCATGTATTCTAACAGGACAGCTTTCTGCAAGCAACAAATACATCTCTCATATTTCATTATATTATAGTAAGTGTTCTACTTATGCCCAATCTGTGCCCAAGGGCTGTTAAATATGTGAAATGTGTTCTACAGAAAATATTTTTCAGTGGATCTCAACATACTTTTTTGTGTATCCATTTTTCCTTTTGTTTATTGCGCTAAAAATGCAAATTGTTTTAATGACTCATCAAACTAAGAGTTTAACCTGATTTGAATATTCTGATATCATTGCATGAACTGCGAAAAAATATGCTGTAATGGGCAAAGATATCCATCTAGCGCATGTTTGTATAGCCCAAGGTATCCCCCCCCCCCCCCCCCCCTTTTAATAAGTTAAAAAATAGAGCTAAAACACTTACTAAAAAGATTTTTTTTAACCTGCGTACCATGTGATCAACATCAGAGAACCGTAAACATGTGAATGTGTTGTTAAAATATTGAAACCTCACAAGAGGTATTGCAAATTATTATTTTAGGTCAGAGGAGTTTGGTTGACAAAGTTTTGCTATATTGTACTTACTTAGGTTGCAGTTTGCTGTCAGATCTGATATAGGTGATGCCTGCCCTATCTTTTGCATTGGCTGCATTTCTTTGTGACATTATTTTCAATTGTTAAAAATGTGGTGGTGTTTATATATAAACGTATATGGTATTATTTACAAAAGTAAATAAAACTTTTTTGGCTAGAAAAGAGCCAGCAGGTTTCAGTAAATGGGTAAGATCTTAAAATTATAGCATGTTTTTTTAATTGTGCATTAAACATGTTTAGATCAAGAAAAATCTCTTTAAAGACAAAATGTACTAAGCCCAGCAGAACATACTGTACAGAATTAAGAGAAAATATAAAAAGAACACTAAAGTGAGCAAAACAAGCCAGCCAAAAATCACAAATGCCCTATTAAAGTGTGAATATATGCTACAAGAGATTCCTTCCATCACAGAACCACTGAACTGGCCAAGTCCTCACCGATTAGACAGGTGACAGGATATTTGAAACCGAGTCAGCTTGTCAGTCATTTTGTCCGATGATAGCTGCAGCCAAAGTCATAATTAACAGACACGCTTCAGGTCTTTTTGCTGTCAATCAGCCCTTTTCCTGTCTGTCAGTTTTCCTAAAAACACTCCATGCAGATATAGCACCATTTTGTTTGGCAGACATCTGTGTCACAGCCAGGGATTTTAAAAAGAAGATTTGGCTAATAATGTTGTTTTTGGGCATTTCCAGTTTCCAGTGTAACTGTGTCACCGGATATTTTGGAACGCTTTGCAACCTGGATGTAAACGAATGTGAAGCTTCCCCCTGCCTCCATGACTCTGTGTGCATCAACAAACCTGGGGGATTCATATGTGTCTGCCGTACTGGCTTCTCAGGTACGTCCCCTCCTCGGCCAGAGCCCGAGACACAAAATCAATGAGAGAAACCAGGGCTTATCGTGTCTACACGGGCTGCTTTCCCCAGCCTGACAGATTCTCAGTGGAAAGAACACACAAATAGCTCATCAGCACATTTACCACTTCAATTAGATCGCACACTCCCACCAATATCTACACACACACACACACACACACACACTCACATACACAGATTCACCTCGAGTTAACTAAACGCCTCCTCCTCATCCTCTGCATTTTAATCAAGTACTTCCTCGACTCCTCATTCCTTTTTTCTTTCACTATTTTCTTCTTTCCCCAGGGTGATCTCATTCTTATTCGTGGGCATTCGTTCATTTTTGTATGTTTGGGTAGGCACTGCAATTGTACAATGTCAATATATTGAAAGCATATAGAATGTAAACACTTTATAAACATACAAACTTCATGAATCTTCTGAAAACTGGTCTGAACTGAACTTGACAGGTGAGTAAGTTTAGTACTCAGAAACAAACCTGTATCCTGGCTGTTGTTTATTTGAAAATGACTAAGGATTAAAAAGGATAAAAACCTTTTTAAATGCCAAATTTACTTATGAATTAAATCAAAATGGGACTAATAAAAGTAAAGTTTGTAATCTCTATATACTGTTAAACAGTGGTGACCTAAAATTGTTACCTTAAGGAGCTTTTTCTTCTTGATCTATCCCTTAAATATATATTTGTTTGTGTAACCTAATGTGTTTAGTTTGATTCAGTGATTTAAAATATAAATTTGGCTTTAATAATGTTACTTTTTCTTGATTAAAATCATTTAATTTAGATGCTAGCCCATTTATTTATTTTTTTAGGTAATTTGTTTTTTCAGTAAATGTGTTAATTTAATTAACATACACTACCATTCAAATGTTTGAGGTCAGCAAGCATTTCTAATTAAGAAATTAACACTTGTATTCAACAAGGACGCATTAAGGGACCAAATCAGCATATTAGAATAATTTCTGAAGGATCAAGTGGCACTGAAGACTGGAGTAATGATGCTGAAAATTCAGCTTTACTGTTACAGGAATAAAACATATTTTAAAATGCATTAAAAATAGAAAAGTTATTTTAATATGTAATAATATTTCAAAATATTCCTGTTTTTACTGTATTTTTAATCAAATAAATGCAGCCTTGATGAAAAAAAAATACAGACCTTAAACTTTTGATTGGTGTTATAAAAGCTCAACAAGTGTGAAATATAAGCAAAACAACACCAATATTATATTTAATTTGTGATGTCTCTATGTTCTCACAGTCATATTTAATTGTTTTCTTTTTTATAAATGAAATAATTAACGTATTAGGAAATATCTGTAAACAACTGCAACTTGTACATACTGTGCATACAAGACTTCAGATATATCAATGCATTGACATTGTACATGTCAGTATCTCTAAAGCATGTGTGCTAGAACCCAGTTCATGTACAAACACCTATGAATACTAAGGCCTTTACACTGCTAGCCCACTTATCAATGCTGTTTTTAAAAAAAAAAAAAGTGTAATCTCAATCACCATCAGCCAGCTTGAAGATTAATTTCATTTGTCTTTTGTACTGTATCATCAATTTATCCTCTTTCTGCTGAGGGGAAAGAAGTAAATCTCAGAGGCACGGGAACTCCTGGGAGAGCTCAGCCTGACACACAGGCCCTAATTCCCACAGAAACCTCTTTTCTTATCAGGCCCCACTCTGCCTTGCACCAGTCATTACTTTCCTCTCAGCTCTGAGCTCATCTGAGGAATCGGACGCGTCCCCTGAGAGCTCAGGCTGGAGGATATATTCTGGATTGGTTCAACCAACTGGGGCTCAGAGGAAATATTTGCCCTAATAAGACATGTAACGGCATCGCAACTTCTCGAGAAGGTGGAATCAAAGATACAAAAGGCAATATGCGCAGCCTGCCATCCGTCGTGTCTCTGGCTGATCTGCGGCAAAATGATTTTTAAATTGAAATGATGTGTTGCTCAGGCACACCATATTATGTGCCTCGTTCGGTGAAATTGTTATTTGTGATTTTGCTTGGATCTAGTAAGTGTCTCCTTCATTGTAATCGGCAGATTTGCATGAAAAAAGGCAGAGAAAGTTGATACAATGTCTGTCTGTTATATCAGGAAACCTACACGATAGCTGTTCATTCATATCACTTTAGATGCATTTTAGATGTATAGTGTAGATAAAGATTATGACATGCAGTTGCTGCGTATAGAGGACTATGAGTGCCATATTAATACATTTTTCATTTTTCATCATTCAAATCTGTCAAAATGTTTTTCAACAAATAAAAAATTAAAAATGTCGATACATAAATTAACAGTACATACGTACATAAAATTATTTAATTATGTAACTGTTTGTTTATTTTTTAAGGTTAATGTTAATGACAGTTGTTTTTTACATAACTGTACTATACATATGTAAAAAGTTATTTTTTCATGTTTTAATAATACATTATTTATTTTGTACGGAAGTTCTAAGCGGCCATGCATTATTATTTTTTTTTCCTTCTTGTTTTCTCGTGATCACGACTTAATTTTCTCGTGATCTCGACATAACGAGTTGTTTTCTCGTGATCACGACTTAATTTTCTCGTGATCTCGACATAACGAGTTGTTTTGTCATGATCATGACTTAATTTTCTCGTGATCTCGACATGACATAAAAGTTGTTTTGTCGTGATCACGACTTAATTTTCTCGTTATCTCGACATAACAAAAGTTGTTTTGTCGTGATCACGACATAACAGGAGTTGTTCTCTAAGTTACACAACTGCGCAAACAGGTGGCAGTGTAGAACTAAAAATAACTGATTGGGACCTGTATACTGTATATCCACCTTACTGTACATGTTCGACCTCTCCGTGATTGCTATAATTTGTGCAGGTCATTATTGACATTTAATTAACTTATAAATGTTAAATGCTTGAATAGAAATGATTATTTTTGCTTGAAAGTGTATCTGTTATCGTTACGTTCTTACTGCTGCACGACTCGTTTCACTACCACAATAACATTCAGTGAAACTTATTGCTTATTAAAACCAATGTTGAGGTCACTGTATAGTATTCTGTTTGCAACCTATAGGCTATCTTTATTTGTGCATCTTTGAAGTACACGATTGTTAGTTAAGCGGGGATAATGTTGTGTTTATGTAGAACGCGCTACAATTTGTAATGTGCATCTTTGTCCTTATTTTTAATCTTTATTGTTAATAAATATATATTGATAAGAAATGTGATTTATATATATAAAAATGTGTATAAGCTAATTTAGTTAAGCGATGTTATACAGTGTTGTAATATTTTCTACATTTCTTTGTAGGAAACCACACACACACACACACACACACACACACACACACACACACACAAATAAACACTCTTTTCAAACAGCATCCCAAGCTTGTAAGGCACATATCAATCACAACACATCCTACATGACTAATAAAAATCACAAACAAATTATATATCATTTTATTTCAAAACGAATGAGGAAAACAAAGTGAGTTGAATCCAAGCAGCTTTAGAACAATTCTCTGCATTCTTCTGAAGGCGCACCTGCGCTTTCGGTGTTGAATGCTCTGATGTTAGACCATTTAAACATGCTAATTACACAAACAAAATGTTTAGCATACTCTGGAAAAAAAATCAACAGTGATTGATTAGCCTATATTTGTTTATTGTAGATTTTATTAGTACTACGCGAAGCGAAGAAATATCCATAACATAGGCTACAGTAAAAAAGAGCGCACGGCTAGCTATCTGTCGATCAGATGCGCTTCAGAGTTAAGTTCGTTACTATAGCAACAGTAGACTCACGACGCATTGTGTTTTAAAAATCAATCATTGTAAAAAAAAAATAAATAAATAAATAAAATACACTTTCGTTATGTCGAGATAACGAGAAAATTAAGTCGTGATCACGACAAAACAACTTTTGTTATGTCGAGATCACGAGAAAATTAAGTCGTGATCACGACAAAACAAGATAGAAAAATAATGCATAATGCATGGCCTCTTAGAACTTCCGTAATTTTGAACATTTCATGATTTATTTATTTGACATTAAATGAAAGGTGTATGTTTTTAATGGTGAAACAAGTATTTTGTTGAATGAATTTAATGAATTTAATAAAAATGTAAAATATCAAGGGAAATATTCAGCACCCAGCAGTTATGATTTTTGTTAATTATTTAGCCTATTCTTGATTTCTGAACCTGCAAAGCACTTGTGTTACGTTTGCTAGAGATTCAGACTTTTTTCTTCTCTGGCTTTCTTTGCGTTGCTCTAGTTCTCCCTTTTTTTGGTCTCTTGGATAGAAAATCTGATAACTCGCTGTGGGTTTGAGAAGTTCCTGCGGAGAGGAGTAATTGAGGAGTGGAGGAGAAGATTATATGGTCTTTTCTCTCCTCTCAGATGAGTACAGTGAGCACCCTTAAGAAAGCCAACATTAGGATTAACCCAACAGCTTTATAATCTCTCCCCTGCTTGGCTTCTCCTATTCTACAAAGTCTGATAGGACGGCGCATTATTTGTCAAATCAGACAAGGAAATGCCGATTAAGAGGGTTTTGTATAATCTCATTAGGAGCGCTGACGGTGTAAATGTATTGTCTATGAAGCGAGGCTAGTGTGCACTTCCTTGCAATCTACAGTCTTGGTAGTGTCGTACGAGCAGCAAGATATGAAGCACTTGATTGATGGCTGACTACAAACAGCATGTCGTGACTGTATATCAAAACCCCCGGTTCACGTTTTGGGGTTAATACGATTTTTACAGTTAATTCATACCCAGTCGATACACTGACACTTTGTTGTGTTTGCACATGATAATCCACAGGGAAATAAATTCATTACGGCTTAACCAGGAGGTCAATATGAAGGGAATTAACAATGGTCCGTAAATGAGCAATTGGGAAAAACACTTTAATTAGAAGATATTAATGATATGCCTCATTGTTATGTTTTAGTTCCTTTTCTTTATCCATGTTGCCTTTGAGACACACCAAAACACTTCAGTGTGAAGAACAGCGCTAAGTAAGAAAGGTTGAAAACTTCTTTAGTGAGAAACACCACGGGTAGTTGTTTGTTTTCTCGCTGGCTGTGTATTGAGCAGTGAGTAATTGAAATAAAGCTTTAATTTATTGTCAGTGCATGACCTGAACTGCGATTGATGGCGTCGCTTTCGCCCGAAGTGACTGAATTATTTGTGTAGTCAAGCGTGAATTAAGTTTACATTCCTGTAATATCAGCATATGATTCATAATGTTTAAAAGATCGCTTTTGCTCTTTATTTAGATGTCTCAGGGCTTTTGGAAATGCTTCCGTTTGTATAGTTACAGGGAGGAAGAATAATGGCTGTCTGCTCTTTAGTATCGCAGCTCTTTGGCTCTCGTTTTTATCTCTGTCATTTGTCAACCTGTCCCTGGGTGTCTACGGAGTCTTACTCGCCTCTGGATTTTACAGGCTCTTCTCAACTTATTGAATTTACAGCTTTTTTCAAGGTAAATTATGACCTATTAGTGTGTTTGTTACCAAACCTTTTTGTAGTGGATTTTACGTCATTCTACTTGGTCATAAATCCAGGTTAGAGAATAATGCACTTTGTTACCCAGTGACATACAAAAGTGTGGCTACACTTTTAGAAATACACAAATTAGAAATATCCTGCAAATTGAAGTGCAAATGCCTGAAATTACCACTATTGGCACTAAAACACTCCCACTGAACATTTCCGTTTGTACTACTATTTGAGACAAATCAAAATTAAAGAAAAAAATGACAATAAATATAAAAAGTAATTTAAATTTGGTCTATTTTTTCACACAAAACTATTGTATGACTTCAGAAGACTTAGAAAATAGCGCATAAATTGTTTGAAATAAAACTTACCATGAGTAGACGATCATTATATTTTAGTAAATACAAAAATAAGTTTTGTTTGTACATCTTTTTTATGCTTATACACATTTTAAACGTTTTCTATCGTTAGACTAGTGGAACACAATGCTACAAATGACAAGGTCCTTGAATGCCTCACAAAATGATTACAGAGGTTGAATTTTGGATTACAAATAAAATTTTAAATGCCTTTAGAATTATGGTTTGGCATGAGAAACCACATTTCTTATGTAAAGATTGAAAGAACATTCTTTGAAAATGCGCTTTTTAGCCTTAGTAAAGATTTCATTCACTGTTTTATGCCTCATTTATATATTGAGAAAATCAAACTTCGAATTTTTGTTTTTTTTTTAGCATTTTGGTTTGGGTTTTGCAAAAATGCACCTTGAAATCTGACTTGACATTAAAGGGATAGTTCACCCAAAAATGAAAATTCTGTTATTAATTACTCATCCTCATCCTCGTTGTTCCAAACCCGTAAGACCTTCATTCATCTTCGGAACACAAATTACCTTGATTTCCAAGAATTTCTAAATACTAAATGTAATGTATTTATATGCCATTGATTTTGTTCTTTCTAAAGGTAAATGGTGCGAGCTGAACATTGATGAGTGCAAATCTAATCCATGCCGAAACAACGGGAGGTGCATCGACGGTCTTAATGGTTACCAGTGTGTGTGCTCCAGAGGTTTCATGGGCTATCACTGTGAGAGAAACATTGATGAGTGCTCATCCAACCCCTGTGTTCATGGGAGGTACATTAACCTTGCTGAGCTGTAACGATGTGTATTTCAAGCTCTGTGATTGAGATCTTTGCAAATGGCCATCACATCCATTCTGAAAGAGACGATACCTGTGAGTCTTTTAAAAAACTAAATGTGCTTGCAATCCTTCTTGCCAACTCACTCTCAATTAGCTGTTTGGCAGTCTGGTACTCCGTAAACACAACATAATTAGTCATTACCAGCTGTTTCTTGCACTTTGAGCATCTAACCAAGTTACAGTAATAATCTGATTTTACATAAAGTGCTAATGCCTTAAATAGTCACAGTTTGGGTAGAACAGATTTTTCCCTCGAGAATCGTACTTGGGGAAACATCTCAGCTCTGTCATAAATACTATATTATGTTGCAGACTGCATGTTGTCAATGTAATAATAAGGAATATAACAGGACTCAACAATAAGAATATTTGTATACTGTCCAGGTAGAAGTAGTTCAGATTTGTACTTAGCAATGATAAAACAAAAAATAAATAAATAATTGCTGGAAATTCAGCTGTAATATAACTTAACAACTATAAACTATTAAGACAAACACACTTTTTCAGAAAAATGATAATATTATTTGTAAATATTTAAGCATACTTATGCCTCCAGCATAATCAAGAATAAATCTCAGATGATTGATTAATTATAGATATATTATTATTATTATTACTACTACTACTACTACTAGCTTACTCTTAATCTTTTACTTGACAATAACTATTTTCTATTTGAATATATTAAAAAATGTTTTTTATTTCAATGATAGCAAAGATTAATTTTATTCCAATCTTACTCCAGTCTTCAGTGTCATATGATATTTCAGAAAACATTCTAATATGCTGATTTGATACTCAAAAACATTTCTTATGAGCATGAAATCATTCCAATGATTCCAAATTATTCCAAACTTTTGGCTGCCAGTGTGTACATGAAGTTGTAATAATATTCAATACATCAGGCGAAACCAAAGGTTTACATTTGTAAGGCATATAAATACATATATGTGATCAATAAACGTCTGTGCTGACTTGTCAAAACTCTCACTCTGGCCCTGGGCCGTATTTATTGTTGAGCCCTGTAAAATCTAGAAATGAAAGGGGACACAGTTCATGCAGATAAACTTGCACAGGTTTATAAATAGTTGCATCTTTAAATTTTATAATGCCATTATACTGTTTATGAGTTTTTAGGATGGATAAAAGATACAGGTTGTCACCCGACATTAGCTGTTAAACCGGGAAATGAGCTGTTTAATCACAGCCTAGTAAATGTTGCACTTGCACATTAATTAACCATCGATGTGACTTTATCAAGACAGCAGGAATGTGAAAGTTGCAGTGGCACGTATTACATGACTTTCTAACATTTATAATATGAACTGACTATATATTATTTACAAGACCCTCACTTATGAAAATCATTTATACAAGCTTGTTGTTTTATTAGTCCTACTGTTCTGGTGTGTTTATATACTGTACTGTAAAGCCTCTGTCAGAAATCACTGCGTAGGTAAATGTGGTTGAGGTTGCAGCTTCATGGACATGTAAAATCATCTCTCATAAATCATACATAATGAATGCAGAATTTGCACATGTCAGGGCACATAAACAATCTCTTTTGTCATTGCAGTTGCCTGGATGAAATGGATGCATACAGCTGTCAGTGTGAGGTTGGATGGACCGGTCACAGATGTGAGATCAACATTAATGTAAGCATGTTCTTTTTGAGCTTCTCTGGTTGTCAGTGCATCTTGTAAGTTATCAGAGCATGAGTTATTGTTTTATATAATGTATGTGTGTATGTCTGTGTATATATGTATATATTTAAATTATTATTCCATTCTATATATAGTATTTATTTTTATATGTAGTATCTTTAAAGCACAAAATGAATAAAACAATAATAACAGACAAAGTAACGCTTAAGAATAATCATCAGTAAAGAAATTTAAAAACATTTTTTTTTTTTTTACATTGTCAAATGATCAGCATTCATGGACCTGTGATGACATGTAAATCTAGCAAAGTTTATATATATACAGTATATATATATATATATATATATATATATATATATATATATATATATATATATACTATGAGGGGCCAAACAGGAAATAATTATATAAAAATCTGAATATATAGTTATAAATCTGAATATATAAATGTAAATCTAAATATATAGTTATAAGTCTGAATATATAAATGTAAATCTGAATATATAGAAGTAAATCTGAATATATAGTTAAGTCTGAATATATAAATGTAAATCTGAATATATAGTTATAAATCTGAATATATAAATGTAAATCTGAATATATAGTTATAAGTCTAAATATATAGAAGTAAATCTGAATATATAGTTATAAATCTGAATATATAGAAGTAAATCTGAATATATAGTTATAAATCTGAATATATAAATGTAAATCTGAATATATAGTTATAAGTCTGAATATATAGAAGTAAATCTGAATATATAGTTATAAGTCAGAATATATAAATGTAAATCTGAATATATAGTTATAAGTCTGAATATATAAATGTAAATCTGAATATATAGTTATAAGTCTGAATATATAGAAGTAAATCTGAATATATAGAAGTAAATCTGAATATATAGTTATAAATCTGAATATATAGACGTAAATTTGAATATATAGTTATAAGTCTGAATATATAAATGTAAATCTGAATATATAGTTATAAGTCTGAATATATAAATGTAAATCTGAATATATAGTTATAAATCTGAATATATAGAAGTAAATCTGAATATATAGTTATGAATCTGAATATACAGAAGTAAATCTGAATATATAGAAGTAAATCTGAATATATAGTTATAAGTCTGAATATATAAATGTAAATCTGAATATATAGTTATAAGTCTGAATATATAGAAGTAAATCTGAATATATAGTTATAAATCTGAATATATAGAAGTAAATCTGAATATATAGTTATAAATCTGAATATATAGAAGTAAATCTGAATATATAGTTATAAGTCTGAATATATAAATGTAAATCTGAATATATAGTTATAAGTCTGAATATATAAATGTAAATCTGAATATATAGTTATAAATCTGAATATATAAATGTAAATCTGAATATATAGTTATAAGTCTGAATATATAGAAGTAAATCTGAATATATAGTTATAAATCTGAATATATAGAAGTAAATCTGAATATATAGTTATAAGTTAGAATATATAAATGTAAATCTGAATATATAGTTATAAGTCTGAATATATAAACGTAAATTGTGAATATATGGAGGTAAATCTGAATGTATAGTTACAAATCTAACACTAACACTAGTTTTCTTTTTTTCTATTCTATCTACTTGTTTCTTTAAAAAAAAAAAAAAAAAAAAAAACACTAGGTTTCTTTATTCTATATTCTATCTGCTTGCAACGTGTACTGCGTTAGGCTAACTGAGACTTGTCATAGTGCTTGCATGTTGTTGCTCTTTTGTTGGTTTTGATTGCTTCTGTTGTCCTCATTTGTAAGTCGCTTTGGATAAAAGCGTCTGCTAAATGACTAAATGTTAATATAATGTAAATATATGTGATGCGATCTGGGAAAACCCGTCGGATGTCGCGCTGGGACATTTTCAGGAAATTCGAAAAATAAGTCGAATGTCAATTATTTTTTTTTTTTGTCAAAATTAGGTTTTTATTAAAATATTATTCTATAACATCTTGTCTATCGTCTCTGAAAATATCTTGGCAAAATTCACTTGTTTAGTACAGAAAAATAGCGATATATTGCAGCAAGCAGAAAAGACTGTGTCTTTCTCTTATGTTAAGGACGCGCTGAGGAGGTGCTTTCTCTTAACACCACAAAAACTGTTAACCTATCAAAATAAACCACGTAACATATATAATAAAAATGGATCAATGCACATTTCCCGCCAGTCCTGTTTAAACTATGGCATGCAAAGTTTATTTATTTATTTATTTATTTATTAAGTAAATAATAATTTATTAAGTATTAAGTATATTATGATATGGCGGAACACGGGAGAACAGTCTGACGTAACATTAGCTGCTCACTTAAACGATCTTGCACATCTCAGTCTGCTCAGTCTTGGTGATGGTAGTGCCCTACACGATGTTATAATTGACTATTTCGCATCCAGAGATGAATAATTGGAAGATGAAGTTACTAAAGAGGAAGAGTCCGATGACAGTCTGTTAGCCTATATGCACAGGTGCGCGAACAGTTCTAAATGTAAACTACAAGGTAGCTACACTATTGGTGCTATCTAAACATACAAGGGGTGATCAAAAGTTCAGAGTCTATGCCCATCATGATAAACAACGGAAAACTGTCCTCTTCAGGGTAACGTTAGTCTGTTTGTGTAATGATGCAGAATAGCGCTCCTGACAGACAGCTCTCGTTAAACCCGTGAAGTGAAAGTGAAACCCGTCTCCCTTTAAACCCGTTTTTCTCAAAATTCCATTCCTGAAAATAATAGCTATCAGCCAACTTCAGATAGCCATAACTTTTGTTACGTTCAAGCTATGGACAAAATAAAAACAGTTTTGGAAAGGACTTGAACCCAGCTTCCATGGTATGAAAACCTAAAAAGGTCAAATTTCACCATGTGTTGGGTTTTCCTATATCGCATCACATATTCAAATTTACATTTATACATTCAGATTTATAACTATATATTCAGATTTACTTCTATATATTCAGATTTACTTCCATATATTCAGATTTATAACTATATATTCAGATTTACTTCTATATATTCAGATTTGTAACTATATATTCAGATTTACTTCTATATATTCAGATTTATAACTATATATTCAGATTTACATTTATATATTCAGACTTATAACTATATATTCAGATTTACTTCTATATATTCAGACATAACTATATATTCAGATTTACTTCTATATATTCAGATTTATAACTATATATTCAGATTTACATTTATATATTCAGACTTATAACTATATATTCAGATTTACATTTATATATTCAGACTTATAACTATATATTCAGATTTACTTCTATATATTCAGATTTATAACTATATATTCAGATTTACTTCTATATATTCAGATTTACTTCTATATATTCAGATTTACTTCTATATATTCAGACTTATAACTATATATTCAGATTTACATTTATATTTTCAGACTTATAACTATATATTCAGATTTACTTCTATATATTCAGATTTATAACTATATATTCAGATTTACTTCTATATATTCAGACATAACTATATATTCAGATTTACTTCTATATATTCAGATTTATAACTATATATTCAGATTTACTTCTATATATTCAGATTTATAACTATATATTCAGATTTACTTCTATATATTCAGATTCACTTCTATATATTCAGACTTATAACTATATATTCAGATTTACATTTATATATTCAGACTTATAACTATATATTCAGATTTACATTTATATATTCAGACTTATAACTATATATTCAGATTTACTTCTATATATTCAGATTTATTTCTGTATATTCAGATTTATAACTATATATTCAGATTTACATTTATATATTCAGACTTATAACTATATATTCAGATTTACATTTATATATTCAGACTTATAACTATATATTCAGATTTACATTTATATATTCAGACTTATAACTATATATTCAGATTTACTTCTATATATTCAGATTTATAACTATATATTCAGATTTACTTCTATATATTCAGATTTACTTCTATATATTCAGATTTACTTCTATATATTCAGACTTATAACTATATATTCAGATTTACATTTATATTTTCAGACTTATAACTATATATTCAGATTTACATTTATATATTCAGACTTATAACTATATATTCAGATTTACATTTATATATTCAGACTTATAACTATATATTCAGATTTACTTCTATATATTCAGATTTATTTCTGTATATTCAGATTTATAACTATATATTCAGATTTACATTTATATATTCAGACTTATAACTATATATTCAGATTTACATTTATATATTCAGACTTATAACTATATATTCAGATTTACTTCTATATATTCAGATTTATAACTATATATTCAGATTTACTTCTATATATTCAGATTCACTTCTATATATTCAGACTTATAACTATATATTCAGATTTACATTTATATATTCATACTTATAACTATATATTCAGATTTACATTTATATATTCAGATTTTTATATAATTATTTCCTGCTTGGCACCTCATAATATACTGTCTTGATATATATATATATATATATATATATATATATATATATATATATATATATATATATATATATTTGTTGCAGTTTTCATTCACCACTATAGAAGTTTATTCATCTATGATGACTTCTGAACTTCTGAGAACCCTTAAAATGTGAAAAGAATCCTTTATGCAACCAACAGTTATGACGCCAATTGAATTCCCATTGGCCGTCTTACATGCATTTGCATAGTGAATTTTGCTGTTTTTATTGCATCTTCTATATAAGCCGTCTTACACTGCAAAGGCAGTGTCTCGTATGTAGATTCTCATACACCGTGGACAGAAACGTGAGTGTCATAACAATGACAAAACCTAAAAGCTTACACATTACTCTCTCCCTGCTTTGCCAGCACTGGTATTTCCTTTAGGAAATGTAAATCTAGTTGAAAATCTTCAATTGAAAGTTTATTTAGCATTTGAAATCCAATAAACAGAATGCAGGTATGCAGAAATACAAACTGAGACTATAAAATACAAACTTTTGAGACTATAAAACATGGTGCATCCATTTACAGAATCATAAATCAAAATGAATATGCACATTATGTCAGATAGAGAAGGCCGTGTCTGTCCAAAGAGTCCCCGGGTTGTAATGAAATCAAAGGTCAAGGTTTAACAGTGACAGTGAGTCTCTGAGACGTGGCTGCCATATTTCATTGTGGAGACAGGGAACTATCATGTAAAGCTGTTAGGACAGTATACAGCATCACACAAGTACAAACTGGAGTCTGTGAACAAGAGCTCTGACATATACTTTTCATTGGTAAAAGCTGAGTATCACTAGACCCGCTATTGACAGGATTTTCAACTATTTGACATCCAGCACTGCCACAAGTGGCTGCCTGTGCCTTTTTTCCTAAAAATGGGATGATTTGTTTTAAACTTTCAGTAACGATAACAATCAAATGGAGTGGATAAATTGTGCTGCCATTGGTGGCGTGTGCAGGCATAAACTCAGCTGGAGGTCCTTGTCAAATCAAGTTGGTTTATTGTCATTTCTCTGTATGATAGAGGAGGAAAAAATACAGTGTCTGTTGAGCCACATTGCAGAACATAACATAGGTCTTTACAAAATCAACTTTTAACACAATGATGGTGAATATACAGTAGTTAAAGCGAGTAAAAATGTAATATATTTAAAATACATTTATTTCATACTAAGTATAGTTCAAATCTATTAACATATTTACTGACATATCGCTCGAGACTTGCTGACATAAAAATTATAATTAAACTTTATTTGGAGTACTACTTGTGAAAAATCCACATTTCTTAATATTAAGCTTAAAATGTGTTTTAATGTCACTTTTGAAAAGGATTGTATGATCTTTGAATAATATCTTTAAAGTCTTTAAGTGCAAGATATTTAAAGTGTACCTGAAGTATACTTGCAATAGTTCCACTTTTGCACAGTCAAATATACTTCAGTGTATCTTTAGTTGGACTTCAACACTACTTCTGCACAATTAAAGTGCATTAAGTAGAAAATTAGTTGTTCCAATTTAGTAAACTTTAAGTATACCAGTTTAGTAAACTAAAAGTACAATTGCAGGGTATTTTTATTAGGTACATAAATATCTAAATGTATTTGTAGTATACTTAGCATGAAATATATATATTTCAAATACATTTAAGTATATTTATTTTTCACTAGGGTAGTTCACCCTAAAATTAAAATTCTGTCATTCATTTACGTGCCCATCAAGTTGTTTGTTTCTTTCTTCCATTGAAAATAAAAGAAGGTATTTTTAAGAATATGGTCAACCAAACAGTTGATGGTTCCCATTGATTTCCTTAGTATGAAAAATTTCGATGGAAGTCGATGGGGGCCATCAACTGTTTGGTTACACAAATTCTTCAAAATATCATTTGAATTCAGCAGAAGAAAGAAATTCATAGTTTTGGAGCAACTTGAGTAAATGATGACAATTTTCATTTTGAGGTGAACTATGCCTTTATCACAATACAATGGCAAATGACATTCTACTTAAAGACTCTTTATACTACTGATTTGAAACTAAGTGAATTACAGAAATGCAGTATTGCATTGAGGTAGGCATTTTGTTGTAAAAGCAGAGTGTTTTTTTTCCCCTTCATTTTTTTTTTATTCTAAAAATGCAGAAAGTTTTGTGTGAGGAGTAGGGTTTAGGGTAACAGTATAGAAAATACAGTTTGTACAGTGTAAAAACCATTGCGTCTATGGAGAGTCCCCATAAAAAAAAGTCCCCATGGAAACCTGCGTGTGTGTGTGTGTGTGTGTGTGTGTGTGTGTGTGTGTGTGTGTTCAGTCAGTTTACAAACCTAAATAATATATAATTCTGTTTGTAAGTTCACATAACTTTGGTTTTTAATAGAATTTTTTGTCTTTGAGTGGTGTAGTCTGGTCTAGTGGTTGTAATGTCAAGGCTGGTAATTGATTCAATTTTCAAACTGGTTCAGCTGAAAGGTTGCTGGTGTATTGTGAGGAGCAATCCATAAGCCATCAACATTGTGCCCTTGAGCAAGGCACTTATTCCCAGGTTGCAGCAGGGGGGTTGTTCAAGTTCATAGCAGCATTCTAAGGGGACATCTAAAAGTCACTGAATCAAGTTCAACTGGACCTGTGTGGTGATAAATAAAGATTCTATTACATCTTCACCGCTTATGCTCTACAATAGTGCTTCCCAAACCTGTCCTGGAGGACCCCTAGCCCTGCACACTTTGGATGTCTCCCTATCAGACACACCCAATTCATGTCTTGCAATCTCGAGCTGATGAGTTGAATCAGGTGTGTTAGGTAAGGGAGACATACAAAATGTGCAGGGCTAGGGGTCCTCCAGGACAGGTTTGGGAACCACTGCTCTACAATGACCTATAAAAGCAAAACATATTTGATTTCAGTTTTCTCTGAATCAGCGAATAATTGAGCTAAATCATAATGTGAGAAACCAAATTTCAATCATAAATCAGTTTTGAGTTGTATAGTTGTAGTAGTATGATAAAACATGTTAGTCCAATGTACAGTTGTAGATGAGTGCTATTCATTTTGAAGATCACCTAATAATTTCTCACTAGTGGTGGCTGTTGCAACAATGAAGGTGAATTGGCTAGAAATATCACTACTTAGAAATCAAAAAGCACTTCATAGGAGACTGAAAAAGAGAGGAAGCTTCATTCTACCTGACCCCCTGAAATATCATATCTGGCCTAGATTCATTTTCTAAACTTCCAATGACTACAAAGATGATGGGATGGAAAGGTCAGACATATTGTTGAGTTATGTTAGATTTTTATAATGCTTAAAAAGGAAAATGGAGCACCATAATCTCCTGAGAAGAGATGGGAAAGACTGTAATTTAACGCACAGTAATCATGGTATTATATTATGCAATTCTATCAGTGCTATGGCAAGTTTGTTTGCTTTTTGAGAATAGATTGTATATGTGCTTTATGCGTAAAGTTATTTCATTTGTTCATAATTCCTACAACAGGAGTTTTAATGCTCCAGTTTAAACACTCAAATTCTCCAACAGATCTTGGATATTATATATATATATATATATATATATATATATATATATATGTATATATATATATATATATATATATATATATATGTGTGTATATGTATATGTATATGTGTGTGTGTGCTATATATATATTCCTGCATTGTTTAGAGGGTGGGGATTATTCTTCTGAATAACAACCACAGGATCATCTAAACACAAGTGTCTGATTAAAATGCTTCTATCCCTAATTGATTTAATACCTAGCACGGCCTTAAATGTACCCCTGAGACGAAACACTTGGCTGTTTGGAGGACTTCAGAGGCTTGTTTGGAATAAATCATTAGCTGCTGTTTGTTCCCGTAATAACGATAGGATGAGATCTGCCATTCTGTTTGTATACTCACTTACAGTATCAACTCCACTAATGTACCATATATCTTTTTTATATGAACATCTTTAAATCACATAAATGTAATTAAATTTAGCTGGACGCATGCAGTAAAAACTGTATTAGTGCCCTAGGAAAATGGTATGATCAAGCAGTAAATGAGTGATTCAGTAAAAATTTATAGTAAACATTTGGCTACCAGTCCTTGAAATATTGGTTGTGTGTAAAGAAATCATTAGTATACATGGGATTTTGGTTAATTTTGATACTAAAACTGACATCCATTAAGAATGGAGAAAAAAAAATTCAAAGTGTTTTAATATTCTGACACCACATATATTGTGATATATGGTACATACAGTACATGTATATCATAAATATTATGGTATCATGACCTAGGTATTAATATAATATTGTTTTGCAAAGTTAATTGCAAATACCCTTATTTCTATTTTTTATACTAGGAGTGTGAGACTCATCCTTGTCTTAATGGAGGCTCATGTGTGGATCTTCAGGACAAATACGCCTGCATATGTGCAGAAGGTTTCACTGGGAAGAACTGTGAGATTGACCAGAATGTGTGTCTGCAGACGTCTCTTAATTTCTCCCTGTGTTTCAATGGAGGGACATGTGTGGATGGACCAGGGGCCAACTTCACATGCAGGTAAGAACAAGACTCTAGATGGAAATCTGTCGTTTTTGTGTATGATATTTAACAATTTTGTTCCAGTTGTTATCCTAATTTTTTGGGCCTTGTGGACAGCATTTCCTGTCCAGGGCCACATTGAAAAAGCAACTTGATTGTAAAGACCATTGGTGGTAATGGTTTCTTTTTCCTCTACTTATGCTTACAATGTTTTTCGGAAACGTAAATTAAGGTCTTAAAAGTCTCAAATCAGTGCAGAATGCATTGAATTCTTAAAGTCATGGCATTAAATATTGCATACATTGCAAAATAAAATTAATGACTTCCTCAGTATTTTTGTTTTCCAATACAAATATCTAAGTATCCTTAAATCAAGTTTTCCGGGGGAAAATGAAAAATTATGTTTTTAAGTTGTGTGATCAAAAGTACAGTAAAGGTATTCAAGCCTTGTTTTTCGTAAAATGAATTAAAGTAATGGATATTGGTTGGAAGTTGTACTTTCATACTCTTTTGAAACTTTGAAGTGTTGTTAATTCAATTCATTGTCTGTTCCCTAGACATTTACATTAAGAGAATATAGTAACATACTGTGTTCCCTTCAATTTATTCCTTTATTTAGTTTTCTTTACTTGGTCTTAAAAAAGTCTTTAAAAAGTCTTAAATGGAGTTTTGGCACCAATGGAGTTTTGGTTCCTTGCCCCGTCACCTTTGGCTTGCTTAGTTGGGAACTAATTTCTGGCAAAATTGTTGGCTTGATTGCACAGACACTATTTGAAATGAACTGAACTGAGCTGGACGATGACATCACTGAATCAACAATGAACTGACTATAACTGAAAAACTGACTGTTCGTTATTGTCCTCTTGCATTATTGACACGCTATTTTCCTGTTTAACATTTTAAAGCTGCTTTGACAATCTGTATTATGTAAAGCGCTATATACATAAAGGTGACTTGACTTGACTTGATTTAAATGTACCTTTTGAAACCCTCAGTAACTAAAAACAAACAGAATGAGAATAATTTGTTCGCTTAAATTCATTCTAAGCCACTAATCTGTTTGCAAACAAAACACCACTAACAAGTAAGAGCAGGTTAAACAAACGTCCATTTACTTACTTTATTTTAAAATATATAACTTGTAATTAGTTACAACTGCCATACACTGATCCAGACACATTTCCACATTTTCTCTTGGTTCTTTCTAAAGGTCTGCCAGAGTGGGTGATTATGCAGCAGCTGCTACAACATTATCGCTGAACTAAAGGGCTAAAATTACGTTGTGGTGCATTACACATTCTGCATAAAAGGGCCCATCCAACACATAACATATCTCATTATCTCTTCCTCCTAAGACAATATTCTAATGTGAATAAGCCCCCTGTCCAGAGTCTCTGATTAGCCTGGGTGATAATGCTATTTGCAATTCTCATCATGTCAGGTGGACAGATGCACGGACAGACAGACAGCTGTGGAATGAGAAAGCATTGTCTGTCCAAATGAGGCCTCATTGGATTGATTCTCTCAAATGGAAAACAAACGCCCCCGTCCCACTTTGTGTTTACTCTCTTTTGAAATCACTTGCAGACTGATGACTTGCAGGCTGATTTTATTAAAGCCTGTCTCATTTGGTAATGGACTAAAGCACACATTTTAAAGACCCAAAAATTGGAGCTCAATTAATTTTAAATCAGCCTCCATCATTTTGCATAATGCTAAAGATTCAGAACAGATTGAGGGCTGATATGCTGATATGAAAGCCATTCAAGCTGCCACAAAAAGAAAAAAATGCCTCTCATTTGGCGTAAGCTGACTGCATATATATATATATATATACAGGGGTGCACATAAGTTTTTAAGCCTGGTTCTCATAAGAGAACCTGGAGATTTGGTTTGGTCCTCACACTGCGTGTGACCCATTAAATATAACTATAAAAAATAAATTAATAAAAGTGATAATATTATTGCACTTTATTTATTTAGTTTTTTTTTTTAAATAAAATAATAAACTGTATAATAAAGTGTAATAATTATTATTCTTTTAATAATAATTATCTATTATATTTTAAAATGAAAAGGTGGTAATAAATACAAATACAATTATTTTGTAGTATCCTTAAAAATAAAATGTTAATATTTACTGCTACTTTTTTATATGAATTTTCATCATTTTCAAACTTAAAATCAGCAGGCTTTTATTTTGGCGGGTTGCTGGCAAGTAAGTATATGCGCTTCCCGGTTTAGTGCTGCCGATTGAAGAGCGTCAGTGAATGAAATATCACAGTTTTGCATTGTGCTTTGAAAACGGCATTGGATAACCTATATTTATGCTTTCAGTTTGAATGAAAATCTTATACAGTATCACAGTTTGTCGATCTAAAATGGTAATTTTGCATTAACAGCTGTCAACCAAGTCGGTACGCAAATGCGCTGTCAGAATTTATTTAACGTTACACAGCGCATTTTTTATTTTGGTCGCGAATGCGGACCTGCGCACCACTTGCATATATATACATATATATATACAGTGCCGGCCCGTCCAACAGGCGGTACAGGCGGTCGCCTGGGGCCCCACCTTAAGGGGAGGGCCCCGCAGCCGCGAGATTG